>BTHU01000013.1:3705000-4132500 GCA_036184795.1 Tokudaia tokunoshimensis | reverse complement strand
CTGGAACTTGCCATACAGAGCAAGCTGGCCTTGAACTCACAGAGATCTCCACGACTCTGCTTCTCAAGTGCTGGGACTACCATCAGGTACTACCCTACATGGCTTTTTATAATTCCTGTCAGACAGGACTGCTGCCACAGTCCAGAGAGACAGTAGGAGCTCTCCTCGGTCTCCTCGGGCCCAGCACCCTTGACGCTGGCAGCTTGCGGCTCAGCTAAGACTTCCCAAGAGTCTGACTGCTAGCTCTACCTAGCCCAGCCTTGAACCCCAGCTTACATTAAAGCCCCATGGGCCACTACAGCGGTCATTGTCCACCCACCCCCACTAACACAGAATTGCTGGACCGCCTAGGCCTGGACCCACGCTTCTACCGCGTGTATTTCCCCGCATTTGTCTCCAGGGGCCCCTTCGGCATTTGCTCTCCGGCTGGGTCCTTTGCTCCCTTGTGTAATCAGGCCCTGGTGGCCAGCGCCGTGATGAATGGGCTTCCTCAGGCAAACAGGCATTGACTGAAGCCCTGCCAGCCGTGTGGCCTCAGCTTGCACCGCAGGATGAGCCCACGTGTCACAGCGCTGGGCAGCGGTTCCCAGAGGCACCGAGCCCTTTGCTCGTGCCACGGCCTATCAAGTGGCTACAATCCCATTTGGCTGCTGATGGCTGCCCCTTGCATCACACTGCCCTGACCCCTCCATCGTGCTAGATAGTTTTCAGGAACGATTGTGTGTGAGGACGAAACTCTACAGATCTTCCCCCAAAGCAATTTCAAAATGACTACTATGAACAATGAAAAAAAAAAAAGACCGCACATTTTAATAGGGAAACATCTGTCTTGTCGATGGCTTACAGGAGGGGACATTGCCATAGTTTGTGACCCCAGTGCCCGAACCCTCGGCCGAAGAACTGGGTCAGTCTCATTTTTTAAATTTACATTAATTGAATTAGTGGGGAGGGTAGGGGGAGAGAGAGAGAGAGAGAGAGAGAGAGAGAGAACAACTTGTAAAATCCAGAGTCTCTTCTCGTATGTGAGTTCCAGAGACTGAACATCATTCTTGGCAGCAATCTCCCTTACCCTCTGAGTCCTCTGAGCAGGTCTTCATTTAACACATTAACAATATTCATTTATTCTTATTGTATGTGTATGAGTTTTTGCCTGCATGTATGTAATTGCATGCACCACATGTGCCTGGTGCCCACAGAGAGCAGAAGAGGGAATCAGATCGGCTTGAACTGTAGTTAGAGTCAGCTGTGAGCGGTGATCAGAGCCCAGGACCTGTGAGTTATCTCTCCAGCCCCCACTCAGAAGTTTAACTGAACACCTGCTATGTGCCAAGCACTGGGTACCCGGCAGTAAACAAAAACAGAGAAAAGGCTTGGCCCTCATAGGCAGGGCGTTCTGATGTGCTCAGAATGGGTTTGTCACATTTGATAATTATATTATCAAAATCAATATAATAAAGCACAGAGACATTTCTCAGCCCTACACAGCAAGCATCCCATACCCAGCTGGGTCCCTGGCTCCTCAGGTCTGACTCTCCCATCCAGGCACCAACCCTCAGCACCACCATATAGAAAGACCCCCTGGTTCACTCCCAAATTGTGTCCCAGTGGTCTAGAGTTTAGCTCATCGCCCAGGTGGACTCCATCTCCCCGCCAGAGCATCCAGTCTCTCCAGTCCTGACCATGTGAAACCATTCCAGTCTGCCCTGCACAGCTCGGCAGTCACCCACAGACAGAGCAGGACAGGCTGGCTGGCTGTGCCTGTGTCAGGGGGGCAGGGAGCAGCACCCCACACCTAGGAAAGCCCTATCACCAATGCCGAATGTCCTCTGGGAAGAAATCTCTTTCAATCAAGAACGTCTGGTTTTCCAGCCACTCGGTTTCTTTGACCAAGAAGCACCCTGGATTTGGTTTCCTTGTGGATGGTGGTGGTATTTTGTTTGTTTGAGACAGGCTTTCCTGTAGCCCAGGCTGGCTTTGAACTCACATAGTTGAAGATAACCTTGAACTCCTCATTCTCCTGCCCTCACCTTCCCAGTGAGGATTACAAGCACGTAGCATCATGCCTGGTGCTATTGCATCGCTAGGGATTGAGAACCTAGGGCTCAGTGCGGCCAGGCAAGCGCGCTGTGGCTGATTGGTGCGTGTCACGTGTTGCAACCCTGAGCACCGGGGGAGAGCTAGATTCTGGCCCCGCCCACGCTCTCTACCCTGGGGTCTGGGCGCTGCTTGTCCCCTCCTACTCCGTATCGCACTGCTCTCTGCTTTTGTCTCAGCAAAGCCCATCTGCCCACCATCGCCCGACCACTCTGCAGCTCACATCCAGGGCGTTCGGCGGGTTTGCATTCTTTTCTGGATGCGTTCCCCTGGTTTGCCAGTTCCCTCTCGTTGAGCAGGCGAGGAAACTCTAGATGCTTCAGCCTCTAGGCCCTCAATGTGCTGCGTAGGACCCACAGCACCATGGCTCTGAAGTACAGCCAACCGGGTGCAGACCTCTCCTCCCACTTGAGCCCATTGTCTCTAGAGCCTGGCAAAGTGTGTGGCCTTCAGGAGGTGCCCAACGGTGATAGCAACGAAGTGGGAAGTGAGCAGAGCACTCCTGCGGAGGATAGAGAGGGAGGGAGGAGGAGAGAGCCCAGGCTGGGAGGAAGAAGGGTATGTGTCTTGTTACAGCGCAGGAAGAGATGGCTGACTTGCCTGCCCCCCATTCCTTCCTCCTCTGGCTAAGAACTTGGGTTGCCTCTGCCCTGTCCCCACATCAGCCCCCTCTCCATCCTTTAAATCACCTTGTCCACCACATCCTTCCTGGTGAAGCCAGGCTCTTCCTGCTGAGAGGGCAGGCAGGGAGGAGCAGGAGCATTTCCTGCATAGTCTGCCCTTCTGTAGTCTGTTTAGGCATCTGAGAGATGCTACATCTTGGCAGAGTTGGTGCCTTCAGAGACGATGGGATTTGGGGGAGCCAAACAGAACATCCCCACTTTCTAGCTCCTTTGTCCAAACAGTCCCACGAGGTTCTTCCTGGTTGGCAGCAGCCTTCCACAGGATCGAACCTGTGTTACCGGTTTGCCCTCATCAGCCAACTGCAGCCCACCCTAGCTCTCCACAGGAGGCTTCCCGGCAAGCGTCTGGTTCCTCTCATGCTTCAGCAGCCCAGCACAGTCCTGTCGTGTTCACTGGGACCGTTGTCTTCTGACCTGGCTGTTGGTCAGTCAGTCAATCAGATGTTCTTGAGGGATGGGTCCTGTTGTGACTGAAGGAGAGGCAGGAAAGCAAGGCAGGACCCTTGTGCTTGGGGAGTGTGCAGTGGGTGGGATGGGGCAGCTTAGTAGAGGTTCGCACAGTGGATATCTTACAGCTTCAGGAACTGCATGGAGCCTGTCACATAGCAAGGACAGTCAGCAACAACTCAAGGCCTCACCGCATCCTCTGCATCCTCTGAAGATATCTTCTGCCTTCCCCCGCGACAACTGTCCAGAGACCAGGGAGTAAAATGCTTGAGAAGAGTTTGGTGACAGGAACACTTGGGCACACCCAGGTCTCCCTTGGTGACAGCTGGCCCCGGACCATGGACTTACCATGTGAGCTGCTGGAGACTGAATTTAGATTCCGACCCAAGCTCAAAGCCCAGTAGTGCCACAGTTTGAGCCTTAAAGAAATGGCCCAGTTTGCCTCAGCTTCTACGCTGCCAAGTAGGGACAGGCATACCTGTTGGTTCCAGTCCTAGCTGAGAATTAGTAGCTACCTGCCTTTCAGAAGAAACAGCAAGGGGTTGATCAAGAGGTGAGGACAGGAGCTGAGAGAAAGCGGGCAGTGAGCCCAAAAGGCTGGCGGAACTGGCTGGAATTGGCAAGGCCAACAGGAGCACTTGCTATGTGCTGGCCCTCTGCTCAAAGCCACATACCTCCCAAATTACAGACGTTCTCTTCACTCCACCTCGAGGGAGAGAGAGCCTAAAGAGATTAAGAAATCTGCCTGAGGTTGCCCAAAGCCAGGATTTGAACCCTAATTACCTGCCACCAAGCCCTGTCCCACCCTACACACCCCCAATCCTCAGTGCTGCCAAACAGGCTGAAAAGCCAGGATTTGTTTACCAGGGCCTGAGGCACAAATCCTCTTCCTGTGACCTCTCTGTGACCCCACACCCTCTTCTGTAGTGTCGCCAACTCCAAACAGCTATGATCTTTCCACCTGTGGCCCTCCCAATTCGGCAGAACTCAGCAGGGGACACCGTGCACTGGGAATGCCCCTGCCACTTAAGATGAACTGTTGGGACAGCTCAGTGATAAATGGGCTATGAAGAAGACATACACAATGCATCATGGGAGCAACCCATCAGACCATCCCACGGGAGAACCCTGAGGACAGCCTTCAGGCTGGTGCCCCCCTGCCCCCAGCCATCCTGGCTCGGAGTCCCTCCCTCCCCACCTGAGACCAGACTAGCATAGGTGGGGACAGGAGAAGGAGGGGAAACTGGCCAGCTAGGGAGAAAGTGGACAGGCGGGGTCCAGAATTATCTTTTTGTTTGCCACCTTGTACCCCAAGACACTTGAGCTTGCTCTCCATGGGGTGGGCCAGCCAACAGATATTTCAGAACCTGAGGGAAGTTTCTTGTTCTGCCTTTGAGTCAGAAGATGTCAGAACAATCAGAGAAAGATCTAGTTGGATGTTACAGTTCTTTTGGGGCTCTTCTTTTCTCTTAAAAACTATACACCACCATTTTGATGAGAAGAGCTGTATAGCCCGAAGAATTAGTCACAGATGTGCCCACTAAGAAGAACCATCGTGGGAAGCACCTCAAGGAACACCAGCGATCCCTTCAGAAATACCCGCAGCTTTCCAAGCCAGCCTGTGCTCTCCCGGTGTGGTCTGGGAGCAGTGGGAGGGGAAGTAAGAAGCAGATACTTTTTTTTCTATATTTTTTTATTTACATTCCAAATGATTTCCCCTTTCCCGGTTCCTCCCTCCCCGAAAGTCCCATAAGCCCCCTTCCCTCCCCCTGTTCCCCATTCAACCCTCTCTCGCTTCTCTGTCCTGGCATTCCCTTCATCCAGTCTTTCCAGGACCAGGGGTCTCTCCTTCCATCTTCTTGGAAATCTATTGATATGTGAATTGTGTCTTGGGTATTCCGAGATTCTGGGTTAATATCCCCTTATCAGGAAGCAGATACTTTAAATGGACATAAGACAGTCTGGGTGAAATCTGCCTCACTCCACAGCCAGCCAAAATGAAGCCCTGAGCACATTCCGGGGAGTAGCTTGCCACTTTCTGTGAGGGTCACTCCTGTAGCAGACAGGAAAACATCTGGATTTTCCTCACATCCCGGCGTCTCCCTGCTCTAATCATAACTATATCACAATGTTACTTCTAAGCCCAAACCACGCTAGAAGCCTGCACCTTAGAAGAGGGAGGGCCCCAGAGTTGTGATGCTTAGCTGGGAGTTTGGAGGAAGACCTGAGAATGAATGAAAGCTGTGAACGGGAGAAGTGCATGCTGGGGCTGCACCAGGGAGAGAGGGCTTCCGGCTGGCCGAAGACCAAGCTCTGCTCATATTGACCTCTCTCCTGTTGCTGTGGTAAAAGATCTTGACAAAAAGAACTCAGGGCTCACGGAAGCTGGGTTTGTTGTGGCATCTGGTTCTATTGGGATAGAACGGGTCATGACGGGGAAGGCGTGACTGCGGGAGCAGGAAGCCGCTGATCACACAGAAATCTCAGAGAACAGGAAGAGGGGCCAGACTTATCAAACATCAAAGTAAAACCTCAAAGCTCGCCCTCAGCGACGACTTCCTCCAGCCAGCCTCAACCTCTTAAAGCTTCCAGAACCTCCCAGCATAACAGCAACACCTGGGGACTGAGTGTTCAAACAGGCAGGCCCATAGAGGACATCTCTTATTTAAACGACCAGACTGCTATGTCAAGGGACCCACGTGTGAGTCCCAGCACCCATTTCAGGTTGCTCACAACCACCTCTAATTCCAGACCCACGGGGATCTGACGTGTCTGGCCTCCATGGGCTCCTGCCCTTACACACACAAACCTACACATGCATAGTTAAAAATATGAAATATATTCTGAGTGCACGCTCACCTGCATTATGTCCCACGTGATATCATAGAACAAGAGATGTGAGCATCGCAAGCTGGCCACCAGAGTGAGGGAGAGGCCAGGAGGGCTATTGGAAGCAAGCACAGGGCTGTTTGGTCTTGCTGCTGCCGGCTTCCCTCGTGAAGCAGACTCCCCCACAGCCGGCAGCCTGGACACAGTTCTGGGGGCTTATGTCTCAGCCCTGGTCAAGCCTCATGCACGGTGCTGTGACATGTTGCTGCCACGCATGCAAACATGGGCTGTGCACTGTGTCAGTGACTGTAGTTTACTCGACTCTCACAGCTGTCCCAAAATAACTATTCAGAATCTTTTTCTCAAGTTTTGTCTTCAGGAGTTAAACAGAGCTAGACAGTGGTGGCGCACGCCTTTAATCCCAGCACTTGGGAGGCAGAGGCAGGCGGATTTCTGAGTTCGAGGCCAGCCTGGTCTACAGAGTGAGTTCCAGGACAGCCAGGGATACACAGAGAAACCCTGTCTCGGGGGAAAAAAAAGGATTTAGACAGAAATCACCTAGTATTAGTGCTATTTATTGGTCCTTTACCTGTGCTGAGACATTGTGTTGATTTGAGGTCACAAAGCCATATTTTATAAAGAAATTGAAGATGAGAGTATATTTATCCATGGTATAGAGTTATTAACCCAAGTTTCTCCAGTTCCAACCCTTTGATGAGAATCGGGGTACTCAACATTGTCCCCAACAGTCTTGAGGAGTATACAGTTACCATTGCCTAGGACTAGGGGGATTTGGTTAACACGGTTCTAAGTGTTTATTTATTTTTATCTTATGCGGATGGATATGTGCCTGTGCACGCCAACTGCATGCCTGCTGAATGAAGAGGTCAGAAAAGGACATCAGATGCACTGAACCTGGAGTTGTGGACAGTAACTGGGAGCTGAGCCTGGGTCCTCTGCATGAGCGGCCAGTACTCTGAATCATTGAGCCGTCTCTCCAGCCCAGTTAGCAAAATCCTAAAACTTCGTCGTGTTCAGGACATAGACTCTAGTGGAGACGGGTAAGAGCATGGGGAGACGTCAGACCTCGCTGATTTTCCTGGGCTTGGTCTTCAGTATCTCTCTCATAGGCTTTCTGTGAAGAAAGCTGCAGAAATCCCCTGTGCTGCACATCATCTCCCCTCACAGGGCAGCTTCGCCGTACCTCCATCAAGACGGAAGTCTGTGGTGTTGTGTTTAGCTCTCGTCGTGTTGTCCTTACACAAGCTATCAAGGCTGATGGAAGACGGGGCGGGGGTGGGGGAAGGCAGTGAGGAGGACTGAGACTTCTCAGACAATAGCAATCACCAGATGACAACAAGGCTTCCTCGCATCTCCAGCTCAGCTGCCAGCTATGCACAGCGCGCAGGCGAGCCCTGCCAGCAACCACACCGTCGAGAGAAATGACAGATGACGCCGTCTTCAGCTGTAGATTCTATTATCCAAAAGCCACAAGTCTTCCCAAATCCCACTCTGCCCACGAATCATGAAACTACAAAGCCAGTGAGAAAATGAGGAAGGTAAGCGTGCTAACCGCTGAGCAGGAAAGGCATCTGATAAGACAGGTGGGTAAGGGAACAGCCGCACCACGGCTGAGGAAGTTACAGTCCATTGCTTCAAAGGGAGAGGAAATGATGAGAGGCCCTGGGTTTGACTGACCCGTAGCACCCCTAGACCGGACATGGTGGTGAGAACCTGCAATCTCTGCACTCAAGAGAGGAAGGCAGGAAGATCACAAGTGCACCACCATCCTGGACTACATCGTGAGTTTAAGGCCAGCCAGAGACACATGAGACCTTATCTCAAAATCAAAAGTGCGAATGCACACACACACACACACACACTCATGCACGCTCTCACGAAACAACAATTTTACACTAAGGTAAAGTGCATGGTCTCTGGGGCTAGATTTCTGGGCTCAATGTCTCCCCCTTGGTGACAGCAGGGCCAGAGAAAGTCACTGAGCAGCACTTTTATCTGTCTCACCAAGCAAGATGAGGATTACATATAATTTCTGCACAGGAGCTGGCACAGAATATGTGTGCAGAAAATCATAGGCATTCTGACTATTAAAATTCGAGGGAAATTCAGCGGGAGAGTCACCACATATTCTACTGTCTTAGGTTTGGAAGGAATCAGGAGCCTGATTAAAGAGGGGAAGAAGGGGGATGAAAAGCCTGGTTAGACACCACGAGAGCTACGTGGTCAGTAAGTTCCATTGTTGCTAACCCCTACTGGTTATTACTCAGCTGTCAGAGTGGGTTACCAGAAGCTGGGTCACGGTGGAGTGGCTTTCACACAAAGGCCTAATTCATTCCCCAACACATTGCAGGTTTTCCTTCCAACATAATCACCCCACACAATGAGCTGCCCCATGCATGTAGACTGGGCATCGCGTGCAGAATTCTGCTTCAAGCCAGGCTGAGGGCTAGAGGCAGGCAGAGAGGTCGGGTCCTGACCTCCTGGAGGCCTGGGTTCTGAGCGGCCCACTGTGATTCTGTGCCCCATTCAGCTGCCCTCAGGGGCCAGAGACTGAGTGCTGAGCTGGCTTAAATATGTGCGCATAGGTAGCCATCAAGTGTTCGTCAACCGAATGGGGGAATCTGTAGGGGCTGTACTCTGATGTTAGCCACAGTTCTAGGAGTGGGACTTAAGCCGAGCTTCATTTTGTCTTTTCTGTATGTTTCCAATTGTCCACAGTGACCACATGTTCCCTTTGTAGTTTTGATTAAGAACAGCAATGTAGCCATGTGTGGTGGGGTACACCTTTAATCCCAGACTAGGGAGGTAGAGGAAAGCAGATTTCGGTGAGTTTGAGGCCAGCCTAGTCTGCAAGGACAGCCAGGGCTGTGTAGAGAAATTCTGTCTCCTCCTCCTCCTCCTCTTCCTCCTCCTCCTTCTCTTCCTCTTCCTCTTCTTCCTCCTCTTTCTTCTCCACCTCAGCAGCATAATGCAATGACCGAAAGGTACAGAATCCATGAAAGAAAGGAGACTCCAAGGTTCCTAAGAGATAAGTTACCTTCGGCTTCAAGGTTTGTTCCTCTGTCTTCTAGATTTCTTAGAAAGATGCTTGAGGGGGCTGGAGAGATGGCTCAGCAATTAAGAGTACTGACTGCTATTCCAAAGGTCCTGAGTTCAAATCCCAGCAACCACATGGGGGCTCACAACCATACTGTAATGAGATCTGATGCCCTCTTCTGCTGTGTCTGAAGACAGCTACAATGTAATTAGATATAATAATAAATAAACCTTTAAGACCCCTGGTCCTGGAAAGACTGGATGTAGGGGAACGCCAGGACAGAGAAACGAGAGGGGGTTGAATGGAGAAAAGAGGGAGGGAAGGGGGCTTATGGGACTTTCGGGGAGGGAGGAAACGGGAAAGGGGAAATGATTTGGAATGTAAATAAAAAAAAAACTTAGAAAATAAAAAAAAAAAAGAAAGAAAGATGCTTGAGGCAACCAGAGTCTGGGTCTGTGAGTCCTTATCTCAAAAGATACACATATCCATCTATACTTAATTGTATAAAGTTAAAAAATAAATAAATAAAAGCAGAGGGTACTTCCATAACAATTTAAATATATATATATAAATATAAATATAAATGTGTGTGTGTGTGTGTGTGTGTGTATATGTCTCACAACCATCTGTAACAGGATCCAATGCTCTTCTCTGGTGTGTCTGAAGACAGTGACAATGTATTCACATACATAAAAAAGTATACTTTATATATATATATATATATATATATACTAATATGCTTATATTTTTATATTTAAAATATATTTAAACAATACACAAACATATATTATTTATATATTTTTATGTATAAAAAAATATATTTTTTATATATGTAAGTACACTGTAACTATCTTCAGACATACCAGAAGAGGCATTGTATCCCGTTACAGATGGTTGTGAACCACCATGTGGTTGCTGGGAATTAAACTCAGGACCTCTGGAAGAGCAGTCAGTTCTCATAACCACTGAGCCCTTTCTCTAGCCCTCCATGACAATTTTAACTATCCTCACAGAGGACTTGTGAGAGAGGGTCAGTCAGTTCTTATCCCTGAGGAAGAGGAGGTATAAGGAGCTTGAATCCAGGCATCTGGCTGAGGATTAGCTGCCACTGCACAGTGATAGCAGACACAGCATTGTAACTGTCTTCAGAGAGTAGGATGGGGCCCACTGGAGCCCAGCTCCCACCACACCCTCCACACCCTCCCCTGACTGGGTCTATCCATGACAGGAAGACCCAACAGGGTATCCAAGGGCACACCTACGGCCGAAATGCCAAACTTCTAAGAAAGAGCTGCTTTTTATTTTTGGAGGTCTTCAAATTCGCCCATACCTTACTAACAATCCCCATCTTGCACCCACCACTGGGATCCCAAAGTAGAGTTCAAAGTAACAGTCATAGCAACCTGGAATGAAGGCTCCACTAATCTCTTCCAAGACAAGCCACCAGACTCTTGAAAACCCATATCTAACGTGGTTCTTGCAGACGATGTGGGAGCCATAGTGAAACTTGGCGTCCTCTCCCTTCCTTGTTTGCCGTGTCTCTCTTCCCTGTGTACTGTGATTTCTGAGAGACCAGTGACCCTGGGCACCCACTGCTGTGTCACTGATATCAAGGACTTTGCCCTGCACTTCTCTTGCTCCTGGACACTGGTGATCTGTTCCCATTCGCCAGAAAGGAAACTCAGGCTCCTAGAAACTAAGGAGCTTGTTCAAGGTCTCACCACGAATGAGCATCTGAGCTGGGCTCTGGATGGGCTTCTGACCCCAGCCGTGGCTCACACTCCCGAAGAGTCATTTCTAAAGCATCTGTGTCATGAGAGAGGCACACGGAGACCAGCCACAACAGTGGCCAAAAACAGGACAGTGGGGCAGGTAGGGCCGCTGAGCCTGGAGAGGACTGGGCACACACTGAGCCAGGAGCCCCTGGCAGGCAGCAGGCATAAAGAAGAGGACAAGTACGCTGACCCCAGGCCTAACAGTAAAGTTCCAACCCCACTTAGTGACCATGAGATCTTGTGCAAGTTATGCACGCTGGGCCTCAGTTTCTCCTCTGTAAAATGGGAATGATACCCTCATGGGGTTGTCATAAGGGTTAAGTGAACTAAGACTTTTGGAGAACTTAGATGAGCTATTGGTCTATAGTGTGTCTGTGTGTGCACGTGTGTGTGCATTTTTTATACCTGTGTGTGTGTGTATATACATACACATGTATATGTGTGTACATGTATGTGTTTGCATGTCTGTGTATATATATTTGTGAATCAATGTGTGCATGTGTATATATATACACACATATACTATATATATATATATATATATATATATATATATATATATATATATACACACACAGATGTGTATGTGTATTCCCTGTGTGCAGCTCAGACTGTGTGACATGTGACAAGCCACCCCTGAATCCCCGGCTACATAGAGTAGGTGCATATGTGTATACATGCCCAGACATGACTACCCCAGTCAAGCATCCAGTTCCAGACTTCATTGCATAAAGTTCACCCCCAAACATGATGATGTGCAGCAGTCACTATTCCTCACAATTCAGCCTGGTATCAGTGGGGTGCTCTCCCGTTGGTACCGTCTAGCTCCGATCACTGTGCTATGGTTGTGGGGATCCCAGCAGGGGTCTTTCTCTAAGGCAGGCTTTCCTCACTCCAGCCTTACTGACCTATAGGATGAGGCAAGTCCCTGTGGAGGACTAGCCATTGTGAGATGCTCAACCTACATCCCTAACTTCTGCCCGCAAGCTCTCAACAGCCAACCCAACAGTATCTCCACTGTGGCCAAGTGTCCCCCAGGGAAGTACTATCCTTTGAAGACAGCTGGGACGTAGGGAACGCTACAGGGATGACCTCTCATTGCTATCAGTGATCTGGTCTTCTCGTAGATGAGCCCAGGCTCCCTGTGAGAGCAGACAGGGTCTTAGCAGCAAGAGTGTGTAAGACTCAGACCACACGGTCAAGCCTAGAATCATGGATAGGAAGATGTACTGCTGGAACACCTCACTGTATCCCCTGCCCTGCCAGTGGTCAGCATGGCCAGTATGCACAGGGACCAGGAGGACAGAGCTATGGGACTTTTATTTGCCCTCCCTTGTTCCTGAATAATGATATGGGGGCCTTTGTATTTATTATAAACTTTGGGCACTATAGCTGGAGAGATACTCAGTTATTCTAACCTGGCAATGCTATCCTGGACTACTTCCCAAACACGTGGCCTGTTGCCTGCCACCTTAGTCCTGACACCTCCTTCTTCACCTATGTCCAGTGACTCCCCTGGTCCCCACTTGATCCCCTCTCCCTCTCTTCTGGGCCCAGAAATCCCACCTTTTCCTCTCCTACATGGCTATAGGCTCTTCAGCTCTTTAATCAACCAATCAGATGGTAATGGAGTACAGTGCTTACAAAATACTAAGTTAAGAGAAGCATCATCATAACACCAAAGTCTGGGCTGCCACCAATCTCTGGGTACAGATATCAGTATCTGAACACACAGTGTACAAAAACATCCTCCAGGACCCTGTGAGTTTTCATTTGCACAGTGTGGAAAAGGGGTTGTTCTTAGCTGTCCCAGGGTTGACTTGGCTCTGTGAGCCCCAGGCACAGAGTATGGGGGTAGTTCAGTCACCACCTATAGGAAGAGTGGGAGGGGAACTCTCCTTGGTCCTAGAACCCTACTTGGTGTCTGCTCTCCCTGATAGACCTTCCAAAAAATGATCCTTCAGCACTAGAAACATTCAGATTTTAAACTTTCAAACAGGATGGGATAAATCACAGCCCTCGACTATACTGGTTCTCAAAAAAACACCTATGGGGAAGGCTAGTGCTCAGATGGTTAGATTTCAGTGGCTTAATTCAATTCATCTCATTTGCTGTCTAGGACAGTCACAGACAGAAACCCTGCCACTCAGGCCCTGATGGGCTGATCTTCATGTAGGGTTTTCAGGTCACCCGCTCTGGGAAATGACATCGAACTTGCAGACCAAGAAGACACTAGAGCCTCAGAGAAGCTCAGGTGGGGCAGCCCTGGGAGTGGCCACTCCCTCCCACCGTATTCCACAGTCTGGAAGGCAGTAGATCTAGAGGCAGGGGCCAGGCATTAAGACATGGAAGAAAGGAAGAAAGGGTTAGTGAATGAGAAGTTGCCACCATGAAAACGGAGTGCTATGAGATGTTCCCAGAACACTCCTCCCCACTGTGAGCTACGGTTCCTAAGAGAAGTGGCATCCGTGAAGATTTTACAGACTCACTCACCGGTTAGAGTATTCTGGTTGTGGAGAGTTAAAATGTTGTGGCTCCAAAGCCAAAATCATTTAGGGCTGTCTTTAGTTCCCCTAACAGTCAATTGTCAGCTGCCTAAATCCGACTATCAGAATCCCCTGGGATGTATTAGCAGAACCCCCTGGGATGCACTAGCTTCCACCAAGCCCAAAGCCTGTCATTCAATGACGCTGAAACCTTAGCAGAGTTAAACACGCCCACACCCTACACCTGGCCTTGCTAGAACTCAACTACCTGTTAACCCCATCAGTGTTATTTGGTAAATGTACTGATCTGTGACTATATGTGTTCTGTGACTATAAAGGTTCATGTAGAGCTGGGGATATGGCTCAGTTGGTAAAGTGTCCGCCTAACATGCATGGAGTCCTGGGTTCAGTCCCCACCACCACATAAAACTTCCCGCATGCACACCCGGCACATGAGAGGTGGAGACTGGAGGAGTTAAAAGTTATCCTCAGCTACATGAGTTCAGAGACAGCCTGGGCTACATGAGCTCCTGCCTCCTCCAAACAAACAAAACGTGTTCATGTAGCCATATCCATGATAGAACAGGTCATTTAGGACAAACTGAATCCATGCTCCCAGGCTCAGAACATGTTCCCTTTGGAGTGAGAGCTGTGCTGTGGGCCGACACCACAAGTGCCCTCTGGGGCCCAGTATGTGGAGAGACGTGGGCTCACATCTGGCTGCGCCCAGTGGCAGCCCAGAGTCTTTACTATTGTCGGTTAACTGGACCTGCAGTTAAACCCTGTGTGTTCCTTTCTGTGACCTCTTTCCGGTCTGCTCACGGCAGTTTTCCAAGTGCTTTGCACCGGGGCCTAGGCTGGCTTTGGGGAGAACAGTGTAGCCGAGAGGGGTTCCAGGAGGAACAGTTCCCTTAGTACTTCTAGCCCTGCTGTAGCTCCAGAGTGCAGCCCTGTCTTTGCTCCCTTCTTCTGGTTCCACCTCTCCATCATGGTGCCCTCTGACCCTTTCATCCTGGCATAGCCCACTGCGACCTGCCCCTCCACTTGTGTTCCTGCATTTCCAGGCCACAGCACCGCAACCAACTCCAGGCCACCTCCTCCCAAGCACCCAGTCAAGTTACAACCCGCAGCCTGTTCTTAAAGCACAGATGTGAACAAGTGGCTCCCAGTCCATCTCTCCACTCATAAACTGAGGGTGACGACGTGCTCCCAAAGGAGCACCCTAGGAACCTTGGGAGCACCAAGCCTGGGTAAGATGTCCTTCATCCTATGGCTCCCCAAATTCGAGGCCACCCAGTGAAGATCCTCAGTGCTGTAGGTTTGCTCTGGTAAAGTGTTAAGTAGTTTGTTAACCATTCTGGCTCCCGGTGGGTCGCACACGTGTGCGCACTCACCCAGGAGCTCTTTGTATTCTCCAATGAAGGACACACATGTCAGTTAATTTTTGTCATGCGTGACTAGCTCAAAGGCTGAACACTCCTAAACCTTCCCCTGCTTGCACACTTTTCTGGCACTCCTTGCTTAATGCCCTCTAACTCTATATTTTATCTTTGTTACCCTGTTCTTTCTGGGTGGTTCCCTAGTCTTTGCTGCCGAAGAGGCTTCTGGGGCCACGTTCCTTCTCACCTACATTTCAGATGATTTTCCTTCTGCAGCTCTAAATCTGATTCATCTCCTTCCAAATCATGGTGATTCTCCTTCTTCTTCCTCCCAGTTCCTAGCCTGTGCAAATCCAAAGGTCCCACCTCAGTCTACCTACCCAGCCATTGGCTATTGGCTTTTATTGATCGATCAAAAATCAACTGGGGATAAGGACCTTCAGCGTTTGGGGGGCTGGACTAATTCAAAACATTAGAACCAATCCCCAACAGTAAAGCGTCTTCCAGTCAGATTCACATCTACATTCCCCTTTAGGGACCAGCCAGAAAGAACGGCTTGCTGTCTTCTGCACTCTGCCCTTCAGTTTCCTCCTCCTTGGAATTTCATCTCCAGGCTCTTGCGCAATCTGCTTCCTCTTTCTAAATGTCATCTCTGCTGTTTCCATGGTCATGAGCTCTCTCTCTGCTCAAAACATCACAGGATTCCAGCTCTCCTCAGTAACCTTTGCCCTTCTGAATTCTTGACATTCTCCTCAGCCACATTGCCCTGTGTCATAATTCCAGGGCTGTAAATTAGAGTGTCACACATCAGCAAGGAAACTGCAGATCTGTGTGCGGAGCTCTGCAGCACAGCCAGAGAGAGCAGCTTCCTGACTGGCCCTTGTGCTTCTGTGTGTGAATGTCCCAGGGCTTAGCACTTGGGCCTTCCCCGCCACACCACCATCTTGGTAAATTCACCAAGTCTAGCTCTATGCCAGCAGGAGCTACATGGGCTGCTGTGGCCCAGGCCCCTCCCCCACCCACTGGCTCCTACACTGTAGGGATGTCTGAGAGCCGCCATCTTCATAGGTTGTAGGTTGAAGGCCAAATCCTTAGTCTTTCCTCCTGCGCTGCCCTTGCTTAGGCCGAACAGCTGGAGACACAGCTGACTTCTGTTTCAAACCAGCGTCCCGTCAACCTGCAAACGGGTCTGGACACTCGCCCCTCTGCTGCAGGCCACAGCCAGCCCTTGCCTGCTTTGTCCTGCCGTCCTCAATGTCTCCCTGCCTCCTTGTGTATTCCTGCTTCCTCTGAGATTCAAAGAGCTAACTCAGCAGCCCCACTCTTCTAGGAGTCAGCGGTGGCCGCTCCTCCATCCATGATGGTATCATGTCCTAATTCTAAGTAAGAACTGTGTCCTCACAATGGCCTGTGTAGCTCCAGCACAGCGGTGTCTGCTCGCTGCAACCAGCCTCAGTGGCCGAAAGGACTCCAGGTGTACCCCCACTTCCAGGCCAGGGCAATGGCCTCCTCTCTGCTTGGAACATGTTTCTAAGGACCTGCATGGCACAGCTGCACAGCACAGGTGCAGGACACAGCTGCACAGCACAGGTGCAGGACACAGCTGCACGGCACAGGTGCAGGACACAGCTGCACGGCACAGGTGCACGGCACAGCTGCACGGCACAGCTGCACGGCACAGCTGCACGGCACAGGTGCAGGACACAGCTGCACAGCACAGGTGCAGGACACAGCTGCACGGCACAGGTGCACGGCACAGCTGCACGGCACAGGTGCACGACACAGCTGCACGGCACAGGTGCACGGCACAGCTGCACGGCACAGGTGCACGACACAGCTGCACGGCACAGGTGCAGGACACAGCTGCACGGCACAGGTGCACAGCACAGGTGCACGGCACAGCTGCACGGCACAGGTGCACGGCACAGCTACACATGTTGGTTTATTCAGTAGGGTCTTCCTAGCATCCCCACCCTTTCTTTGTCCTTTCTTTTTGTCTATGACACTTAGCCCAGATGAACATGCTACATACTTTTTATTTTATTGTCTTTCTGATGGAATGCAAGCACCTGGGAGGACAAGTTTTTATCTGACACATTGCGGATGCCTAGTAACTATCCTTAAGTGAAAGAAGGAATGAACGGGGACAATGGTTCAGACGTGCCTGAGTCAGCATTCCTGGGAGCAGGGGTGTGCTTACCATGTATCAAACTGGATGCCAGGGAATAGTCAGGGAAAATATGCTTCAGACCGTCAAGGGTAGCTGCTGGTCCCTTGACTGATGCCCAGACCCAGCACCAGGAAAAGCATCTCAAACAGCAGAGCACACTGATGTTGGACTCCTAGTGTCTCAGACAGTCTGCCTTGCAGCCCTCTTGTTGCTCACAGTCAGAGGTTACTACATTCTAGTCTCCCGAGTTATAAATTTAGAAGAAGGAATGAGGTGTGAGGAGGGGCTATTTTTAGCCTTGCTGATTTGATTTCTCAGCGAATGCATGTGTAGAAAGCTTTGTCTGTATTTAGTATTAAATCAGGAAGTAAGAGGACTGAGTGGTGGGTCAGCTTCTCTGGAGGTGGCTGCGTACGTGAGCCCATTGCCACACAGGGTTAGGCCAGAGCAAGTTCCCAGGAAGTGTCTCTGCAGAGTCATCCAAGGCTCAGCAGTATGAGCCTTAAGACCCTTCGGGTCCCTTTCCTCCATCTGCCAGAGGCGCCAATGAAAGTGGAGCCCCCCACCCCACCCCCGCCCCTAGGCAGGTCGTGGGCAGTCAGACTCTCAGTGAGGGAAGGTGGACTAAAAGCTCTCACACTGGGTGACTGCTGTGCAAGCTCCTGTGGCGGGGGGCGGGGGGTGGGGGTGGGGGGGTAGGGGGTGGGGGAGGTAGGGGTGGGGGGGTAGTTCCCAGGGCAGGGGGGTGGGGGAGGATGGGAGACAGGATACAGAGCTGCCACAACAGGGAGCTGCCCATGACAGTGATATGAGGTCTTCCTTCCTTCCTTGGAAGTTGAAGGTGGAGAAGAAGAAAACACTCAGGGGGCAAGGGTCATATTCGCTTAGAAATGATGGCTTGATGTGTATACCACAGAGGAGTGGTGGGAAGCAGCCTGGTTGGTAATACATTCTAGGAGACAATCCCTGCTGTGCATCGAATGTCCCCACTCAAACCATTCTGGAGAGCATGTGGGGCTGAGTGGTGAGAGCTTGCCCATCCGTGGGTCCAAGTGTCTATCAACTTCCTTCCACCTATTTTTGTTCATGGTCTCTGTCTCAGGGTTTCTATCCTGCACAAACATCATGACCAAGAAGCAAGTTGGGGAAGTGTACTGGCTGGTTTTGTGTGTCAATTTGACACAGGCTGGAGTTATCACAGAGAAAGGAGCTTCAGCTGGGGAAGTGCCTCCATGAGATCCAGCAGTGGGGCACTGTCTCAATTAGTGATCAAGGGGGGAGGGCCCCTTGTGGGTAGTGCCATCCCTGGGCGGGTAGTCTTGGGTTCTATAAGAGAGCAGGCTGAGCAAGCCAGGGGAAGCAAGCCAGTAAGAAACATCCCTCCATGACCTCTGCATCAGCTCCTGCTTCCTGACCTGCTTGAGTTCCAGTCCTGACTTCCTTTATTCAGCTTACACTTCCACACTACTGTTCATCACCAAAGGATACCTCCAGCCTGTGTCAAGTCGACACACAACCCCAGCCAGGACAGTGGGGGGGGGGGCTGTTGTCTTCAGGCCATGATGAGGCAGAGTCATAGGGTAGAGCATGGTGGACAGAACAGCTCACCTCAAGGCAGCTGAGAAGCAGAAGGCAGAGAAGAGAAGGGCTTGACTGCTAACAACCCCTTTGAGAGCATGCCCAGAGTGGCCAGACGACCTCCCCATTAGGCCTCACCTCTTAAAGGACAAACCCCTTCCCAATAGCACCGTGAGCTGGGGACCGAGCGTTTCAGATGTGGGCTTTCGTGGAACATTTATCTAAACCATAACGATAAGTTCCCCTCACAATAGTTCTGTTTAAAAGCCAGTTTGGTGCACTCCAGGATGCCCCATTTTGCCATGTGATGCCACCTAAAATGTTATAGAGCAGTGGTTCTCAACCTGTGGTTTGTGACCCCTTTGGGGTCACCCAAGGTCATTGGAAAGCACAAGTAGTTACAATTCATAACAGAAGCAAAACTACAGTTATGAAGTAGCAACAGAAATGATTTTATGGTTGGGGGTCACCACCACATGAGGAACTGTATTAAACGGTGGCAGCATCAGGAAGGTTGAGAACCACTGCTCTAGTGAGGGCCTTACCAGCAATGAGAGCCTCAGAAGATGGGGCAAGCCAACCGTGAGCTTCCCAGCCTTCAGAGCCGTGAGCTAAGCAAACCTCTCTCCTTATAGAATAACAGACTCTGGTGTTCCGTTGCAGCAACAGAAAACAGACAAAGACAAAGCTCACAAGACTCGCTAGTGAGGCTGTTGTAGAAGGGGAGAGAAAGAGAAGTCTCAGTGGTGACTTCTGGGATTCGGGAGACCAACTCGGTAAACAGCGACCTACTATGGCGAGAAGTGAAGTGGACTGAGGAGGACTTTGGAGACAAGAGACAGGACCAGATTCCCTGTAAATGGGTTTGTAAGATGAGGAAAACAAGGAAGGCAGACCTGTAGGCTGACAACAAGGTGTAATCTGGGAAACAACTGATTTCACACACAGCTGTAGGAAGCCTGAGACATTGCAAAACAAGGCAGATTTTGTTTTGCTTTTCAAAATGATTTCAGACTACGCTGGCTAGTTTCATGTCAATTTGACACAAGCTCAAGTGACCTGAGAGGAGGGAACCTAAACTGAGAAAAGATTGGGTTGTAGGAAAGCCTGTGGGGCATTTTCTTAACTGGTTATTGATGGAGTAGGACCCAGTCCATTGTGAGTGGTGCCATCCCTGGGCTGGTGGCCCTGGGTTCTGTAAGAAAGCAGGTTGAGCAAGCCATTAGGAGCAAGTCAGTAAGCAGCACCCCTCCATAGCCTCTGCATCAGCTCCTGCCTCCAGGCTTCTTCCCTGAGTTCCTGTCCTGACTTCAGTGATGAATAGTGCTGTGGAAGTGTAAGCCAAGTAAACCCTTTCCTCCCCAGCTTGCTTTGGTCATGGTGTTTCCTCACAGCAGTGATGGCCCTAACTAGGACACAGGCCTAGGCAAGTGCTGCATGAAAAGTATGAATAATTCCCAGATAGTTTCCTTGGTCTTTCCACACCACTGTACACGAGAGCAGTCACCAATACCAGGATTAACACGAGCTACCAACTTACATCATACTTTGTACACTGTACTTACATCCCAGTTCTACCCTGCTAGTGTTTGGGTCTGGCCCGGGAGCCAGCAGGCAACACCAGGGCATTCGGCCTCTATGTCTCTGTGGTCTCTGGACTAAAAGAACTCCACAACTGACTCTTGAGACCTTGATACTTCCGGAAAGT
The DNA here is from genome assembly GCA_036184795.1 of Tokudaia tokunoshimensis. Classification (NCBI taxonomy): domain Eukaryota; kingdom Metazoa; phylum Chordata; class Mammalia; order Rodentia; family Muridae; genus Tokudaia; species Tokudaia tokunoshimensis. The sequence continues at coordinate 4,112,293 of BTHU01000013.1, read as the reverse complement.
GCCATTCATTTGTAGAATATCCTTTTTGTTGCTGTGTTGTTGCAGGTTTTATTTGGTTGTTTGGTTCTTGTTTTTGTTTGTTTTTGTTTTCTCGAGACAGGGTTTCTCTGTGTAGCCCTGGCTGTCCTGCAACTCACCCTGTGGATCAGGCTGGTCTTGAACTCAGAGATCTGCCTGCCTCTGTCTCCAAAGTGCTGGAAATAAAGATGTGTGCCACCATTTCTGGCTTGTAGAATGTCATTAGATTTGTGTTTGACTGATGTCTGCTCACACTGGACACTTTTGGCTGGAACATCATAGTTTATGCTGATCCATCCCAAAGTCTCAAGGCAAGAGACTGTGTGTTGGATTACTGCTATGGTAACTGGTCACCTGGTTCAGGTGGTGTCCTCTAAGCCTTTCCACTCTAAGGTCACCACCTTCCCCTTGCTATATTAAGTGTCTCATAAGGAGACATTATGCAAACTTCCTGCTTCTCATCATATTTCCTCCCACAGATGTTTGTTTCCATTGATACTTCTAACTTAAAATAATCACTGCTGAGCTTGTCAAGGGGTGAATTTGTGTTTCCACCATGTCCCTATACACAGCCAGATCCTCTCTGTCTCATTCATTCATTCATTCATTCACCCACACACTCATTAGTTCACATCCAGTGATCTCTGATGTCAACAGGAAAGATAGGAGCCCCAGGACCCAGAGAGAATACTAAAGTCCCTGGAGACTCCAAATTCCTTATATGAAATAACCCACGTATCATACACTTCAGAGCCTTTCTAGAGCACTTATTGTAGAGAGACTCTCTTGTGCACCGCATGGGAGCATCACCTGTCAATAAAAAGCTGACGGCCACTGAGGTGAGGCAGGATTAGAAGGTGGGACATTCAGCAGAGAGACAGGAACTCTGGGATAGAGCGAGTGGAAGAGAGATTTGCTCCAACTCTGAGGAAGTCGGATGCGTGATACTGAGGTGAGGTAACCAACCCTGTGTCAGACGTAGACTAGAATAGACAAATTATATAAGTCACAAGCTAGTTGCTGAACGAGCTAAAGCTTATGACCTAAGCATTTACTCATAAAGAACAATGTCTCAGATTCGTTATTCTGGGAACAAAGAGGTCAGGTAGAAAAGCTCGCAGTTGGGGCTGGAGAGATGACTCAGAGGTTAAGAGCACTGACTGTTCTTCCGAAGGTCCTGAGTTCAAATCCCAGAAACCACATGGTGGCTCACAACCATCCATAATGAGATCTGATGCCCTCTTCTGGGGTGTCTGAAGACAGCTACAGTGTACTTACATATAATAAATAAATAAATCTTAAAACAAAACAAAACCTTTTAAAGAAAAGAAAAGAAAAGCTCGCAGTTACAACTTATACCTAATGCAGCATAACTACTGTGTCAGTAGTTGTTGGCTGTGTTGATGAAGGAATGAAGCCTGTTCAGTAGAGATGGGATTTTGAAGTAGTTTTGGTTTGCAGTTGTGGGACCCACAGGTGGAGGCTGGTGCTGCCCACCTGCTTCAGGGATGTGAACGGTTTTATCTGTACCATTAGAATACTGTACTGTGATGTTTGCTGTGGTGGTCGCGCAGACTGCCTAATCCCTTCCCGTATTTATAGAGGCTCCGTCCATGACTGGCTGGCTTTAGGGTCATGGGCAGGGGCACAGCGTGGTAGGATTGGGGTGACTCCTATTCCTGCCTGGAATGGAAAAGAAAGGAGAAAGGAGCTGTGTTCCCAACACCCCACCCTCAATGGCAAGAAGCCCTCTCTCTAGTCCCCGCCTTTTAAAGGTTCCACAATCTTCCATGGGCACCACTCTAGGGAGCAAGGCTTTACTGCATTCTGGAGACACTTATCCAAATGACAAGTTAATTAACTGTTTTTTTTCATATATAACAGAAAACTTACAATGTAGGGCCAGGGCTTGTGTAGTGGCCCTCCGCCATGTGTTCCATTTCTCAGGCCCCTACTAGCTTTCTGTACTGCCACACTTAGGATGTGATGTGTCTTCTATTGTCAAGGTTGCCATAGGGTCATGGCATGGCCACCACAAACCAGTCATCATATCTTCATTCTAGACCAGAAAAAGAAAAGTAGTGAGCAAAGCTGCTTGCCAGCTGACCCTACTTGAAGTGCTCCCTCTGAAGTGTCTCGAGGTGCTCCCTCAGAAGCTCCTTGAAATGCTCCCTCAGAAACTCTTCGAAGTGCTCCCCCAGAAGCCCCTGGAAGTGCTCACTCAGAAGCCCCTTGAAATGCTCCCTCAGAAGCCCCTTGAGGTGCTCCCTCAGAAGCCCCTTGAAGTACTCCCTCAGAAGCCCCTCGAAGTGCTCCCTCAGAACCCCCCCCCCCCCCCCCCCCCCCCGCCCCAGCAATGTCTGTTTCCATCTCAGTGACCACACCAGTGATCTGGGAGCATCCTACCTGCAAGTGAGTCTGGGAAATGTAGTTTCTTGGCTAAGAGCATTGCTCTCTAAAGTAGACAATGGATGTCTCTAATAAAGAGAAGGGATGGGTAGACAGGGGTGGTTAGGAGAGGGAGGATGTCTAGGGTAGTATGGCCGTAGACTATCACAGTTGAAATAATGGAGTTTATGGAAGAGACAGGTGCCCATGGAAGTCACTTACTGTGGGCCACTCCACTTATTAAGCGCTATGCAAACTGGGAAGGGGCGGCTAATTAATTGAGGGAATGATTCCAGTTTCCAGTTTAAAGAAAAAGAAAATGAAACCTAAAGCCACCCAGTGACTCACCTGGGATCACCCAGTAGAGTCCAGATTTCATTATCTCTAATCTGCCAGGCTTCCTCTTGCCTGCAGACCTTACCTGCCCAGCTTGGAACACTCTCATGACCTGCCCCTGGTCTCCTCAGGACAGTCTCAATTGCTCAGAGCAGGAATTTATAAACAAAGAGCGTACAGGAGGATTCGTTCTGGAAAGAACTTAATCTATTTTATACCTTTTTTAAAAAATCACATGTCAAGGGGACATTTTCAGGGGTTGAGAGCTTCCCCCACCCCCACCCCCGACACCCTCGAGAGACAGGGTTTCTCTGTATAGCCCTGGCTGTCCTGGAACTCAGAAATCCACCTGCCTCAGCCTCCCAAGTGCTGGGATTAAAGGCGTGCGCCACCACTGCCTGGCTTGAGAGCCTTTTTATTGGAGACCCCAGATGCAGGGCCAGGCAGGGAACCCGAGGGTGAGGCAGCAAAATGACTCGTCTGGGAGGCTCAGGTGAATGTAGGAGCGAGCTGCTTCTCTGAGTACGTCCTTGCCCAGGGCCGGTGGCCAGTAGCAGAACTGTGGTTGTCCTGTGGCTGGGGTCACATCCTTACCGAAAGGCCCATCTAAGAAAGATCGGTATATCCCCGGCCCACTACCACACACATATATACCCTGAGAGTGGAGAAAGGCTGGGGTCGCAGGGATTAGACCACTCTGCAGCCGCACAGCGGCTGTGACCGAGCGCCCCCTTGGGGCAGCATCTGGGACTGCACGCAGAGGGACTGACGGTCAGATGCTTTACAGTTGAGCCCAGGCTGCAGCCCAGTGTCCACAGAAACGAATGTGGCCCGACACAAAACCACAGACTTACTTAAGACCTCGTGAGGGACTTTTGCCATCCTTTTTTTTGTGATTCAAATGTGTAGTTCTGATCATAAACTGTAAATGACAACATGATGTTGCAGTATCAAAAGGTTGATCTGGCCGGTGACCTGAGTCAAGGAGTGTGTATGTAAGCCCCTGACTTCTGGGTCCTAACATAGCGCCATAACTGGTGCGGTGACATATGCCAGTAATGCCAGCACTCTCAGGACACTGAGGCAGTAGGATTGCTGTGAGTTCAAGGCCAGTCTAGACTGTGTAGGAAGTTTAAAGCCATGTAGAGCCTGGACCCTGTAGCCAGACCCCGTTTCAGAAAACAAAATGTATAATTCCCCACCACACTGATTTTACTGCCTTAGCGATTGTTTGTGCTCAATAGTGATGTCATTATTAACGGCATAGTCCAATAAATACAGAAAGAGTGGGTTTGCAGGGAGGGGGGCTGGATAGTCATTTCTGTTTCAAGATAAATTGGAGCCATCCTTGACCTCTGATGATGCTTAGAATGTTAAACCATGAGATGGAAGGGCCTGTGCTTAGCGCTGTCTGATCAGGTGTGGAGCTCCTGCACCTCACTTTGACAGATAGGTGAGACATGGAAACACAGCCAAGGGCCAGGAAAGTGGCTCAGTGCGTAAAGGTGGTTGCTGCCAAGCCTGGTGACCTGAGTTCAATTCTTGGGACTCACGTAGGGGAAAGAGAGGAGCACCTTTTGTAAGGTATCCTCCTGCCTTCACATGCACACGCATGTGTAACATACGTGCAGACACACACGCACGTGCGCGTGCACACACACACACACACGTCATTTTTTTTTAAGAAGAAGAAAACAAAAACTCCAGTGGATCCATTGGAAGTGTTACATGGGAGTTTCCTGGACAACTGAAAATTTACTTTTTTAATTTATAAATTTTCTTTTTTAGTGTTAAGCTTAGCTGGGTGTGCTGAGCATTTTATCCCAGCCCAGGAGTCAGAAGCAGGAGGGTCTCTATAAGTTCCAGGCTTGTCTACCAAGTAAGACCCAGCCTCTCCAACAAAAATAATAATACTCTCTAGCCGTCAGGCTCAGAGGAGGTGTTTCTAAGTGTGGCTCCTTCCTGCCTCTTGCGAAGCTGTTTTTCTGGCATCATCTCTTCTGTCCCCACACCTGAGTGCCATCTTGGTTTTTCTGTTTTCATTTTGTTTTTCTGATTTTCCTCACCCTCAGGTGTTTATGTTGAACTTTCCCTGGAGAGTTCTCACCCGGACTCTTCTGTTTTGGTTTGGCTCGGTTTGGGATTTTTGAGACAGGATTTCTCTACATAGCTCTGGCTGTCCCTGAACTCACTACATAGACCAGGCTGGCCTCAAACTCACATCGATCTGCCTGCCTCTGCCTCCCAAGTGTGGGGATTAAAGGCCACCATGCCTGCTGCTTTACCACCTCTAATCTGCTCTGGCCTTGAGACCAAACAGGAAAGCTAGTAGTCTACCTCAGGAACAAAGGGAGCTGTTACAACATGAGGGCATTTCACTCTCTTTCAAAACTACCATTCATTTTCTCAGCCATCCTGTGCAACAGAAATTTCTGTCTCTATAAATCACAGACCGAGGCTCAGAGAGTCTTGACAACCTGTCTGAAGCCACCCAGCAAAGGACAGGCCCACCTCCTGGTTCTGATCCCAGTTCTTGTCCTGAATTTTTTCTCTAAAACAAAAACTTTGTGGAGGGAAAAGATCCTGTCAGTCACATGAGTGAAGAAGGGTTTCCTCATGATGCCATAGTTCCTGTCTGTGCTCGACTCTGGTTGGAATCCCAGCTCAGTGGAGAGCCCCTCCCGTCATGTGACTGGGGTACTGTGTTACCTTTGCCCATGAGCAGGCATTTCTCCGTGTGACATCACACTACGGTTGAGGCTTGCCCAGGTCCTCTGTGGCCTCCAGGGGCTCATGAGGAAATTACATTTCTCTGGGTGACATCACACTCGGGCTGCTGACTGCCCAGGTGCTCCGTGGCCTCCCGGGGCTCATGCGGAAGTTGCATCATTTCTGCTACTTGGCTTTTAAGTTGTTTGTCTTTGGTTAATATTAAGTTGGTATGGTGTCAGGGAAAGTTGTCAAGGCAACCAGACAGCAAATACACTTGCTATAGCCCTTGGGTGAATCATTTCATAGGCCTGCAGAAGGCCAGGGCTGGGCCTCCATGTAGAAGAGCCTGAGACTGGTGCAGTGACACCCCCCCCCACAGGCCACTTGACCTGCCCTGGTGCATGGCCTCCTCACCCCTTAGCCCAAGGAGAAGCAGGCAAGAGTCCCATTCTCCAAGTCGCAGTCAGGTGGGCTTATGACACAGCACAATTCCCCCTGGCTCTGGAGGGTCTCAAACCTTTGTTTGCACAGAATCCCCTAGAGAGCCCAAGAAGACACAGCTTGGTGACTCCCACAGTGCCTCAGTTTATCGTTTGGTAGGTCCGAGGTGGGGACACATGTCTAGTAACTTCTCAGATGATGTAACCTATGAGCTCAACTTGTCCACTGCTGTCTGTGTGTCCTCCCTCACCCTCCCCGATGACTGGCAGTTGTGATGGGCGGGGCAAAGCAAGGCATGGCCTCTGGCGTGGTTCTAATCTGTTGTTGGTCTTCGACTCTCGAACTTGCTTTTTCAACCTGTTCACTGAGCATGAACTTGGGTAATCACCAACCTTCCCTCTGAATCGTACCACCATGTGAATAGAAATGAACACTTCCGACACTAACTGCTCAATTCTTGAAGGACATCCTCTGCCTAACACCCTCCAGCAACCCCCCTGCTGTGGCCTTGAGTCTGAGGGCTACAGGAACCCCCGGGGCTCCTCTCCCTACTCACACTGGGCCTTCAGCCATACTTGCCTTGGTGCTTCTCAGTTCTCCCTGGGACATGGTCTCCTCCCGTCATGCAACACGTACAATAATAATAACAACAACAGCATCTCCAGCACTCCCACAAACTGGAAATGGGGAGGGGGATCCCCAGATCAAGCTGGCAAGCTAGAGTGGCTCTATCAGTGAGCTCTGAGCTCCAGCAAGAGACCTTACCTCAATACATACATAAGGTGGAACCCAACTGAGGAAGACAGCCAACATTAATGTCCTTGGGCACGTACACATGAACACACATGTAAGCAGACACACACGCTACATGTGCACATATACGTGTAGAATCATTAGATGTGAAGCCGGATAAACTCACTGGTTGCAATACAAGTGTGACTCAGTGACAAGTGTCACTGAACATGGAGGAGGGCAGAATCGTAATGCAGGATGGGAGGATTCCATCCGAGGAGAAGAGGGGCGTAAAGGCCACAGTGTGCCTGCAGAGTATCGGGAGGGGATTGCCACTAGCCAGAGGCCTTAAGATGAATGCAATGGGACTGAGAGGCAGGGAGGGCTGGGGGAGGGGGGGAGGGGAGGCAGTGAGAGAGTATCCAGAAGTTGGCTACAGTGGTCATGGCAAGAGGCCCAGGGTGTTGTCTGTGGGAAAGCAGGGGACAGTGCCAGCTGCCACCTGCTGTCCCTCCTACACTGGCAGTAGTCCAGACATTAAGAATGACTTTAAATGTGGGATAATGCTGATATTTTAGGGAACAGGAGGTATTTGGTGAGTGTGTATGGTGAGGAGTTTGGATAGGTACCTGATTAATTAGAGACGTCTCCACCATCCTGTGAAGCTGCTACGGAACATTCCACAGTGCATTGTGTATTGGACTGCTACACTGTATAATAAATGCGCACAATTGTTACTTACCAATTAATAGTGATAAAAGATATCCAAGTTATTGCCTTCCCAGAGCATCTTAGAATGCATGGTGAGATGTTTATCGTTATATTTTATGTGCATGTTTTTCTGCACCTGTGTATGTACATAGTGTCAGTGCCTGGTGCCTGTGGAATTCAGAAAAGGATCTTGAGTCCCCTGGACCTGGAGTTATGGATGGTCGTGCACCCATGTGGGTACTGCCGACTGAACACAGGTCCTCTGCAAGAGCAGCAAGTGCCCTTAGCCACTGAGCTTCGTTCCAGTCCCTGATGGTTTGTTTTAGATGTCAACTTGACACAATCTAGAATCACCTAGGAAGAGAGTCTTGAGCAAGGAATTTTCTAGATCAGGTTGGCCTGTGGGACATCTGTGGGAGATTGACTTGACTGTTAGGTGAGGTGGGGAGATCTCCCTGAGTGTCGGAGGAACCATTTCGCAGGTTGGACCCTGCGCCGTGTCAGACAGAACTGTCCAAGAGGGGGCTGGAGAGTTGGCTCGGCAGTTAAGAGCATTGTCTGCTCTTCCAGAGGGCATGGGAACCAGGCTTGAATGGGTACAGAGAAATACATACAGGCAAAGCCTCATAGTAATAAAATAATAATAAGCTATAATAATAAGTTAGAAGAGGGACAGCAGATAAGCATTGTTCTCTGTGCTTTGCACTGTGGGGGTCGGTTTCTGCCCTGACTTCCCAGGAATGACTGGCTGTCACCTGGATTGTAATCCAGACAAACATTTCTCCCCTGAGCTGCTTCTGGTCATGATGCCATATCGCAGCCCTGGATGAAGACAAGGGAAGACTGGAGGTGAAGATTTAGGACCAGAAAACATCAGGCAGAGAAGGCCACAGCCAGGGTGGCCCTAGCTGTCACCGGGTAAGCCCATATCCCCACATGTGCCAGTGAGAATAACACCGCACTCAGATCGGGCTTGTTGGGGAGTGGAGAGTTCCGATTCACTACACAGAACCCTGCCTTCTCCCAGAACGCACATCAGCTCTGCGCTGATGGTTTCCCTGGCTCCCTGACAGGACTGTCCCATGAGTCCCCTGCCCTGGAGCTTCCTGGGCATGGGCTCCAGCAGTCCTGCCCTTTCCCGCCCAGTCTCCATCGAGTCCAGGACAGGATCCACACAGGTGCACCCACTGGGTACTCGGGTCCCCTGGACGGGATTCTTAAGGTCCCATCCTTGTAAGAAATCCTTCCTACTGAACTTTGGGTAAGACGTGACCGGCAGACTTGTGACTCCCCATCCTTCTGAGTTTAGATAAGCTCTGGCTGTTTACCTAGTGCTCCAAGCCCGTGAGATACACAGAATTCTGGATAACGAGACAAGAAAAGAGTGCTGTGGTCCAGACATGCCCAAGCCCACCTGTCCGGAGGCTCCCTGTCACCCAGTGTTTTCTAGTTCCCATGGTGACCAAAGCACAGAGCAGGATTGTTATTGTTCCTGGAAGAAAAGGGAAGGGCCGAGTTTGAGACTGACGTCCATCTGCCAGTGGGCAGCTGAGTCACCCTGCCGTGGTCTGGCGCTTCTATAGAGTCACTTCCCCATGGTCTAAGGCTTCCACTGACTTCTCCTTCTCAGCAAGAGCTAGTCCTCTGCCCATGTTACTCAACAAGCACATGTGCCCAGTACTTGTGGGCTGAGCAGAGCCCTCAGCCCTGTGGACGGCTAGCAGAGTGGGGACGGACATGACTGACAGGCCCACACGCTGCTTCTAGGGCATAGGAACCGGTAGACAGGTACAGACTCTGTCCTGGAAACACAGGGTCACAGACGGTTTCTAGGGCCTCCTTCATTCTGCCTACCTGACCTTGGCCATAGTATTCTGCCTCAGCAGAAGAAACGGGATTACCTCATCACTTTCTGGTATGTGGTCTGCCCCAGAAGACCAGGAGCTACCTCCAAATACCACTGACACATGAACTTGGGATTAAGTTTCCAACACATTTTCTTCTGGGGTAGAGGGACATTCAGACTACAGCCATCTCCTCCTGTCACTGCATGGAGTGAAGAGGCCTCACTTCACAGACTTGGAAGAGAATAGAGCAAGAGATTCCATGGGTCAACCACACAGGGTGGTGTTGACAAGAGACGGCAATGGGGCAGAACACCCGGGCTGCTGCCGGGCACAGCTCCTTGCTAGCTTTGCTGACTCAAGCTCTCAGACTGTGCTGGCCGCTGGCTTTCCCTACCAGAGAAAGGTTCTGATGGGCAGACACGGTCACTGAATTAGTGGGTGCTCACCGTGAGAGGTCAAGACAACTGTGTGGTGTGCCCGCCAGGTCTCAGTGAGGCCGTACATCTAGCCAATCTGGGTTCTCTGGGCCTTGGGCATAAGTGGCTTCAGAGGAACCCACCCATCGTGGTATCTTCTCTGGGAAGTCACAATGGGACACTAAGGGGAGCCACATGCTCCAGCCACTTCACAGAGGGACCCAGGCCATACGCTTTTGTCCCCTACAGAGCTGGTCTAGAAGCAGAGTCCTCTTCCCTGTGCACAAAGACCAAGAAGGGTGCTCATAGAACTGGTTCAGTGGGTGAGATGTGTATATCTGTAGACACTGCAAAGAACAGGACTCAGAAGGCTTTGCAGGAGAGCCACATATTAGTTCCTCAGTTTCTGCTGTGTGTGTGTGTGTGTGTGTGTGTTGTATATGTGTACACATATATAAATACATACACACATGCTGCATGGATACATATCAGATTTTAGTTTTATGTGTGTGTGTGTGTGTGTGTGTGTGTGTGTGTGTGTATACAATATATGTGCAGTGCCTAAGAAAGCCAGAAGAGGGTGTTTGTGAGCTGCTGTTTAGGTTTCGAGGCTCAAACCCTGGATCCTCTTAACCACCCTCTGAGCCTCCATGTGGCACATTCTAATCCGAGCATTTCACATCAAATGTTTCATAGCTGCAGGTGGGGCTTAATTATCCCCCTAAGTCTCACAGGTGAGCAGACTAGACCCCAGAGTCAGAGTGCAGCAAGAGAGTTTTGACAATTAGCTGTCACCCTAAGACAACCTAAGCATCCAATGAGGAAATATATCCTGCCTGCCTCTCCTTCATCCCTGCGTCCCACCAGGCTGCCCAGAGCTAAGCCCAAAGAGGACTGGTGTGCCAGAGACAAGGCCGAGGGGAGAGATCTGACACACACATGGTACCCAGGTTGCCACCCAGAGTCGTGGTTGGTGACCCTTAAAAACCTGCATCCCAGCTGGGCCTGGCGGTGAATGCCAAAGCAGGTGGATCTCTGTAAGTTCAGGGGTAGCCTGGTCTACATAGTGAACTTCAGTACACCTATAGCTAGGTAGAGAGACCCCGTCTCAAAACAAACCCCTGTGCCTCAGGCATGTGGGTGACACCGACTGGGAGAAACCCAGAGCTTTTGATGCCACCAGGCCAGCATGGGACCATGTGCTCTAGACACGCTCCTTTGACAAGGCTGACAGTCAGCCTCACCAGCTGCCCCGGCCTGCCAGGACGTGGGCTGTGGGTCAGAGCACAGTGACAGAAGGGGCCTGTGTGGGTGAGAGGAACAAAGAGGTCTGTGGTCACGACGCCCACATACAGTTGCCTGGACTCCTCAGGGACAAAGGGCAGAGCTCTAATTTGGGCTCCCAGTGGGAGCAGGAGAAACCACGTTCTTGTTTTCTGCACACTTGTGGTGGACTCCTCATCCCTGGCACTGAGCCTGTTCTGAGATCCCATGAAACTGTCTCTTAACCTCATGTTCACACGACCGACTCCTGAGCCCATCATGGCTTGGTCACATGCGCGCTCCTGAACACAGTGTGACCAGGATCCTGACACCATGACTGGGCCCTAGTATGTGCCTGGTAAAAGAACCTTAGACTGTCTCCTTCATCAGGTGGCCCTTCCACCTTTCTCCCTGACAGCCAGGCTGGTCCCAGTGGGGATGAGAAGTCTATGGTGCTCCCTGACAGCCAGGCTGGTCCCAGTGGGGATGAGACGTCTATGGTGCTCCCTGACAGCCAGGCTGGTCCCAGTGGGGATGAGAAGTCTACGGTGCTCCCTGACAGCCAGGCTGGTCCCCAGGGGGGATGAGAAGTCTATGGTGCTCCCTGACAGCCAGGCTGGTCCCAGTGGGGATGAGAAGTCTGCAGTGCTCCCTGACAGTCAGGCTGGTCCCCAGGGGGGATGAGAAGTCTATGGTGCTCCCTGACAGCCAGGCTGGTCCCCAGGGGGGATGAGAAGTCTATGGTGCTCCCTGACAGCCAGGCTGGTTCTAGTGGGGATGAGAAGTCTATGATGCTCCCTGACAGCCAGGCTGGTCCCAGGGGGGATGAGAAGTCTATGGTGCTCCCTGACAGCCAGGCTGGTCTCAGGGGTGATGAGAAGTCTATGGTGCTCCCTGACAGCCAGGCTGGTCCCCAGGGGGGATGAGAAGTCTATGGTGCTCCCTGACAGCCAGGCTGGTCCCCAGGGGGGATGAGAAGTCTATGGTGCTCCCTGACAGCCAGGCTGGTTCCCAGGGGGGGATGAGAAGTCTATGGTGCTCCCTGACAGCCAGGCTGGTTCCAGTGGGGATGAGAAGTCTATGATGCTCCCTGACAGCCAGGCTGGTCCCAGGGGGGATGAGAAGTCTATGGTGCTCCCTGACAGCCATGCTCAGTTCTCAGAACAGACTCTCCCTGAAAGGAAGTTAATTTCTTCAGATGATTCAAAAAGGACAAGGGAACAATAAACCAGCCTTTTCAAGCAGAGGAATGTCACTTTAGTCCTCCTGGTTCCTTGGGAGACAGCCCCACCCCTGCGTTGGGGCTCCCCCAGGCTCCTAGCTCAGCTAGGTGTTTATCTAGGAGTTGCTAAGGCAGACTGCACGTTGCCCTTTGAACTTCCTTCTTTATGCTCCTTTGCCTCTGTCCGCCATGCTCCTGTGATTGGGGCCATGATTGGGGCAGAGCGTACAGCACCTTGCTGAAGGTGGCTCCTGGACCTTGCTCTCCTCTCCACCCAAATCTCCCTAACATCCAGGCTCAGGGACTTGGCTCACCAGATCACCTGATCAAAGTGAGAGAAAGAAAAGACAGTCCAGGCAAGCCAGTGCCGTCTGCTGCACCCTGGTGCAGGACAGTGATCTGGTCAAAGTCAGATCTGGTCGGCCTTGGCTCTGCAGAGCTGTGCTCCCGTTGATGCTCTATGCTCTGCAGGGGCCTGAGGCATCGACTCCCTCCCTCCCGCCTCTCATACCAGCACCACCTGTGGTCCATGCCGACTCTCCATCTCCTCCACAAATATGTATGGAGAGAGAGGGGGAGGGGGAGAGAGAGAGAGGGAGGGAGGGAGAACCCTGGACAGTGTCTGAACCACCACTGGGGGCTCTGTAAACGTCGTGAGGATAGACCTGTGGAATTAAAACTGCGTGAGAGCAAGTCTGGCCACCTGAGTTTGATCCTTGGGTCCCAGATGATAGAAGAGAACCAACTCTGGTCTCCACATGCACACCATGGCATGTGTGCCCAAGGTGACTGTCTGTGAGACATAGTTATATATAATATACATTTACATATACATATATATCACATATACATCACATATATATTACATACACATTACATATACATATACATTGCATACACATTATATATACATTGCATACACATATATTATATATACATCGCATACACATACAGTATATATACATTTCATATACATACATTATATACATTATATATACATTGCAAACATATTGCATATATGCATATACATAACATATAATATATACATCATGTACACATACATCATATACATACACATACATATACTTTACATATACATGCACATAAACATATACATTACATATACATACACATATACATTACATATACACAATACACATATATATATACACACACATGGACATGAGGGGAATGAATTAAACTCCAGTTGACACTAAGTTTTTCAATGTGGAGAGAGAAATAAGGAGAAGACTGTGACTTTCAAAGCTTTGATCACCCCCTCCCCTTTTTAATCTTACACTCCTTTTTTGAGCGTGTGAGTGCGTGCAGCGTTACAGCGGGGAACGGGGAACACCAGTCCTGGGTAGCAGCATTCCTCATGGCCGCCAGGGCGTTGCCCGGTGCTTCCCACTTCCTCCTAATGAACTTGAGTGCGCGCCTATCCTTGGATACCTTGAGCAGCTCCAAGGCGTGCTGTAGGACGTGAAGCCACACACTGCCTAGTCCCTCATGATTCAGTGTGCGGTGAGACGCCCTGCTGTGTCAGTTTGCTGGTATCCTTCATTGCCTGTGGCCTTGTGAGGCCCGCCGCCATGGGACAGCAACATGCACATTTTAAAAATAGATTTTATGTATTTATCTTATGTGTTTTCGTGTTTTGCCAGCATGTATCTATGTGTATCATGTATGTACAAGGTACCCTGGGAATTCAGGGATATCTTATGCTTTCTTCTGAATTCCCAGGGTACCTGCACTGTGAGCCAGCTTCTCAGAAAGATGTTAAGGTGATAAAGAAGAGATTTGGAGAGGGCTGGAGAGATGGCTCAGCGCTTAAGAGCGCTGACTGCTCTTCCGAAGGCCCTGAGTTCAAATCCCAGCAACCACATGGTGGCTCACAACCATCTCTAATGAGATCTGACTCCCTCTTCTGGAGTGTCTGAAGATAGCTACAGTGTATTTACATATAATAATAAATCTTTAAAAAGAGAGAGAGATTTGAAGAGTGGTGATCACAGGACAAAATTCCACCCAGCTAAGTGTATTGTTTGTGCTTACAAAGGCAGGCAGATTCCTGAGTTCAAGGTCAGGCTGGGACAGAGCTAGTTTAAACCCAGGCAGGGTGGGAATAGTGATCTCTGAGCCAGATCCCACCCAGCTAGCTTATTGTCTGTACTTACAAAAGCAGGTAGATCTCTGAATTCATTGCTATGTTTTTAAAAATTGAATTTGCTGTCTCTTTCTAAGAATAAATGGGCTGAGGTCATAAAATGCTGATTTATGGGATAATCAAAAGGGAACCTGGGGGTGAACTATTGAATTGATATGCAAATGAAAGACTGGGCTTTGGTCTGCATGAGAGAGCTACCCAGAGAGATTTGCTTGGAGAGTGAACACAGATCTCTGGAGAGCTGCCTCAAGCAGAACACAAGGCTGTCTGTCAGCTTGTACCCCCACCTCACTGAGTTCAGGTCACTTTTGCTATTTCCCAAACTCCCCTTCCTCAGGACCCCCAATCAAGCCAAGGCTGGTCCTTTACTTACAAATTACTCTAAAGCCAAGTGTGGGGGGTTTAATACAACCTCCCCCACCAGCTGTGTGTTCTATGATTTAGTTTTGTTCAGTTCTAGGGATTGAACCCAGGACCTGCGCTAGGCAAGCACTCTACCACAGAGATACATGCTAAACCCCTTTACTTGTTTTTAAAGGATTTGATTTTTATATGGATGGGCGTTCTGTCTGTGTGTTTGTGTGTTTAACATGTACGTGCAGTGCCTGAGGTCAGAGAAGCGTGTTGGATTCCCCCAGAGCCGGAGTTACAGGCAGTTGTGAGCCACCCAACATGGGTGCTGGGAACCGAACTCAGGTCCTCTTGCAAGAGCAGCAAGTGTTCTTAACCTCTGAGTCACCTCTCCATGTTTCACCAAAGCTGCCCAGGTAAATCTGTAATTGGCCATCCTCCTGCCTCGGGATCCAGAGTAGCTGGGATTACAGGCCTACCCCACCAAGATTATCTTACTTTAGTTACCTGTGATACTACCTAGAATTAGGGAGAGCCCACGGGTTAAGGGCCAATTACAGATCCCTTTACCCCTTCTTCATCACAGGGGTCATTTCCGTCCCTGTGGAGACTTTCCGTGGTTGCTTTTCCTTCCCTTTCCTGCCCCAGCCTTCTCCTTTTGGATGGCAGCATCCAAACAGTTCATCTCGATTTCGTTGGGTGGATCCCAGGGGACCCAGGGGACCAACGCTGGTTGGGTGATCAGTCAAAACCACACCTTCCTGCCTTTACTCTCTCTCCCCAGAAAAACTATGAGGGCCAAGCAGCTTCCTGATGTGATCACTGGTGGGATCCAGAACGAGGTCACGTGCAGAGGACGGAGGGAGAGCCTCAGGATCGGGCATTGTGATCGCTGGTGGGATCCAGCACGAGGTCACATGCAGAGGACGGAGGGAGAGCCTCAGGATCGGGTGTGTGCTGGCTTGGCTCGTGTTTGAGTTACTCCCTGTGTGGGGTGTCCCCGAGGGCACCTTCTTACAGGATGCAGATGGTTCTCGTGGCCCATCGCATGTTGTCCCAGGCTTAACCCACGGCCGCTTATGTTTCAAGCCGTGGCTCTGGCCCAGCTTCCTTCAGCACGAGCCAATAATCGCTACTGTCACAGCAGCTATGACATGGGTCCCCTAGCCAAACGGAGCGGCCGTGAGGTTCCAGCTGCCTGGCCTCCAGCCAGTGTTATTGACTAAGATGTATAGAAGGACATGGGGTCTCTACAAGGCACCCAAAAAACTACTCTTCACTCCAAAATGGAGTCACCTGTTTGAAGAGTCGTACAACTGAACAGAAACCAAGCAAGCCAAGAAACCCCCACAGACCAGATTTCCTCACCTCCGCCGGAGTGTCAGAGAAGCTCGCCAGAGAGGAGGGTCCCGCTGAGCTGGCGTGATAAACAGTCCATTGCTTTTCTCTGGACTGATTTAAGCAATTGCCTTGCTGATATTCCGTCTCCCGTTCCTGCTCTAGCTGTGTTACAAAGCCCCACTGTTACGTGGAACATCCTGTACATGAGCAGGATGCCACCTGGTTGGTGCAACATTATTAAAGTCAATTAGGTCTGTGTGGTGGTTTGTATATGCTTGGCCCAAGGAGGGGCGCTATTAGGAGGTGTGGCCTTGTTGGAGGAAGTGAATCACTATGGGGGTGGGCTTTGAAACCCTCCCCCTAGCTGCCTGGAAGCCAGTCTTCTCCTGTTTGCCTTCAGAACAAGATGTAGAACTCTCAGCTCCTCCAGGGCCACGCCTGCCCAGACACTGCCATGCTTCCTGCCGTGATGATAATGGACTGAACCTCAGAACCGGTAAGCCAGTCCCAATTAAATGTTGTCCTTTATAAGAGTTGCCTTGGTCATGGCGTCTGTTCACAGCAATTAAACCCTTAACTGAGACAGTCTGTTAAGAACATTTATTGAAATTTTGTTATTTAGGTGACATTATCAGATGATGTCATCCCAAAGGTATCTGATCCTGTGCTTCCTAAACCCGTGTTGCTTTCTGAAAAAAAAAAATTGCACATTCATGCATCTGCCCTTCTGAGTGGTGGTTCTCACCCTTCCTGACCCTGCAGCCCTTTAATAGAGCTCCTCAGTATGGTGACTCCCGAACATAAAATTACTTTGCTGCTACTTCATAGCTGTAACTTTGCTACTGTTATAAGTGGTAACGCAGATATCTGTTATGCAGGATATGGGATATGTGACCTCTGTGAAAGGGTCATTCAACCCAAAGGGGTCATGACCCTCAGGTTGAAAACTGTTGTCCTAGTGTAAATAGACAGCCGTTCCCAACAGTACACAGCTAGGGCAGGGACAGGAGACAGAATATCAGCAAGGCAATTGCTTAAATCGGTCCAGGGAAAAGCAACGGACCGTTAATCGCGCCGGCTCAGCGGGACCCTCTCCTGCGAGCTGCTCTGACGCTATGGACGAACAAAAAGAACAAAATGAAAACTACCACTGGTTTCTAAGTCACCACGGTTGTGTTCTGTTGTATTTTGTTGTTGGTGTTTCCTTTTTCCACAAAGGCCAGAGTGTTTCCAGGACGGTGGCTGCTTGATCAACCAGGCCCTGGAAGGAGGAACGATCAGCGAGAGCCCTGACTCAGCTTGAAATTGATCACACTCGTATTGAATGAGACCACTGAGGTGTTGGGATTGCATGCTGTTGCTACAGCACAATCCACCCAGCCCTGATTAATAACCCTGAACGAGCCAGATCTCCAGACTTCCCGTGTGGCCTGAGCTGACGTGTTCTCCTGAATGCCACCCCTGTCCATGATTTAGATGGGTTTGGGAAGCCTTCTGCCTTTCATGTGGATCTGAGGACCAGTTCTGAGCTGCCTCACACAGGAGACGGTAGTGAGCTGAATGGCTCCCTCCAGAAAGGCCTGGACTGTTACATTCCCGGGGCTTGGAGGGCCTTTGTAGGTGTAATTAAGTTAAGGCCATGAAGCAGAAGATCAACCTGGCTTAGCCATGTGGGTCTTGGTGGCCCAGAGACAGGTGTACTTTGAAGTGTGAAGCAGGGAGTCTGGGGTCTAACTTAATGGTGGAGCAGTTGCTAGCAAGCTGGGGCACTGGGTTTGGTCTTCAGCACAAGGGGGACTCAGGAGGTGGTGTCACGGTACCCAGAAGGCCCTATGGACACAGAGGGTCTGGTGGGATGTGCACAGGCAGAGCGTGCCATCAACCTTCAGAGGAGCCCACGGAAATAGACGGAAGCCGAGGGCCTAGATACGCTCCTGCAGTCCACGGAGCCCTGTGGTACCTTCCTTCCACACTATTTCTGGAGGCAGAGTAGTTTCTGTGTGTTATGTTACCAAGTTTGCCTGCTGCTGGAGATCTTCATGACCCTCCAGGAGCTCCCCACTTCCAGAGAGCAGCAAGTGCTGGGGTAGAGAAAAGAGAGCCCCGGAGTGTGGGGTGCAGGCCCTGGTGGAGCAAAATGTGAGTGGCTGTCTGGAGGGAGCGGATTACAAGGGAGGAGAGGCGGCATAGGGCATCTAGAGAGGCACTGTGCATTCAGACGCAGGACGGGGACCTGGCCATGACTCCAGCCTCAAAAAGTAGCAGATCTGGGAGCTAGGGGAGCAGGGGTTTGATGGGATGGGTCAGCCATGAGCCCTTGACTGACTTTACTCAATATTCTTAGTTGTACATCCAGAACGGCAACTTGAAAAAAAGTTCATGGTCTCAACACAGGCCCAGACAATCCAATTATTAATTACAAAATAAATCCTAATTGTATTTATGACTTGAGCACACCAACAAATACACAAATACACATGGGAATGCTTGCATATCCAGCCGTGTGAGTGAGTGAGAGTGTGTGTGTGTGTGTGTGTGTGTGTGTGTGTGTGAGCATGTGTGCATGCATGCCAGTGCATACATAAGCAAAGAGAAAACTATGAGTGGATTCGTAAGTTTGTTTTTTAAGTTCCTACTGAAGTTGCAACATTGCCTAATAAACGAGATATTGAAAATGAAGCTAGCTAGCGGGGTTAATGCAAGAGTGGTATGGACCAAGTAGGAAGACAAGGAAGATAGTGAAGCCAGCTCCGTGTATATAGGAGGGAAAAGGGAGGGGCTGCCGAGCCAAGCCTCTCATCTCACCAGTGACTTGTTGGGTGTTCGCGGAGTCACTTGAGTACCCCATACTCCACCGCCCTCCAGTGGCCAGATGTGTAGGATGGCACAGTCAACACCAGGAGCATGGGAAAGCAGCTCTCTAGGAAGGCACGGCGCCCCATGAGGCACCACAGAGCGTCACAATGGCGCCCCCTGGTGGGCAGGGATGGGCAGCAAAGCAACAGGGTGAACTGGAGACTCGCTCTGAGGATGTGGAGTGGGAGCAGGCAGAGCAAGTGCAAAATGTCAGGACAGGAGTGTGGAGTGTGCAGCGGCCAGTGGGAGGCCCTCCGGGGTCAAACAATGCTGTTAAATCCTGGGCAGTAATGCCGCCTGTCCTCCTGGAGCAAAGCCTTCACTGCGTGGGACCTGGACTGGAGCAAGCAGGACTGGCGGTAGGGAAGACAGGCCTTGCGTGAGCTGTAGCGGCAGCAAACGGGAGGACACACCCACCATGTGGTTCGTTCTTTCCTTCTTCACTCATAACCATCAGTGTGGAATGCTGGGACTGTGAGACTGAGCCCTGGCCCCAGGCTGCCCCTGTGAACCACGTAGGAGGAAGCTACTGACCTGCCCAAGGACTGCTACCCTAAAACCCTGATGGTCATTTGCAGAGATCTGGGTCGACCTGGCTAGGGTTTGTAACACTGAACTTCACAGCATCCTGTGGGAGGCCTGAGGAGCTCAGCAAGCTTGGGATTTGCCCTGAGATGACCTTTGCCATGCACTCACCCAACCACTGTGCTCCCTCTCCCTGACACGTGCAGGAGATGCCGCGAGGTACCAACCAGGATGGTGGGTCAGGGGTAAAGGGCGGCAGACTGGCTGTGAAGACCCTCCTTTGCACTGACAGTTGACAATCCCAGAAAGTGTGTGTGAGAGCAGAACTAGGATGCAGACCATGATGTGTCTCAAGTGTCACTTACGGGCACTGTGCAGCCAGGAGACCCTTTGACTTCAGGAGGGAGTGTTTGCAAGTCCACCTTGCTGTCTGAGGTGTGGAGACCTCAGCTCTAGGATGCCAAGAGCCACTCTAGGGTCTCGAACACTCACTCTCCTTGTGCACCTGTGTCAGCTCCTCTGCCAAATACCTGAAAAAGCAACATGGGGAAGCAGGAGTTATTTTGTCCCATGACTTAAGAAAAGATCCATCCATCATGGCGGGAAGAGAAGACATATGGGTGAGGCAGGAGGCAGCTGGTCACTTTCCACCGACAATCAGGAGGCATCAGAATGACACTCCACCCACTTTCCCTTTTTTTGTTCAGCCTAGGACCTCAACCCATGAAAGGTGCCACCCATATTCAGGGTCTCCTCAGTCCACTCTTAACTCCGGAAATACCCCTGTAGATACACCCAGAGGCATGTCTCCTAGGTGATTCTAATCCAGCAAAGTTGACAATGCAAACTCAACTATGTCACCTTGACACCGAACATTTCTTTACATCTGAACAGCCTCTTACTAGTTGGCGCTCTGGGCCTTAAACTGCATCCGTCATCAGCCATGGCTGAAGCCTCATTGTGTGGGCAGCTTTCTTGTTGAACTAGCATATTGAATAATTACCAAGGACTAGCCAGGCATGGTGGTGCACGCCTTTAATCCCAGCACTTGGGAGGCAGAGGCAGGCAGATTTCTGAGTTCGAGGCTAGCCTGGTCTACAGAGTGAGTTCCAGGACAGCCAGGGCTATACAGAGAAACCCTGCCTCGAAAAACAAAAAAAGAAAAGAAAAGAAAAAAAGAAAAACAAAAACAAACAACAGTAACAAAAACCCGCTAAGGACTAATACTATTCTGCATTATAATACTATTGTCAGTAACTTTTGTTGTTGGGATAAAAAGCATTACCAAGGCAACTTACAGAAGGAAGGGTTTGTTTAAGCATATTATCCCAGAGGGCTAGAGTCCATCCTGGCAGGGAGGGGTGGCAGCAAGCAGCAGACTTGGCAACAGGATTAGGAAGTGGAGAGATCACATCTTCAACAGTAACTACAGAACAAGAAGCTCACACTGCAAGTGAAGGTTAGAAACTCCCTCTCAGTAATGGGCCTCCTCCAGAAAGCCTCTACCACCTACAGGTTCCAGAGACTTCCCAAACAGCTCAACCAACGGGGGACCAAGTATCTAAATACCTGAGCCTATGGGGGACAGTTCTCCCTCAAATCACCACATTCCACATACATACCACATACCACACAGAGATACACACACACTACATGTATTCACATAAACAAAACCACATATACTTATCACATACCATACATAAGACACTACACATACACCCTCACACATGCATGCACATATACACATGCACATGCACACACACATACATGACCACAGTAACAGTTACAAGGAGGAACAGACTGGGTAGTTCATTTATCATAGCACTCCCTTAGGAATAAAGCCCCCCAGCCAGAATGACAGAATGTGTGTGGTCCCTATCGGTCTTTATGGGGAACCAGATACCCACAGACTATGAGAGATGGTGTGGTCAATCCCGGGGCTCTGAGCAAATGGTCTTCTCTTATTTGGTTGAAACTCGTTTAGTCTTTAAGACACCTTCAGGGATCAGGAAGCACAGGGAAGGAGGCCGCTGACTGTGCTGACTGCCATCTTAGGGACCTAGAGTCACAGAATCCCAGGCTTCAGGTAGGATCAAGACCAGACTTGGGCAGTGTCCAGCAGTATGACAGGTCAGAGGCAGGCAGGTGACATTCTGTATGCACAGGAAACATCTTGTTAAGCAGAAACAGTGTCTGTGGTGATGCACGTCTATAATCCCAGCTCTCTGTAAACAGAGTCTAGAAACTCTCAGTGCCTACTCTCAGTCATGAAATGCAGCTAGAGCTACATAGTAGCTTTGAGTCCTACTTCAAAAAGAAGAAACAAACAAACAAAAAACCCCTAGAGGCTGGAGAGCGGGCAAGGCTTGTTGGCAAGAAGCCATATTGCTCTTAAAGAGGACTGTAGATCGATTCCCAGCACCCATGATAGGTGGCTCACAGACAACTGTAACTTCAGTTTTCTAAGGTAGCTGATGCTCCTGGCTTCTACAGTCACCTGCACACATGTGAACATACCCATACCCATACTCATACACGTATACATAATTAAAGAAATAATAAATCAGCCAGGTGTAGTGGCCCATGCTTTTAATCCAAGCACTCAGGACAGAGGTAGGCAGATCTCTGAGTCTGAGGCCAGCCTGGTCTACATAGTGAGTTCCAGGACAGGACAGTCTAATGATCTCCTCCTCCTCCTTTTTCTTCATTTTTTTCTCATCCTTTTTTTATAAAGGCCAACACTAAAGAAATTAATAAGTAAAAAGTTCTGAGCCGGGCGGTGGTGGTGCACGCCTTTAATCCCAGCACTTGGGAGGCAGAGGCAGGAGGATTTCTGAGTTCGAGGCCAGCCTGGTCTACAGAGTGAGTTCCAGGACAGCCAGAGCTACACAGAGAAACCCTGTCTCGAAAAAAAACAAAAAACAAAAAAAACAAAAACAAAAACAAACAAACAAAAAAACAAATAAAAAAGTTCTGCTGGGGGCAGTTCTTCCTTTTTATAGTTATTAAATGACTAAGATTTTTACATAATGTCTGCTTATAATCAGACCAAATAATCATGTTATCCCACTACAGGGAACCCAGAATTGGCCCTTCACCCAGAAGCTGCTGCCACCGTGGGGGCCTTTGGCCTCATGAGACCAGAGCCCCTTTCTTTCCCCATGCTAAGCTCACAAGATTGCACCCAGCCCTCTCAGCTCTGGCCTGTTCCTGTCAACCACAGCTGCCCTCCCTGTCCTTCCAGGGTTTTCCACAAATTCTTTGCCACTGTTCCTTGGCAGGAGACTACAGCATCACATGGCCAGTGACTGGTGCCTTCTGACTCACGGAATGGAAAGAAACCACACACAGAAGCACACAGGGCCTCTGTTGCCAGCCAGGGTGACCACATGGAACAGGAGGTGATTCATCGGAGCCTGCCTGCCATGGGCACTCGCATACACTTGCCCGGAGACGGGTATCCCAGCACTTAAGTGACGCATGGGGTATCCCCCTCCCAGGGCAGACCCAGCTCCCCGTAGGAGGAACAAGGAGCCCTCTGCCTCTGTCCCAAGTGGCTGACAGATGACCAAGGAGGTTATAAGGCAGCTCTGGGGATAGAAGTAATCAGGTCAAGCATCAGGGTGGGAAAATAGACGAGAGGTGGAGGCTGAGTGTGGCCGGGGTCCTCTGCTCTAAATTCTTCATCACATCTGAGGTCACCAACATAGAGGAGACGCAGCTCACCATTTCAGAAGGGATATGAGCAACTGCTCACGCAGTCCTTTTCAAGGCCAAGTGCAGAGAGGGCAGGGCACCCAGGACAAGCGCGACCCTACCTCATTCCCCGCCAGTGACCATGTCACGGTCCCATTTTATATGGGAGGAAATCTAAACCGGAAATATGAAGCAGGTAGCCACAGGTGACTGCCACTAGTGAGGACTCTAACCCACGGTGTGGGCTCAGCTCTGCGGTGAGCTGCTGACGGATACAAGCCGCACGCAGCCCTTCACATACATGGTCTGATGTCATCCTCAGAGCAGTACTGGAGGGAGGATGTTAGTGTTCACACACAATGAGACCGACAAGAACGTCGTGGCACAGAGTGTGGTAGCTAGGGTTTCAGTTGTGAGCCTAGCCTTTAAAGGGGAGCTATCTCAGCCATAAGGTGGCCAGTATTTTGGTTGTGAGGCTAGCCTTTAACGGCTGAGCTATCTCTGAGTCCTGTGATACTTTTTAATTTGCAAAATGATACAAGGTAGACTAGACTGGCAACAGTCTCAATGAACGCTTCTTTAGATCAGGTTGGCCTTGGTGGGGGTGGGGCTGTCTGGATTATCTTAATGGAGGTGGACAGGCCCACCTGCTGTGGGAGCACCAGGCAGGGCCCTGGCCTGTGTACTAGTGGAGGAAGTGATCTGAGCCGAACATCTGTGTGAATTCCTTTTCTTCATGGCTGTGGCTGGCTGCTTCGGTTTCCTGCCTTGGCCTCGCCACCGTCATGGTCTGTAACCTGGAGCTGTAAACTAAAGCAAACCCTCCCTGGAGTTGCTGTTTGCCAGTGTATTTCATGCCCGCCACAGAAACTCGTGAGTGCTCTGCAGTTACACGGCTAGTCCACGGCTAGTCCACGGCTAGTTCACGGCTAGTCCACGGCTAGTCCACAGCTAGTCCACGGCTAGTCCATGGCTAGTCCACGGCTAATTCACGGGGCTGTGGAGCCTCAGCCAGGTCCTCCTTCCTAAGCTGGAGCACCCAGAGCACCATGGTTTGGGTTGTTTCCTGCTGCCTACGGGGAAGCCTGGCATGGGCAGAGCTGTAGGGAAGAACTCTGACAGGGATAAGGGGATTCAGAAAAGGTCAGCCAAGCCACATGCAGGAAGATGGGTGAGTTAGAGGGGCAGATGAGGCCCTGACTTGCTCCATGAAGTCATGAGGCAGTGCAAGCTGGCTTCAGATAGCTGTGGATACTTCTCCCTCCTCCCTTTCTCCTCCCTCCTCCCTCCTCTCTCCTCTCTTCCCTCTTCTCTCCTCCTTCTCCTCTCCCTCCTCCTTCCTTCCTCCTCTCTCTTCCTTTCCTCCTCCCTTTTCTCTCCCTCTTCTCTCCTCCTTCTCCTTTCTCTCCTCCCTCTTCTCTTCCTCCTCCCTCCTTCCTTCTTCCTCCTCACTCTTCCCTTCTCTCCCTCCTCCTCGCTCCCTTGTCTTCCATCCTTCCTCTTTCTTTCCTCTCCTCTCCCTCTCTCCTCCCTCCCCCTTCCTTTCTCCTCTCTCCTCTTTTCCTCCTCCGTCTCCTCTCCCTCCTTCCTTTTCCCTCCTCTCCCTCCCTCCTCCCTCCCCATCCTACTCCTCCCTCCTTCCTCTTTCCTTCCTCTCCTCTCCTCTCCCTCCTCCTTCTGCTCTCTTCATTCTGCCCCCATCCCTTCTACAACAAGGTCTCAGGAAGTTTGGCCTATATCTTATTAAGCCATAAAAGAAGATCTTGAACTCTTAACTTTCAAGCCTCCATCTCCTGAGAGCTTTCCCCCTCTCCCTCTCCCTCTCTTTCTCTCTCTCCTTCCTCCCTCTCCCTCTTCTCTCTCTCTCTCTTCACACACATGCGCACACACACAGACACTCACACACACAGACACACACACACACACACACACACACACACACACACACACAGAGGGACAGACTTTCAAATAGGTTTTTATTAACCCAGAGAAAAAGACTTCAATCCAAAGGAGACAATGGCCGCTTGGCTCCTGCCCTTCGGATCATTCTGTGTTGCTCAGCCCAGTGCCAGCTCACTTCTCCACCCTCTTCTGCATCCTCCCGCCTCCCTGTAAACACCCTCCCAACTCCACTGACAGCACTAGGATCTGTCAGTCTAGCTCAACTGCATGTCAGTCCATAGCCTTGCTTGTCTAGGAAGACAATTCTGCTCCAAACACACGCTTATAAAACTAAATAATACAGTCATATGCGCCAAGACTCGATGTTGCTTCTGGCTGAGCATTATGTCAGCATCTCAGTCACTGGAGTTCACAGGGAAGGAAGGCACCCCGTTCTGAGCCTCCTGCTCCGCTAGTCATCCTGGGTTAAGCAGGCCGTGCTGGCTTTGCTCCCCTGGAGGAAATCCAGATCATGCCCTTGCCCTGGATTAAGCCTGGGAGCTTGGCAGAAGAGCGTGGGTTGTGTCCAGCAGAAAAGCCCAGCCTTTCCTGGAGCCATCCCAGGTATCCAGGGTTAGCCATTACATTCCCAACAAACCCTAGACACCCACCCAGAGAAGAGTGGAAGTTGTCCGCGGAGTGCTCCCACCCACAGCAGTCCCCTTTGCTCAGAAGGGCCAATCTGAGAGCCTGAAGCCCAGGTGCCTGCTAGAGCATCGGAAGCTGCCTAGAGCCAGGGCAGCGCTGGGCGTCCACAGCATGGGGCCTTTTCAAAGCACACTGACAGCTTCAGAGTATAACCCCTGTGGAGTATCGGGTGGTGTCTCCATGTTTGCGGAGGCAGAAACTAAGGCCTTCCTCAAGGGTCCCAGGGCTGGTGAGTGGGAGCGGGTCACAGATTGTGCCTGGCGTGTATGGGTCACCTGGATCCCTGCGTTCCTCAGGCAGGCAGGACAGGGCATCGTCATCAGGGTCTCTGGTCTCTTAGCCTGCCCATGTGACTCCCTCAAGAGATGACAACTCAGAGTAACCCTTGGGCACCGCCTTCCCCACGGCCACTGTCAGTCAGCAGGCAGAGGGCTCAGGCCACAGACCCTTGGAAGGCAAGCGTGGCTCCTGCCCCAGGTGCAAGACACAGACAGACAGACACACAGACACACAGACACACAGATACACAGATACACAAGACAGACACACAGATACACATACAGACAAACGCAAACACTCAGACATACACGCACACACACACTCACACACACACACACACGCATGCACGCGCATGCACACGCACACTCTCACACACACACACTCACGCACGCACGCACGCACACACACACACACACACACACACACACACACACACACGCATGCACACACGCACGCACGCACGCACAGTTTTGACAGCAGAGCTTCAGGTTCTGTTAGCCCAAGGTTTCTTCCTCTCAGAGGTCCCAGAGGCTGCCTGATCTAGTCAACAGAACTACTTGGATATAGGTTTTGGTGCCAAGCCGGGTCTTCAAGGTAACCTTTCACCTACAGGCCTGAGTCACCTGAGAGACCTCTGCTCACTGCAATTTGAAACCCACACCCCGGTTCTCCTGGTTGGGCACGCTCACCTGCCTTGGGGAGGCTTGTCTAGGCCTGGCAGTCCTTCAAACCCCACTTGGGTTGGCCTCCCTGACAAAACCAGAGCTCACTGATTGACTAGACTAGCTAGCTAGCGAGTCCCCAGATTCTGTTGTCTATATGTATATGCATATGATGTATATGTATATGATGTATATGTATGTGGATGTGTATATGATGTCTATGTGTATGTGTATGTATATGATATATATGTATATGATGTCTATGTGTATGTATATGTATATGATATATATGTATATGATGTATATGTGTATGTATATGTATATGATGTATATGTATGTGTATATGATGTATATGTGTATGTATATGCATATGATGTATGTGTATATGATGTATATGTATGTGTATGTGTATACAATGTCTATGTGTATGTATATGTATACGATATATATGTATATGGTGTCTATGTGTATGTATATGTATATGATATATATGTATATGATGTATATTATATGTGTATGTATATGATATATGTATATGTATGTGTATATGATGTATATGTGTATATATGATATATATGTATATGATGTGTATGTATATGTGTATGTATATGATGTATATGTATATGATGTGTATGTATATGGTGTGCATGTATATGGTGTGTATGTATATGTGTATGTATATGATGTGTATGTATATGATGTGTATGTATATGATGTGTATGTATATGGTGTGTATGTATATGGTGTGTATGTATATGGTGTGTATGTATATGTGTATGTATATGATGTCTATGTATATGATGTGTATGTATATGATGTGTATGTATATGGTGTGTATGTATATGGTGTGCATGTATATGTGTATGTATATGATGTATATGTATATGATGTGTATGTATATGTGTGTGTATATGGTGTGCATGTATATGTGTATGTATATGATGTATATGTATATGATGTGTATGTATATGTGTGTATATGGGTGTGCATATATATGGTGTGTATGTATATGTGTATGTATATGATGTCTATGTATATGATGTGATGTATATGTACATGTATGTATTATGTACATGATGTGCATGTATATACAGGGCTACATATGTTGTATGCTGGTTGTGTGGGGGCTGAGACTCCACCTCAGATCTTTGTGCTTGCACAGCAAGCCTTTTGTCCACTGAGCATCTCTCCAGCCCCAGGATTTTTCTTTCTTAACGTAACTTTACTGATAAGCTGGAACTTGTAAAAGGAAGCACCCTGGGGCCTGTGGTGGGCAGTATACATGGCAGGCAGGCATGATGGAGCAAAGTCACTCCGATGGCTAGGCATGGGAAAAATATCTTGCAGTCCCTTTAGGACGTGACTCAGTGACCTAAAGACTCCCCAGCATTCCGCACTCTCCAGTGTTTCCCAGGGCTGGGATCCGAGCACCCAAAGCAGGAGCTCTGAACCCTGAAAGAAGCTCCTTGTCAAAAGGCTGATCTCCCTCACCTACTACCGGCTGGGCTCTCTAGGCCACACCAGAGACCCCTGAGGACCTCCCTCTGCATCAGAACCCTCTGCTCACCCAGGGAGGGCTCAAGAGGAGGTTTGCTGGGATAAAGGGGGACAGTGCTGTGCCTGTTGTCGCCGTATCTACCTAAGTGTGGCGCAGGCCACTGTGTCCGAGGCTGAGAGCCAACTACTCAGAAATCAACTCCTGTGAGAAAACCAGATTCCAAATCATGAACCAGGACCTGGAGCAGGAGGATTTCCAAAATCAGAGATGACGCAGGAGCTGAGGCAGGATCCCCGCCTAGAGCCCACAGAGCCCGTGCTGCCTGCCTGGCTCCAGGGCTTTGGTGGCACCAGCTGCCCCGAATCCCCAGCAGCAGAACATCACACTCCTCGTCACCTTGCACACTCTTGCTATGTCCACCACCAGTTGCTGTGAGGCCAACACACCCCAGTCATGTGTGCTGGGGGGAGTAGAGGCAGGAGGATCAGGTGCTCAGGGCCACCCTTGGCTACATATTGATTTCAAGGCCAGCCTGGGCTACACAAGACCTTATCTCAAACCCCCAACCAACTCGATATCATGCTGTTCTTTATGGTGATGGTTTCCTCGCTGTGCGTCACACATGGAGACCCACAAAAGGCCACAAAGATGTTTGGGGGAGTTGACAAGGGGATTGTGGAAACGGTATCATAGGTGCGATGGTTAGTCCTGTCAACTGACGGGACCTGCAGTCACGCTGGAGACAGACCTCTGGGTGTGTCTGTGGGGTAACTGAGGAGGAAGGACACCCTAAATGTGGTTGTGTCAATCCATGCCCTGAGCTGTAGCATAGTAATTCCCAACACAGGAGGCCAGGCCCTGCCTCTGCTGCACACTGAACCTTCCCTGTGCCTTGAATCTTCACTGAGAAAACGGAGGCAGAGAGGCAGTCGGATTTCTGAGTTCGAGGTCAGCCTGGTCTACAAAGAGAAACCCTGTCTCAAAAAAAAGAAGAAAAAAACAAAACAAACAGAGACAGTGTCAGATTCACAGGGTGAGCTGGCCTAGGGTCACTAGTGAGCAGCGCCAGCTATTATTATAATTCCTATCTCACCACCTCGCAGCTGCTGACGTATGCCGCTCACCCAGGCCTCCTGACCCAGGATCTGGTGTTCTTTCCAACACGTCACTCCCGGAGAGCACACAGCCTCCGCTGCCAGATTGTGACCCGCAAAGCCACCGCCCTTGGGACCCTTTCATCAAAGCCTGTGGAGCCAAGAGAGCAGATCCAACCCTGGGAACAGAGGTGTAGAGCATGGACCCAGCAGTGTGGAGCTGCCCGCCCGGCTCCTCCTGTTAGCATTTCATTTTGGAAATCCTGGGAACCAAAAATAGAAGTTCTCAAGCAAAGCTTAATCCTCCTGGCTTTCAAGACAGCTGCTGGAACGGTTGCGACTTGGCCACCAGAGGGCACTGTTGCCTGTGCAGGTGCTGGAATGTGAACCATAATGGGCCATAGTGGGCTATAGTGGGCTATAGTGGGCCATAGTGGGCTATAGTGGGCCACACTGGGCCATAGTGGGCCATAGTGGGCTATAGTGGGCCTGCAGTTTTCTAGGAAAACCCAGACCAGTAAGCAACCTGCCACCCCAGCTTCCCAGTTCTGTGCTGCGGCCCCCACAAACCACCACCCCCAGGTCCTAGGAAAACCACTTAGCAATCATCCCACTGTTCTCCCTGGGGACCCCTCAGAGATTGACTGGTTCTTGTTTTTTCTTGTCCAAGATTCTTCCAGAACCCATCCCAGGCCTGACTGTTTAGGAAATGCAAAATACACATCTAGGTGTTCAACAGATGGATGTGGAAAATGTGTAGTTAACAAACTGTGAGCAGCTTCAAAGAACAAAATGTTAACAGTTTTAAACATCTAACTGGTTTCCTCCAGAGCCGGGACGCGTCTGCCTGGAAGACAGAGGATTCCCATGGGCCTGTCAGAGGGCTGCTTTCATGGGCAGAGAAGGCGGAGAGAGAAGGAAGGTGCTTTTTAAACTTCCTTTCCTCCTAGGGAGTGTCTGTTCAGTGGGATTGGTCTGTCATTTCTCCTGATTCTGTGAAGGGTGGATCTTGGGCTTTGGTTTGGTGGTGTGGAGTTAGCATGTGGGGTTTTTCCCACTTTGGGTTGTCCTGTTGGGAACCCAGCACAGGAACTGAGTGTAGGTTAATGGCCTTCTATGTATTTTAGTTCATTTAAAAATATTTAGTTATGTTTGTGTGTGTATGTGTGTGTAGGATACATGTTTGTATATGAAATGCATGTGTTTCAGATAAGTATGTATGAGGTGCATGTGTTTAGGATAAGTGCTTGTGTGTGAGGTACACATGTGTAGAATACGTGTTTGTGTGTGAGGTGTATGTGTGTAGGATACATGTTTGTTTGTGAGGTGCATATGTGTAGGATATGTGTTAGTGTGTGAGGTACATGTGTGTAGGATACGTGTTTCTGTGTGAGGTACATGTGTGTAGAATATGTGTTTGTGTGTGAGGTATATGCGTGTAGAATATGTGTTTGTGTGTAAGGTACATGTGTGTAGAATGTGTTTGTGTGGGAGGTATATGTGTGTAGGATATGTGTTTGTGTGTGAGGTATATGTGTGTAGGATACATGTTTGCGTGTGAAGTACATGTGTGTAGATTATGTGTTTGTGTGTGAGGTACATGTGTGTAGGATATGTGTTTGTGTATGAGGTATATGTGTGTACGATATGTGTTTGTGTGTGAGGTATATGTGTGTAGGATATGTGTTTGTGTGTGAGGTGCATGTGTGTAGGATACATGTTTGTGTGTGAGGTACATGTGTGCCACAGTGTGCAGGTCAGAGGACAACCTTGGGCATTGTTTCTCATCCTCCATCTTGCTTCTGAGGTAAGATCTCTTGTTTGTCACTCCAGGCTAGCTGACCATGAGCTTCCAGGATATTCTTCTGTCTCCACCTCCCATGTGGAACTACAGGCGTGTGACAAGTCCAGCTTTTGTGTGGGTTCTGGGGCTCAGAGATCCAACTTAGGTTGTCAGGTGGCCAGTTGGTACTGTTACCTTCTGAGCTGCCTCCCCGGTCCCATATTTCATTTAACAACAAAAAGCTGCCCGAGTTTTGATGGAGTGGTAGGGAAAGCAAACACACTGAATCAGAGTCAGTTGTGGCTGAGAGGGAAGAGGACCATGGGTAAGTAGAAAGAGGGAGGAAGAGGCAGGATCAGGCAGGAGGACACCAGGTGAGCTTTTGGGAACTCAGAAGGAGACTCCCTAATGCTGAGACCAAACCTTCCATTTAGGGTCCCAAGTGATGGAACCAGGAGCCTGGGGAAGATGAGTCCAAGGACCCCCAGATACTTCCCACCTGGCTTCCATTGGCCTCCATATTTGTCTTATTATGTCTTTGAGGTGGCTTCTGGTTGCCACCATCAGCTACGAGCTCCTCCTGGTGGGTCTGGCTCCCACAGACTTCCTTTGAAGACGCCATGGAGCCAAGTACTCCAAGCCCATCTCACAGAATTGGTTCAAGGAGTCTCTCAGAGGACACCATCCACTGAATTCACGACAGAATTCTTAGGCAGTCTAGAGCACTGTAAATATTTGTTGGTCAAGGATTAAGGATTAAACTATGGGAAGGAGGGTGGGGAGCAGGGTCTCAAGATGTCTTCCTGCCCAGGATCCAGTGTCTCTGCTACCCCCACCCCAAGCTATGTCCTCCCCATCATTGCCTTGAGCCAGGACGGTAAGGAAGGCACCTTCGTATACAAAGTAGCAAATACAGAGACCTAGTGCACGATCCTCGCCCAGCTGGACCACACAGCAACATTGTAACCATCATCTAAGATGCTCAGACTCAGACAAGCACAGCAGGATGAGCTGAGGCCGGAGCACGGCTGGAGATTACGAAGCGTCTACAGCTACATCATCCTGGATGACCCCGATCTCGTCTGAGGGGAGGAGATAGCCAGAGCCAAGATCCGCAGCAAGCTCCTCGTTCTAGGAGCTGGATTGTGAGACGAGCCATAGACCCATTGTGCCCCACAGGCCCAGGGTCAGCTCCAGGCTCCAGACAGCTTGGTCTCAGATGCTGGCTTCCTTCCCGCAGGTGGTACCACACGGGGCTGGAAAGTCGGGGGACTGGGGGAGTCAGTCCCTAGCAAGAGTGATGTTGAGATGTGTCCAAACTCCTAAAATCCTTGTCCTGAGACCAGCAGGAGTAGGGTTGCCTCCTCCTCCCGGCTCTGAGCCTGTGTGTCCCACCTCTGCCACCCTTGAGAGAGGCTTATAGCCTGGTGGCCAAATTACAGGCTAAACTTCCTTTCTCCCTATAAGGAGATGTCCACCAAGCACCTGAAATTCCTCTTCATGCAAATGAAGCATTCCCAGCACCTCAGCTCCAGCAAATGTGTACACTCACTTGGAAAACCCCTACCCACTCCCCGAGATTTACATAACCCTTGTGCTGCTGGACTGTGCCTGGGCACCCCGAGGGCAGAAGCAGACCTGGGGGCCAGCAATGCCAGCTAGAGCCCTGCCTCCTGGCCACAGATGCTTTATTCGAGCCTTCCTTTTCTTTTTTCAAAGATTTATTTATTTCATGTATATCAGTACACTGTTGCTGTCTTAGGACTCACCAAAAGAGGGCATCAGATGCTGGGAATTGAACTCAGGACCTCTGGAAGAGCAGTCAGTGCTCTTAACCCCTGAGCCATCTCTCCAGCCCTAACCTTCCTTTTCTAATAACTGCCACAATTCACAACCTGCCCCAGGACCTCCAGCACCTTAGGCGATACCCCCACCCCCTCTCAACATCCTAGAGAAGAGAAGGCCAGAACCAGGCCGTCTGCCCTGCTTGGGGGAAGGGGGGGGGTGCCTAGAATCAGGGAACTGAAGGCTTGAGCCAAGACTAAAGCATCCAGGAGCCGTGGGTGCAAGATGGAGTCTGTCCCCTGCTGGTGATGGCTAACGCCCTGATCACTCAGGTAGATCCCTGGACAGCAGGGTATCTAGACACCACTGCTCTCAGCAGCCCCACAGGGAGGGGACAGGGCAGCAACCCTAGGACTGATGGATACTCTGTCTCCAGGGAGTCTCTTCCTGCCCTTTCCCCTTGGGGCTTCAGAGCATGCGGTCTGAGGCCAGGAGGGCAGCCCAAGAGCAGCTGGGATCACCAGCCGGGATCGCCAGGCAGGGCAGTGTTTGTTTTCCTCGCAGACCTCCCAGGCTGGTTACCACTGTCTGCTGTGGTTGCCCCCGGGGACCACTTGCTATTTTCATGTAGGCCCTGGATGATGGACTGTGGAAACTTGGGCAAGGCTGGTCTGAGAGGTGATACTCAAGTAGGCTCTGTCAGAGAGGAGCAAGAGGGAGGCTCAACATTCACGCACACAGCCCTGAGTGTGGGATAGGAGAGGGAGGCTGGGAAAGACCGTGCCCATGTTCTTTGCCTATCTTGGCAGGAAGGGTAACTGAAAAACTTCCCTGATGAACTACCCAAGAGTAAATTGATTTTTGAAGGCAGAGGGGACAAGGGGGAGCAGCATGTACATGGTCCAGAGGAGACTGAGTATAGCACTTCCAGAGGAGACTGAGTATAGCACTTCCAGAGTGTATACCCAATCCTGGGCGAAGTGGGAGCCTAGCTAAGAACCAGCCCAACAGGGGACTTGGGGATAAGATGATGCGGGACTGAAACAGTTGTGATGAGGCTCCAGGTTGCAAAATGCAGCCCAGGCCTTCCCTGGAGAGAGGCAAGCTTCCCCACTACCCATGAGACATGGGGGACTGGGGGCTCCACAGGGCATCTGAGGGTCCCAAAGCTGCAGGAGGGAGTCCTCCACAGGGAGAGCCAAGCTAAGTCTCTGGCCCAGGCTGCCAGTCACTGCCCATCCGCCCACCCCTCCGCCAAAGCACATTCTACTGCCTCAACACCAGGCACACACCTAGCTGTCTTCTGCCTGCCTGTGGCCATTCCCCTGATGGAAGATGCTTACTGGCCTAGAATGTGGGGCAGCCTGCAGTGGGGGGGGGGGCAAACGAGGATAAATGCAGCACCCACAGGTGTCAGGAACCAACTAGGCACAGCACACGCCTGCCTCTCCCTAGTTCCCCGCCAGTCCTCATTATGAACCTCGGGAAACTGAAGACGTAGATCCTAACCAGCCTCACCAGATCTGATGCAGTCAGAGGTCAGACTCAGGGGTGGCTCCGAAACCCCACCTCTACAAGGCCACAGACACCCACGGTGTCCCTGGTGCTGCTGATTCTAAGACAACAAGGAACCATCTCACGAGAACTAAGGAGTCACGAGGGAGGAAGCCACAGAGGGCTGGATTCGTCCCAAACAACCTATGCCCCTTGACCTTGGGAGGGACTTTGTGGTTCCCACGAAGAGTAGAAGTGATGCTGGCTGCCTGTCTTCAGGTCATGAGGAAAAAGTCATCCACAGAAAAGAACGGAGCTCCCAGCCAGCCGCTGACATCGCCAACCAGAAAGGCTGGTAAGCCAGTGAGGGAGGCTTCTTCATATTCATTCTCTCTCTCTCTCTCTCTCACGCACACACACACACACACACACACCCCACCTGGGACAGACATACTCCACTGCCCCTGGCTCACAGAGACTCTGAGCCCCTTGAACGGCGGGTGTCCAGAACTGAGTTTGATGGTGGAGGTGGTGGGGGCAGTTGGTTTACTAACATGAACCAGAAGTGTGTAAGGTGGGGTGAGGCAGGGGAATGCCCTTCAGTCCCAGCCCTCAGAGGCTCAGCCAGCCCAGGGTATACTCTCTAGCGGGTACCACGGTGAGCAGCTGGGCTCACTGTGGTCTGGGTCTGGGTCGTTCCTGAAAATCACGTGTGAAAAGCTTCCCGAGGCACTGACTAACAAGGCAGTTCCCAGGCTATCCTCTAGGGCTACCAAGTCCTGGGGCAGGCCTCCAGACAGTCTCTATTTAATGTAAAAATTCTATTTTTTGTACACACACACGGCAAGGAGTCATACATCCCAGGCTGGTCATGAACCCAATACATAGCTGAGGACAGTCTGAAACTTCTGATCCTCTTGCCTCTACCTCCTGAGCCCTAGGAACTCAAGTGTGTGTTACCATACCAGTTATGTGGTGCTGTGGCTGGATCCCAGTCTCATGCATGCTAGGCAAGCACTCTACCAAATGAGACACACACACACACACACACACACACACACACACACCCAGCCTCTTGCTATTTCATCTATCTATGTATCCATGTATCCATCCATCCATCCATCTAATATATGTGTTTTGTCTACATGTAAGTTTGTGTACCATGTATATGCCTGGTACCCACAGAGACCAGGGAAGGGCATCAGATTCTTTAGGACTAGAGAATCTGTGAGCTACCATGTGTGTGCTGGGAAGTACATCCCAGTCCTCTGTGACCCTGACCAGGCTCTGCCACACTAGACTCCAGGCTCCCTACCAGTCTGGCTGCAGCCAGTTCCTGCCACTGCTTACGTGATCCTTACCTCCTGGCCTCTTCACAAGCAGACGTGGGCATCAGGAGGACCAAGACAGGAACCTCACCCCTGCAAGCCGTGCACAGGAAGTGCAGAGAGAGGAGGATGCTTCTGCAGCAATGAGGTATTAGTTTTTATCCTAACTACAAAGGAAACATGGTTGTGGTAGGGAGTGTGGGAAACACAGAAGCGAATGTAGAATCGTGAGTTCTTCACGGCCCACTGCGATGCTGGCCTTTAGTCACAGCTGAGCACCTGCTGGTGGACAGGGACACTGGGTAGGCGTGGCCCCTGACCAAGGAAATACATAATCTCCCAGTTAAACATCAGCTTTATTCAGATGCAGGGCACTCAGAGGCATCCCCCGCTTGTTCCGTGGGACATTTAACTCCTGTCCCCTCACCTCTCCCTAGAACCAGATTCTCAGCTAGACCTCAGAACTCATCCTTTATGTCAAAATGGGGCTGGTCTTCAGGCTTGAAGTCCAGGTTGGGGCTTCCATCTTCGTTGAGGATCCTGCGGGCTGTGTAGCCAACAATGGGGTACTTGGCTTTGTACACCTTGCTGAAGACGTCATCGAGGGCCTCCAGCTCCTTGGCGGTGAGACCCGTCTTGGGGAGAAGCAATGGGAGAGAGAGAGAGAGAGATGAGCAAACCGAAAGTGACACACTGTGTCTGGCACTGTCCTCTCTGCTCCTGGGCCTTATCAGCCCCAAACTCCAATTATTTTTAAGGAGAGAGCGAGAGCCCAGCCCTCACTGTCACAGATTATGTGACGGAATTTCTTGCATTTGGGGAAATTGCAGGGGTCAGCACATCTGGAGTAAAACAGATGAGGCTCACCCTGGGAACCTGCCTTTGTGTTCATGGTGTCCATTCTTGACAGAAAAAGTATGGGAAAAAAAACCCCTCTATCTTAAATCAAAGAATGAACAATAGACTTTTAAACAGCTGGGGGCTACAGAGAAGGCTTAGCGGTTAAGAGCACTGACTGCTCTTCCGAAGGTCCTGAGTTCAAGTCCCAGCAACCACATGGTGGCTCACAACCATCTGTAAGGAGATCTGACGCCCTCTTCTGGAGTGTCTGAAGACAGCTACAGTGTACTCACATATAGCAATAAATAAATCATTAAAAAAAGAAAAAAGAAACAGCTGTAGGTATGCTGAGTATGTATACAGACGGTAAGTGAGGGGTGTTTACAGGACGTGAGTGCAAGATGCATGTGTGGAGTGTGTGAGCAGAGTCCGAGTGTGCTCTGAGTGTGGGTACAAAGTGTCTGTGCAGAGAAAGAGTCTGGGTGTGTGTGCAGGGGTGAGTGCAGGGGAACAACGGCTTCGTGAGTTTTGCTGGTCAGCTGATCCTGGGTGGGTGTTACTGCAGCCTGCCCACCTCTCTATGTTATTATACATCTAAATACCACCATCTGCTGTGATTTGAAGTGAGGATGTCCCTTTGTGAAAGGTCACAAATGTGTCAACGGTTTGGTTTCCAGGGTGAAGTTACTGGGAGGTGATGGTGCCTTTAAGGGGTGTGGCTTAGTAAGAGGTCCTTACATGGAGAGTGTGCCCTCCAGAAGAGCTGTGGGACGCAGGCCACTTCATTTTCTCTTTTGCTTCGGAGCATGGGCTACCTCTGCCACATGCTCTAACTATGAGATCAATCAGTCACGGACTGAAGCTTCCAGAGTAAACCCTTTCTCTTTAGACGTTACGTAGAAGTCTAGAGAGATGGCTTGGCAGTTAAGAGCACTTACTGCTCTTGTAGAGGACCCAGGTTTTGTTCCAAACATGCCCATCAGGCAGCGTGAAACTGTCTTTGACTCCAACTTCAGGAGGTCTGGTGCCCTCTTCTGGTCTCTACGGGTACCTGCATGCCTGTGGTGCACATAAACTGATACAGGCACACATAACACAGAAATAAATATAAATTTAAAAAATACTTGTCATATTTTCTACAATATGGAAGGCAGACTAAATCCTTCCCATCCATTTCTTTCTATAATGTTGTGGCTCAAGAATTTGACTCATTGGGCTGGAGAGATGACTCTGAGGTTAAGAGCACTGGCTGTTCTTTCAGAGGTACTGAGTTCGATTCCAAGCAACCACATGGTGGCTGACAACCATCTGTAATGAGATCTAGTGCCCTCTTATGGCATGCAGACATGCATGCAGGCAGAACACTGTATATATAATAAATAAATAAATCTTTTAAAAAAGAATTTGACTTATCACAATTTATTTATATTGATTTGATAAGCATAGTTCAGGTGAACTCCAGGCTATTGTGGCATTTACTATATAAAAATTACTATACTATACTGTGGCCATTGCTATATAAAATTATTTCTAAATTACATTTATTATGTGTATGCATACATGGCACGCACTTGCTGGTATGCATGTAGGGGTCAAAGGACAACTTGCTGGAGTCTGTTCTCTCTCCATTTGGGTCCCTGGGATTGAATTCAGGTCATGAGAGTTGGCAGCACCTGATCTTTACCTGTTGACTCTTCTCACTGTCTCCCTTTTTGTGTATGTTCTTCAAGACAAAGTTTCTCTACATAACCTTGGCTGTCTGGGAACTTGCTCTGTAGACCAGGCTAGCCTTGAACTCCAAAGATCTGCCTGCCTCTGCCTCCCAAGCGCTGGGACTGAAGGCGTGCTATAACCAGGCCCATGTTTAAATGCTGTTTTCCTCTGCACAGAAGCACCAAAATAGAAAGGAACTTTTTTCTCCAGTCCACCTGCTAAGCTATGGGAACTGCCAAGAGCAGGACTCAGAGATGGGGTATGTGTGGAGCGCACAGGGATGTCCAGCTAGCACGTCCACACAGGGTTTGAACTTATGTCTGTAGGCAGTGAGATGCCATCAGAGGCGCCTAAATAGGGGCGACCCAGTAAGACAATGCATTCCAGAGAGTGGTTGGCTACCAAGCCACATAAGCTAATTAATAGGCTTATGAAGTTTTGTGGGCCAAGGAGCTGGTCCAGTGGTAGAGCATTGCCAACTGTGTGTGTGTGTGTGTGTGTGTGTGTGCCTGGGGGATAGGGTCTACATTCAAATCTGGAGTAATAAAAGAACTCTGTTTAACCCAGAGACTTAAACAAAACAAACAAAACTAAAAACAACTAGGCTCAGTGGTGCACACCTTTAATCTCCGCCCTTGGGAGGGAGAGGCAGTCCTGTGAGTTTGAGGCCAGCCTGGCCTATCTAGAAAGTTCCAATCTAGACAGGGCTACATAGTGACACCCTGTCTCAGGAACCAAGAACAAAACGGACAGAGTAGGAACAGAGAGTTTTGAGAAGGGCTCATCCCGCTTACAGTGTCGTGAGTGAGGTCTGCAGGATCCAGCGACATCTTGGCTACACCTCTGCTGGAGTCCTTCCCGGCCAAGGCATTGTAGGGGGCTCCGCGTCCATAAAACTCTGCAGCGTGGAGGAAGGAAGAGTGTGGGTATGCATGGGCGGAAGTCAGGAGTTGGGGGTTCTCCAGACCCCCCAACCCCGTCCCCCGTTCTTGGAAAGACCAGTTCTGACGATGAACTTAACAGGGCAGATGGGAGGCCCAAGCACAAACATGGTGCTGCACCAACCCAGAACACACCTGTCAGCTGAGAGGTTGTTGGCAGAAAACACACAATGAAGTCTCTTTAAAAATTAAAATGTAGGGGGCTGGAGAGATGACTCAGCAGTTAAGAGCACTGACTGCTCTTCCAGAGGTCCTGAGTTCAAATCCCAGCAACCACATGGTGGCTCACAACCATCTGTAATGGGATCCTCTTCCGGTGTGTCTGAAGACAGGGACAGTATACTCATAGACATAAAATAAATAAATCTATTTTTAAAAAATTAAAATGTAAGTTTTGCCTAATGATGCAGGCCTGTAGTCACAGCTGGAGAAGAGGCTGATGCAGGAGAGTTGCACATTCAAGACCAGTCTATGCCTGCCTCGGAGGAAGTATTTTTAATGGGGGAGAGAGGCTAGGGATGTAGCTCATCAATACTTAAAGCCTGGGTTAAATACTATGTGTCTGTCTGTCTGTCTGTCTGTCGAGTGTATGTCTGTAGTGTGTGTATAGTGTGTCTGTGTGGTGTGTTTGTGTGTATGTATGTATGTATATGTATATGTATGGTGTGTTTGTATGTATGCCAGTGTGTCTGTTTGTCTTTAGAGTGTGTGTATGTCTGTGTGATGTGTTTGTCTCTGTGTGTATGTATGTGTGTATAGTGTGTTTGAAAGTGTGCCTATGCAATATGTTTGTCTGTGTGTGTATCTGTCTGTCTGTCTACCTGCATATAGAGTGTGTGCTCCTGCGTGGTGTGTGTCTGTGTGTGTGTATGTGTGTGCGCGTGTGTGTGTATAGTGTGTTTGAAAGTGTGCCTATGCGATATGTTTGTCTGTGTGTGTATCTGTCTGTCTGTCCACCTGCATATAGTGTGTGCTCCTGCGTGGTGTGTGTCTGTGTGTGTGTGTGTGTGTCTGTGTGTGCGCGTGTGTGTGTATGTGTGTGTGTGTATGTATGTATGTATATATACACAAACAGACAAGAAGAGCCTTTGGCCTTAAACATCTCAGAACGTCAAGTTTTCTACTATGCAGACTAAGAGGAGTAATGAAAACCCACCTCCTGGTAATATAGTAGATACAGTCAGGGAAACTATTATGTGGTACTAAAATGTTCTGCTACTTCTACAACAGCACTCTTAGCTAAGGGACACTCTTCAGGCTTCTAATAGAGTGCTTGTGGGGTTTGAACTGGATTCCACATCCCTTCAAGTAGAAACGAGGCATCAAGAGGAAGTACTAAGTACATAGACCTCTTTTGGTGAAACACTGAGAAGGATTCGTTCCACCCCGTCTTTCAGAAGGAAGGAAAGGCCTTGCCTGACAGTACCCCTGCCTCACCCCTCCAGGCACCTGCTGTGGCCCCAAGTTCCCCAGAAGTGACGAGCCACTTACCCTTCCCAGAGGTGACATCGAACACCACTCCCTTCACAGCCAAGTAGATGGGCTGATCCTCCTGGAAAGTAGGGGAGAGGCATGAGGAGCAGGGGAGAGGTCCAAGGCACTGAGGAAGTCACTGGTGCTGATGGCAGCTTACATCACAAACCTGTGGACTGTGGTGTCTTGTGAACCTGGACCTTTGTGGTGTCCTCACATGCCCTTTGTCACCCTTTCAAAGGGCACTAATGGAACATTATCCTCCTCTGTCTGCTCTCCAGAAAGAGGGGAAGACATGGCCTCTCTCCACGCCTGGGAAGGGACATTGGAAAGCCTTCTCCAGTTCAGGCTTTGGTCAGAAGCTACAAAGGGATCGTTTTTGGCAGCTG
The DNA here is from genome assembly GCA_036184795.1 of Tokudaia tokunoshimensis. Taxonomy (NCBI): domain Eukaryota; kingdom Metazoa; phylum Chordata; class Mammalia; order Rodentia; family Muridae; genus Tokudaia; species Tokudaia tokunoshimensis. The sequence continues at coordinate 4,071,403 of BTHU01000013.1, read as the reverse complement.
CCATTCAAGAGAGATGACCACAAAACAGGAGAGCCTAACCTAAGTTTTAAGAGTTGTTAAGTCGGGTTGGTGAGGTGGCTCAGCGGGTAAGAGCACTGACTGCTCTTCCGAAGGTCCTGAGTTCAAATCCCAGCAACCACATGGTGGCTCACACTGTTCATAGTGAGATCTGACACCCTCTCTTCTGGTGTGTCTAAAGATAACTACAGTGTACTTACACTTAATAATAAATCTTTGGGCTGGAGCGAGCAAAGGTCCTGAGTTCAATTCCCAGCAACCACATGGCTCACAATAGCTTACAACAGCTACAAGTGTACTCATATACATAAAATAAGTAAATCTTTAAAAAAAGGTTGTAAAGTCAAGAAGAATCAGATAACCAACAAAGACTGATTTTACACTAGAAGTGTAAGATGAAATAAACCATTTTCTTCCCAAGTTGCTTTTGGCCATGGTTACCATATTGTATCACAGCAATAGAAGGCCTATGACACAGGGTCAGTGAGGCCTTGTCTCAAGAAAGGAAACAATAAAAATGTAATCCCAAAACTGCACGCAGGGACTTTGAAGTTAAGCTGGAAGGACCCTAGATGATGAACACAGGTGAGGCTGTTTGTTGTGCCGGTGCGCACAGGTCTGGGCACGCATGCGTGAGAGTGTGACTGTGTGAGCTTTGAGACATTGTCTTGCTCTGTAACATAGGCTGGCCTTGAACTCAGTTCTCCTGAATGTCTCCTGACGGTTGGGATTCCAGGCTTGCCCCACCACACCCTGTAGAGTAAGATTATTTGGGCCTAAGGAGGTTGAATGGCATAGACTGAATCAGAGGCGAAGGCAGGACCAAACTTGGAACTTTGGAACACAAAGCTTCCGCCTGCCTTCTCCCCTTGACCACCAGAGGGCACCCTTAGCCCAGAGAGAACTTCCCGGGATGTAGGGGAGAGTGAGTGGGGCCCCAAAGTTACTCAACTCTGGGCTCCAGGAAAGCAGATGCACGGCAGGAAGGGACAAGAACCTTCGCTGTCCTTCACCTGGGACATCCATGGCCTCGCCATCTGGTCTGCCTGCCTCTGGCCAAGCAGATGGCAACGGCGAGTGCTCCAGCCCTCCTAATGCAGGGCCGTGGAAGCACTGGGCAGAGAGGAGGTAGGAGGAGCCTGGGCACAGCCGGCAGGAGGGCTTAGACATTGGCCAGAGCTCCTGTCCCTCACCAGTCTCTGGGCCAGACCGGTTGTTTGCGCCTCTCTTCGGAAAAGAGGAAACCTGCTGTGGGTGTTTTGTTTTGTTTTCAGAGAAAACTGCCCTGAGGGCGTGGTCTCCAAACTGCCGTTGGCACGCACGACCTATTTCAGGGCCACGGAACAGGGATTTATCAACAGACTAAAAGGGATGGAGAAAATAATAGAACGTGAAAGAAAATGTTAGTGCCTGAGTGTGAGCTTTTCCTCAGCACACTCTCAACGTTTTATAATAATAAGGTCAACAGGCGCAGAGGCTGGTTCAGGGTTGCAGTGCCAGGCACTGTGTGTGGCCACATCTTGTCTTCACAAGATGCCTGTGTAGGTGAGGTACTCCTTGTAGCCGTGGGAGGGGGAGTTTTATCCATCCAGGAGAGCTACCAAGCCAGAGTTTATCAATACTCAGCCAGGTGTGACAGACAAGGCAGTCAGGTGACTTTACATGGAGGAATTTATCACAGTCTGGGTGGGTGTGACCCGCCCCAATCCACTGAAAGGCCACGAGGTTCCCGGAGGAAAAAGAAACTCCACCTAGCAGGGCCTGGTGGTGCTTGCTTTGAGATCTCAGTGAGTTCCTCCACCACCCTGGTCTACACAGTGAGTCCAGGACTGCCAGAATACATAGGGAGACCCTGTCTGAACACAACTCCTGGGAAGGAAGTGAAGGAAGGAAGGAAGGAAGGAAGGAGGGAAGGAAGGAAAGCAAGTCCTTCTGCTGGAGAATTCCAGCCTCCTTCCTGGGACAGCCTGCCTAGTCAGACAGCCCCACCATCTGCAAACTGTTGTAATAGTATCCCCCTCTGGTGCCAACACCATACAGTTGAAAATACGGCCCCTGTCGTTCTTAGTAACTTGGCCCCAATCACACAGCACAGCAAGAATCCAAGCCAGGGCACCGTTCAAACCTATAAGCTTTAGAGTAGCCAAATATTGCATCACACAAACCACGGTGCTAAATGGACGGGGTCAGGGGTGATTTCCTGGGGCTGCAGTCAGGCCAGACCCATTTCCAGCACCAGTTAGCTACTGCTAACTCTGCCCACGGCACTCCTCTGCTCCTAGCATCGCCTTACCCTGATCTTCCCACCTCAAGCTTAGGGCTCTCCACCCTTAAGTCTCCATCCACAATATGAAATATAAAAATTAGGGTCTTTTCTCCATCTTCAATCTGTAGTCTCTGTGTGTGCCTTTCCTTGGGTTCTGTGTTCGGGGGGTCAAGACCCCAGCCATATATGGACGAAAGCAAACAACTCTTCAGAGGGCTGTACTCACAGATGGAGAGGAGAATTCACTCCCAGTTTATTCTCGCCATCACTTTCCCTAACAGCAAATGATCAAGAGCTAGCCCTCTACCCACTAGAAACCCTGGGTTCTTCCCCAGCCAGTCTGAGTGCTCCCAGACAGTGCTCCACTCAAACCACACTGCTCACCCAGTGCAAGCAGTGAGGAGCCCGCATCGGTAAGCAATGGATTGCCTTGCTTGATAGAACAGCGGGTTTGCTTTGCTAACTGTTCTCCCCAGGTGTCTACACCAGGACACCCTCCGCTGTCCCTTAACACCCATTCCCATTACTGCCATGTTCCTATCTCTGTGTTCTTCTGGACCCGGGGGTCCAAAGCGGCGGTTGGTTCTCACCCTTCCTAATGCTGCAACCCTTCAATACAGCTTCACATGCCGTGGTGACTCACTCTCCCCCGCCCCACACACACACAACCATAAAATTATTTCCGTTGCTACTTCATCATTGTAATTTTGCTACTGCTATGAATCATAATGTTAAATATATCCGTGTTTTCCGAGGGTGGTAGGACCCACAGGCTGAGAACCACTGGCCTAAGCTTTCTTCCCTAAAGATCTGCTTTGGGGGGGGCGGGGCGGACGGGGTAGATCTGGAGAGATGGCTCAGCGGTTAAGAGCACTGACTGTTCTTCCGAAGGTCCTGAGTTCAAATCCCAGCAACCACATGGTGGTTCACAACCATCTGTAATGAGATCTGATGTCCTCTTCTGGTGCGTCTGAAGATAGCTACAGTGTGTATAATAAATTTTTTTTTTTAAATCTGCTTTGGGAGAGACCCTTGCATATTTGGTCTATATAAGATTCGCCAACACAGAAGCTAGGGAGCACAGGGCACATAGATTCAGCAAAGCAACACCGGTCCTTCCCTCCCGTACCACTGAGCCCTCCCGTACCACTGAGCGCGTGCCTCAGTTTCCCTGTCTGTAAAGGCAAGGGATTAATTCCTGGACTCACTGCAATGTCGTGTAGATCCAGGCTTCCTCCCCATCTAAAGCAGTTGCCCGTATCGGGGAGTGTCATTTCCCCCTCTGCATTCATCCCCACCTGCCCAGACACTAAATGGGGTCTGAAGAACTTCAGAAGGTCTGGGACACCGGGGCAGAAAAAGGAAGTCTTCGATCATCCGGCCGGCCCCGGGCCCCCTAGCCCAGTGCGCAGGCTCTGGCCGGTCACTTTGCACAAACTGTAGGCCATGTGGCCCCAGTTCACGCTCACACGAAAATCGAGAAGGGTCTGAGGTCTGTCCTCAGAGCCACAGCGACAAGGCGGGGCGATGGAAGCGCGGGGTGGGGCGTGAGAGCGACGCCCTGCCTCCGCCGGGCCTCGCGTGGGTCCCCGCCACCAGCCAGCCGCGACAGCCCAGGCCGCGCCGCCTACCTCCTCGCCGCCGTAGCGGGCCAGCTCCTCCTCGGTGAAGAGCCGCACCGGGGGCCCGCGCTCTGCGGGGCGCGGCGTCTGCCCAGCCCGGGCTGAGGGCACCGGGACCAGAGCCAGCGCCAGGGCGAGCGCTGCCAGCGGCCGCAGCCGCCACCAGGGCGCCGGGCGCGCCATGGACAGCGAGGCGCAGGCGGGAGGGCGGCGGGGCGGAGCACGGTCGGCTCCTAGGGAGGGGCCCTGTAAGACGCGACCCGGCCTTATCAATTGTCCTCTCGCCTCCTTTCTCTCTGAGGCTAAGTCCTACTACGTAGCCTGCAATGTTCTTGAACTGGCAGCGATCCTCCTGCCTCAGCCTCCAGAGAATTAGAAATATGAAACCAGTGGCACCAGGCCCGAGCAACTTACCCTGCTCCCTCCTTCCCTTCCTCCCTCCCTTCTCTCCATTCCTTCCTCTCCCTCTCTCCCTCCTCCCCATCTGTCTTTTCCTCCTTCCTTTCTTTTCTTTTTTTTCCTTTCTTTTCTTTTCCCTTCCCTCCCCCTCCCCTTCCTTTCCTTCCAAGTTTTCATTCTGTAGTTCAGACTGGCTAAGTCCCAAGGTTGACCTTGAAGGGATCCTCCTAGCCTGGTTCTTTTATAGGATTGTGTGTTGCAACTAACATGATTACGGCTTTGAAGGCTTTGCCAAACTCACAACACAGTATCTGTTTTACGCCGAGTCACAGAATCTCAAGAGGCCCTTCTAACTCACGGGGTGAAATATCACAGCTTTCTCGAGGCCTAACACATCTTGACAATGTCTCTGGCCTTGAGCACTCTGACTGCACCAGGGCCTTCTCTCTGCAGGCCTGTGTGTCAGGAAGCCCAAAGATGCTTCTACAATTTCTACTGACCACACCGACTGCACTGTTCTTCCAGTGGGCCTGGGTTCTACATTTACACGGCAGTTCACAAACATCTGTAACTCCAGTCCCAGGGGCCCTGACCACCTTCCTGACCTCTGCAGGCACCAGGCACAAACGGGGTACACAGGCAAAACACCCATACACGTCAATAAAATTTAAAAGGAAAATAAAAACTATTTAGCTGTGTCCAACAGTAAAGTAGAAAGGCCACAATACAGATTGTTGGCCACACAGGTGACAGAGAGGCTGAGGCTGGGAAGACCGGCCACAGGGAGGAGGAGGCGTGGCTCACCAGCCACAGGGAGGAGGAGGCGTGGCTCACCAGCCACAGGGAGGAGGCGTGGCTCACCAGCCACAGAGAGGAGGAGGCGTGGCTCACCAGCCACAGGGAGGAGGAGGCGTGGCTCACCAGCCACAGAGAGGAGGAGGCGTGGCTCACCAGCCACAGAGAGGAGGAGGCGTGGCTCACCAGCCACAGCGTGGAGGAGGCGTGGCTCACCAGTCTGGAGCTATGAATTAAGAGGCTGGAATCTTGCGACAGAAGCTGGAGTTTGACAGCTGCCCTGGGAATGGAAGCTCACAGAGGATCCTGGCCCTTCCCTTTTCTAGGTCGGGCCAGTCTCAGGTAGCACTTCCCCTGACTGAATTCAATGGATACGCTGCTCTAAAAACTTTTTAATGACTCATTTTATCCCCTGAGCTCTGTGAACAGCGTATTAGTACTCAATATGCCAACTAGTAACCAATCGCTAATTAGGAACGAACGTGCTGATTGATAACTAACTCGAATTAGTAACAAATACGTTATTCACAACCAGTGCTTTACAAGAAGTAGCTTAAGGAAATAAAGGTTTATTTTGGGTCACAGTTTGGGAGATTTCATCCCCCGGGGTGGGAAACACCGGGGAGTGGGGGGGATAGGCTGTTTGTCCACGCCTCAGCAATCAGGAAACAAAGAAGAAACGCCAGTGTTCAGCTTACTTTTTCTTTCACCATTTCTCTTCATTCCTGGGCCCCCACCTGTGCAATGGTGACATCCACATCTGGTATTCTCCAGTCTGGAAAAGCGCCACAGACACTACTAAAGGTGCGCTCACCAACGCACTTGGGTTCTTTATTCAGTCAAGTTGACAAAGTCAACCACCACAAACAGGTCGCAATAGTTTGATATTACTCATAAGGCAACTGAGGCCCAGGAAGGTTAAATGGCCTTGCCAAGAAAACAGGCTCGCAGCAGAGCTGAGATAGAAGTGGGTATCAGGGTGCCGGGCTCTGGATTTCACTAGTTGCCCTCTGATGTTCCAAGATGGACTTTGAGTGGAGAAATGTCACGAACAAACTGGTTTGAGTAAAAGTGTTTCCTAAAGACCCTTAGGGAGTGGCACTATTAGGGGATGCAGTCTTATTGGAGTAGGTGTGGCTGTATTGGAGGTAGTGTGTTCCTGAGGGCAGGCTTCAAGGTTTCAGAATTTCAAGCCAGGCCCAGTTGAGATGGAAACTTAAGGGTTCTTTGGAAAGTCAGTTGTGTTGGATGGTGGTTTGTTGGGGCAAACACATGAAGGAGTGTTTTCTGAAGCGGATACAGGTGTGAAAGGCTCAGATGACTCGTGAAGGAACATTTCACTAAAGCAGACACAGGAGAAAGGATGCTCTGTTAAAACAAACACATAAAAGGACATGTGATGAAGGATTCTTTACTAAGGACACACATGTTTTGGTCCGCCTTACTTTGAGTAGTTGAGCTCCATTTTTTGGGACTCCGTAGAGAGAAACACACCAAAAGAACTTCTGGTGGTGTGTCGTGGCTTCTTGTGGTTTTCGTGGACTTGGGCTGATTGACAGAGTGATGTCAGCTGAGACAGATGCTTGTGCTGAGACAAGACACCATGGAGGACATGTGATGTTTGGAGAGAGTATAAATCAGACTCGACTGACTGAGGCTAAGCTTGGCTTGCTTATAGAGCCAGCTGTGGGACGTTTGCTCTCAAGTCTTCACTGACAAAGGCACAGCCGAGAACTTCTCCTGGCGTTCCTCCTGGCCCCTCCTGCTGACTTGTGCTGAGGCTGAGGCCTGGCTGTCTCTGCTAGGTAGGGCCACCGCTGCCGACTCCTGTTTGTTACCCAGACTCTAGCGAACCAGACTGCTGGTGTATCTGTGAAGTGTTTGCGAGTGGATTGAGCTGCCGCTGCTGACCTGTGAACTGACAATGCAGATGGGATCTGCTCCAAAGAACCATTTCTAAACAGGTCCACTTCCCTTGTATCCTTTCTTTTCCACTACCTCTGGTGGGTGGTGGGCTAAAAGGGAGGTTAAAGCGTTTAAGATTAGGTTTGAAAAAAAAATTAAAGTTACACCTAGTGGCTCACTGTCTCTTCCTGCTGCTTATGAATCCAGATGTAGACTCCTCAGCTGCCTCTCCTGCACCATGTCTGCCTGTGTGCTGCCATGCTTCCCGTCGTGATAACAATGGACTAAACCTCTGGACTGTAAGCCAGCCCCAGTTAAATTCTTTCCTTTACAAGAGTTGCTGAGGTCATGGTGTCTCTTCGCTGCAATGAGACCCCTCACTAAGACACAAGCCCGGCCCTCAGAGAGCCGGCAGTGGTGTGCTCCCCTATATTTGGGAGTGGGGTTAGTTTCCTAGGGCCACTGAACTGAAGGAGCAAAAACCAGAAAACTTGCAGATGTGCCTGGTCTCTCGGCATCGTGACACAATGTGGTCATCTACAAAGTTCGCTTTTGAGGAACATGCAATCTAGTTACAAAAAAAATTGCATAATGTTTTAATTAAGTTTGTGATTTCTGCGTGGGGATCATAGCTGGCCTGGGGCACACAGGGCCCAGGGATGGAGGGAAGACCTGCAACCATCACATGAGTAACTGGAGAGTCACTTTGTCTTTGCCCACCCTGGAGTGGAGCAGAATGTCATCACATGGTGTCCTCCTGTCATATTCCTGTGTATGGTGGTTTAAATAAGAATGTCTCCCATAGGGTCATATATTTGAACGATTTGTCCTTGTTTGGTAGAGCTGTTTGGAAAGGATTAAAGTGTGTGGCCTTGCTGGGGGTGTGTCACTGAGGGTGAACTTTGAGGTTTCTGAAGGTTTCTGAACCCTCAGAGCTTTCTTTCTGCCTCTGGTTGCAGATCAAGATTCGAGCTTTTCTCCAGCATCATGGACATTATGAGGAAGTTCCACATAGGTTGAGGGGACATAAACTCAGTTCCTGACTCTCTAGGATAGAGACAGTAGTCAGAGCCAGGAGACTGGAGATGGCCACTCCCCTGGCCTAGGGAACAAGTGGAAAGGAGACTGATAGGGAAGCTGGTTTTGAAAATAGTTTTGTAAGACCAGGAGGAGAAGCCGGAGCACAGACTGGGAGAGAAGAAGGCAGGGAGAGCCTGGACGGAAAGTGTGTAGTGGGGAATGGACAGCAGAGAGTGAGAGAGTAAGAAGCAAGGGGAGGAGAGATGGCTCAGTGGTCCAGGGCTTGCCTTGTTCATCTGAGGTCGACCCCTGGAACAGACTACAAAAAGTCGTCTAATGGAATAGTTGGGAGAAAGATTGAGGGACCTGAAGAGGACAGGGACTCCACAGGAAGACCAACAATCAACTAACCTGGACCAGGGGGCTCCCAGAGACTGAATCACCAACCAGAGAGTAAGCACAGGCTGAACCTAGGACCCCTGCACATATAACAGATGAGCAGCTTGGTCTTCATGTGGGTCCCCAACATCTGGAGCAGGGACTGTCCCTGAGACTATTGCCTTCCTGTCTGCCTGTGGATCCCACACCCCTAAATGGACAGCCTTGTTTGGCCTTGGTGGGAGAGGATGTGCCTAGTCCTGAACCCTCTTGTGTGGGGTGGGGCGGTATGGGGAATTAAGATGGGGGTTTGGGGGGGTTGACACCCAGAGGGGGGCTTCCCTTTCTAAGGTAAATGGGGGGGGGACTTACATGAGGGTGTACTGGGAGGAGAGGAAGAGTTGATGTTGGTTTGTAAAGTGAATAAATTAATTTAATTTAAAACGTCGTCCTCTGACCTCCACGCACACACTACCCACCACCTCACACACGCATACTAATAATACAGAAGACAAACAGGAAGAGACATGGGGAAACAGCCACCTGGCCTGAAAGACAGGAGTCACACTCTTTTGAAGCGTGACCCTGGGAGAAGAGTCCTTGGGGACCCCAAGGGCTGAAAACCCTATTTTGTGTTCTCTCCACACTCGCTCGACAGAGTCACAGGAATGAGAGCGTCTTGCTCATTTCCAGATCCAGTGTGGACATGGCACAGCGTATTTGTTAAACTGAGTTTAGCCAGTAGTGAGCATGGCTGGGCAGATCTATCTGGTTCCTCTCGGCTATAAAACCCTCTGTGATCAATACAGTAAAAGATGTAATTAGCTGCTTGTAATTTTTGTTTGGTAAATGTCCTTAGGCTTTCTATTACCCTGATAAAATGCTATGACCAAAGGTAACTCGGGAAAGAAAGGGTTTATTTCACATTACAGCTTAAAAGCCCATCACCCAGGGAAGTCAGCAGGAGTGGCTGCAGAGACCATGGAGGGGTGCTGCTTACTGGCTTGCTTCTCATGGCTTGATCAACCTGCTTTCTTACAGAACCCAGGACCACAATCCCAGGCAGGGTGGCATTGCCCCAGTGAGCCGGGCCCTCCCACATCTATCACCAATCAAGAAAATGTACCACAGGCCAATATGGTGGAGTCAGGTTTTTAATTGTTTCCTCCAAAATGACCCCAGCCTGTGTCAGACTGACATAAAGCCAGCTGGCACAGCAAGCATTCATTAGATGAGAGGGCTAAACTGGTATTCCATTCACGAACTTACCCAGAATTTGTTAAGTACCTACACTATGTTGTAACCTACACTGTGTTATGTTAGGTACCTACACTGCGTTAAGCACTATGCATTTGTCTATAGCTGCTTCTCGAGCTTTTGGTGATCATCAAGTGTGTATTGTCTACATTCTGACCCATTTAATAGATGGAAGAACAGAGGACCTAGGGCAGGGAAGGGTGATGGTAAGACAAAAGAAGAGGAACCCACTTCTCCCTGGCACACTTTGATAAAAGTGTTAAACTGTTACAGAGATCTGCTAAGTTCTTAAGTCTTCCTTCTGGTGCTCATTTCTGATACATAAGCAAAGGCATTAACCAGATGGGGGCAATGGATGCCATGACCAATGTTAGGCTGAAACCCCTCCCTTCTCATCCCCTGCACAAACGGGGGAAACCCAGTCTGTTCTTCCCCCCCACACACACAGAGACACCCCTCAGCACCCCCTCCCCCGTCTGCTTGGAGAAAACTCCTGGCTAACATGTCATCACTCCTTGTCTCCCTGTTTCCAAGATCCCACCAAGAGTACCCACCCAGGGGCTCGGGTTTTGACCATGTATGGACACAAGCTGAGGTCCTAGCTGGCAGGTCATCACTCGTCGCCTAAAGTCTACAAAACCCCCTCGCTTTAGCCTGAGTGTGGGACTTTACTGACCTCCACCTGTGAGATTGGCAAACCCACCTGAGAGCTGCCTTCTAATAGACTGTCTTTATCCACTTTTAATCTGGTCTAATCTGGTCTACATCTGTGTCACCAAGGGAGAGAAAATGGCTCTCAACCAAGACCAGCCCCTGCTGGGCTCCCCCCTCTGCCCTGGCTGTCTTATATAGATTCAGATAACCAGCTGACAATCTTATGGCCAGCCACAGGTACTTATGCACACTCTAAATTTTAGTAAACTATACAACTATTGCAACCCATTGCTTGGCACTTGAAGGTGCAACCTCAGCCAGGATTGTTTCACACAGTCCATATCAGACGGCTGGCTGTCTCAAGCCTTGTTGAACTCTAGGTAACCCAGCAACCATTTCTACTCAGGCCAGATGAAGAACACTCCCACCTGGTGACCCAGCAGGGGGAGTTGTGTGAGTAACGCTAAAGGGATGCTGTGATTGGTGAAAACACAAACCTTCATTTGCATGGGAAGTTTTCTGTGATTGGTACAGACATCCTTCTCTGACTATATAAACCGACTGTTGGGCTCAATCAGTGTGCTGCCTCGCTCGGTGTCCCAACGTTAGGCCCAATGAAAGGCTGTTCTTTGTGGTTTTTGAATTGTTTACTCTTAGTGGTTCAGGCTGAGCTGGGAACAGGAAGCGGGCAACAGTAGAGACAGCAGCGACAAACAAAGCTGATGATTAGCATGCCGAGCTGAAAAAGTTGGTCAAAAGCAGAGCGGAGAGCAAGGGTCTCCAACATCCCAGGTGCAGGAGCTGGAGAACTAGCTGCCATCAAAGGTTGAGTGAGGAGTCCTGACCTCCTGTGCTTAATAAGAGCTGTGACACTGTAGAGGGCAGAGTTCTGGTACCTAGGCCATATAAGAGCTATATGCATAGCTAAGGTCCCGTTACCTGAGGCCCGGGTGGGAACTGGACCACTAGAGGGCGCCACTTGCTACTGCTCTCACCAGTCTGGGGGCACTACCCGCGGTAGCTGTTAAACACCTAGAGATACCAAACCTCCCGAAGAGGAGCACTTTAACAGAGGGAACACTCCCAGAGGTCCAGGGTGCTCGCCACCGAGAGGGGGAAGGGGCCAAGTGGGTTGGGGGCAGGGCTGCCAAGCTAGAACTGCACCAGGCACAGAGCAGAGCTCACTGACATTTAATAAGCTAAGTGACTCTAGACAGTGATGTGCGGTCCTCAAGTCCACTGAGCCACAGGGAAGACTCCATTCTCCCAACATTTAGGGTTTGTAGCTCAAGGCTTCTGATATGGTTGAACAGGTCTTTAGGTGTTTGCTGAATGATTCCTTTAGCCTTTACAGTGAAACTAGGCAGGTGTTGGCAGATGCTGCAGTGTTAGACAAAAAGAAGGGGTCAGGAGCTGGCAAGACCAGGGGTTGAAGGGCAGAGCCAGACTTCCAAGTGGGCAACCTGAGAATGAAGGAACCTGTTGGAGAGATGACTCAGTGGTTAAGAATACTTGTTACTCTTGCAGACGACCTCGGTTTGGTTCCCACCACAACATAGGAGGTTGGGTGTGTCTGATGACCTTTCTGGCCTCCATGGTCACCTGCTCACACACAGTACACAGGTATACATTCAAACACACACACACACACACACACACACACACACACAGAGAATAAAAATACATCTTAAAAAATAAATATTATTAATTATATGAATTGGAGTAGGTATAATATTTTACTTGGGAAGCTGAGACACTTGGGACTTGGGTAACTGAGGCATAGTAACTGCCTATGAATTCGAGGCCAGCTTGAGCTACAAAGTGAGACTGTCTCAGCCTCCTCCGACCCCTCAGAATTTTGTTATTCCTTTTCCAGATGAAATAACTTCTCGATCACCACTCTTTCCCTATCCTTACTGACAGAAGGTATCCTCAGTACCTCAGTTTACTAAACTATAAAAATAGAAAAAATGTTTCCGTTGAGGGATTCCTTGAAGGATCAAGACATAAGTGCACGGAGAGCTTAGTCACACAAAGGGCTCTTTGGATATTTATTGCCATTATAAACCACAAGGCTCAGTTTCCTCTCCCCTTACCGGGCGCTCCGACTGGCCCCTGTGCCATGATGCACTCAGGCCCACCATTTTTCTGCCTGCAACAAAGAGAGGAAGTGCGAGACTATTGCTTGCCTCTCTAGCGGGAGATTGAGCCCAGCTGCTTCTACTCTCCGCCTCCCCGGCACCCAGAACTACAACTCCCAGCGTCACCTGCGGCGGCGGCAGGAGCTGCGCATGCGTCGAGCGCCACCACGCCTGGTCTTAGGCGGTAGACCAGAGCGGGTCTCGTTTAGTGGAGCGGGCGCCTCTCGGAGTTTGCACCTCCCGCGGCGTCGCGGTCCCTGGTGAGCCGCAGCGGGCCAGTGCCATGATCCGACAGGACCTCTCCACATCCTACCAGGAGGTGCGGATCGGGCGGGCGAGGGTGGGCAAGGCGCCGCGACCCCCGCGCAGGTGGATGATTGGCACTCCGTGGCGTGCGGGCTCTGCAGCAGGTGGAGCCGCTGCGTGGAACCGACACGCGGGGATGACAAGGGACCCCGGTGTCTGGCTGTGGGGAAAGCGTGTGGCCAGCCGCTCCTCGACGGCTCCTCGCCGCCCCTACGGCCCCACGACCCCTGCAGCCCTTTGTCTGTCGCCCGAGCCTCCGGCTTCCCCTCGCAGAGCCGCGCCGGCTCCGGGCCCGTTCGGCTCCTCGTGTGGGGCTGCCCTGGCCCTGCCCTGCCTGGGTGGGTGTTTTCCCGCGGCGCTGCATCCTTAGCCGTCAGCCGCCACTGTCCAGGTTTGCTCGAGGCCATGCAGCCGCCGCATACCGTTAGACCTTGTCCAACCGGAGCAGCCCAAGCTCAGCAGCTCGTCTCGATGGCCGTCTCCACCCACGGAGGCCCTGGCCACACTGGAAACTCGCGTTCTCCAAACGAGTTAGCAACGTGCTGAACTCAGCGCCTTGGGGTCACCAGTGACCCCGGGTGAATACCAGGATGCAGACAGCTCTTGCTTCTGCAGAGTTTTGGGGTACAGCTTAGCAGAGTTTATAAGAGAATGTATTGAAATACAGGCTGCTGTCCTGTTCGCAGAGCAAGGCCACCAGTGGATTCAGGTGATCACTGGAGTCGTGCCTGATGGTAGAAAGCTCTAGAGAGGCCCCGCCTCCCTTTCCGTTCTTCAGGTCTGTTTTGAAGTCCCAAGAAGACTGCATCTTTCTTGCCCTGGTTGTTTTGAGGACGGACCTGACTGAGTTAGGTGTCTGCTGAGGTTCCGCTCCTGAAAGGAGCATTCTGAAAAGTTTGGCCTGGCTTTTGATGGCTGCTGAGTATCAGGAAGGGGATTGGAGGGGAAGGAATTGTCACTACACCTGGGTTGGGATGGCTTGGGCCAGGCTTGGCTCTGAGAATCTCTAGTCTTCCTGGGACCACTGTCTCTCTTGAGATTTTTTTTTCCCCCACGCAAATCATCTTGGATAAAAGTGAAAGATCTCTGAGGGCTGGCGGTGTTCGTAGCTGAGGTGGTTTCAGTGCTTGCTTAGTGCTAGGAAGCGGGCGCAGAAGGGTCAGAAATTCGAGGTCATTCTCCACTATCGTGAGTTTGAAGACAGCCTGGATTACACAAGACCCTGTCTCAGAGTGGGGAAAAGATACTTTTTAATTTTATGTGATATCTCTGTGAGCCTGGGCGGGACCTCTGCAAACTGACTTCACCTGCCACCTTCCTAAAGCAACGGAACACTTATCCTAATCTTTGCTTTCTCAGCGGCACAATTTCCCCCCTCTGACGGGTCATGTGAGGATACTGCTGAGCTGAGATTGCGGTTGCCTGGTACCTGGACAGCTGTGGCCTTCTGCTCTGCCATTTGCACCCACATCTGTGGGCTTTAGAGTCCCACGGAGCTCTGACACCAGTTTTGCTGTTTTGGATTTTTTTTCTCTGAGCAGACTCTAAACCACATTTCCTCTTCCTCTGGGAAGTGGTTAAGACCATGAGCTTTGGAATGAGACCAAGGTGGTGTGACTCCTGCTTTATTAACTGACTCTGTGGCTCTGGGAGACGATGAAGGGTGACTCCAGTACTTGTCCTGTTTGGAATTGGAACTAGTGTCACTTCAGGTGACAAGGTTGTGCTGGGCCCTGAGTCAGTCATTGCGAGTGTCCTTAAAGATGCACCCCCAAGGGGGGTGTGCACACTGCAGGGGGCCCTGTGAAAATGGAGGCAGGGATTAGACATCAGACACAGCTGCAGATAGCCCTGAGAATGCCAGGGGGATCACCAGAAGCTAGGAGACAGGCTGGGAGTACAAATCTCCCTCGAAACTCATCGAGCCAACCCTGTTAAATCCTTTACTGTAGTTTCCCAGACTCAGGCTGTGAGAGAGTGAGTGGAATCGGTCTCACACATCCTGTGTCATGTGGCCTTCGTGCATGTGTAACAGTTATGTAGATGGCAGCTTCTGCTTTTTTTTTTAGCCTAGAAAAAGCAAGGCCGGTCCAACTAAACTGTTCACGCCTTCTACTTCAGCTCAGCGAGGAGTTGGAGCAGGTGGTTGAGAACCCGGAGCAGGTCGACGAACGAGACAAGGAGCGGGTCCAAGTTCAAGGTCCAGGTGTCGTGCCAGGTAAGTGGGCTTAGGGTGCTAGAAACCGGCTGTGTGCTGCTACGGCTGGAGGCCCAGTTCAGGCACCTCGCCAGCAGAGGGAAGGGACAGCTCTTCTCCTCCACGCTTGTACCCTGGCGTTGGGTCTCAAGGTCTGCCCCAGTTCTAAAGCTCTACATATTTAATCAGCCTCCAGCGGGGGATGTGCCTTTTCAAGGTCTGTGTTCTTGATAGTGGGTTTGGAGCCGGCTCCTGAAGCCAGGCCATTCTTTTTCCCTAGGGACATGCTAGTCAGCTTGTCCTGATCATGTCTGAAAGCACTGTGGGAGGAAAACCTCTCGCCAGGCCTCTCCAGCCGGCTGCCTGGTGGGTGGGCTCACCTAGGCTGCTTCCTGGCTTCACACTCTACTCAGGCTCACGCTTCAGTGGTTTTCTTGAGTTGGGTGTATTCGTCCTACATGTCCGTCTGCCCACGGGTACCACCTTTGCTGTTTTGTTCCTGTTTCTGGAATTCTCAGCCCTGTGTTTTTAAGACCTTTTTATTTCTGTATGTGTGTCTGTGTGGGTGCATGCCCCATATGTGAGGATGCTGACGGAATCCGGAAGGTAGCATCGGAGCTGGACTTGAGAGACTGTGAGCACCTGACATGAATGGATGCTGGGAACCAGGATGTGGATCCATGTTTATTGTCTGTGTGGGTTCCAGGAATTGAACTCAGACCACGGGGCTTTGCAAGGGTCTTTGCCCACCAAGCCGTCTCACTGGTTCCTGCTCTTTGAGGAAGCTGGGGAGGTGTGTTCTGATCTTTGAGTTCCTGTCGTGGGGGACAGGAAGTCCTGAGATTCTGCCACTACCTAAAGGAGACCTCGGGAGCAGCAGAGCAGCCAGCTCTACTCTCCCACAGCTCTTCCAACCGCCACATTTAATCCTCAGAAGAACTCTGCAAGGTGACATCTTCATTTTCTACATACAGACTGCAGACTCAGGCTTGGTGAAACATGGAGACAGACCTAGGCACTCTAACCCCCACTCCTCCTACTGACTAGTAGCTTTTTTTAAAAAAAAAATCATTTATTTATTTTGTATGAAAGAGGGAGGGGTGGGCATTGTGGAGGTCAGGGAGCAGCTTGTGGGAGTCAGATCTCCTTCTACTGTGTGGGTTCCAAAAATTGAACTCAGGCCCTGGGACTTGCAAGTGCCTTGGCCTACAAAGCCATTTTAGTGGTCTGGCTTATTTTTAAGTTGACACACAATTGTCCTATTTGTGGGTTTCACTGTGATATTTCAGTACATGTGTACATTCCGTGAGGATTCCGTCATGGAAATTAGTGTATAATCTCAAATCTTATCTCTTTGTAGTAAAACCATTAAAAATCCCTTGTAGTTATTGTTATTTGGAAATATGTGACTATCACTGCCAACTTGATGTCCCTGCTGTGTAATAGTGCCTCAAGACACACTGCCCCTGTCTGCTGTCTTAATACTCTGGGCCTCACCTCTCTCGCGCCCCCCTCCCTGTTTCTGGCACCCACTGTTCTCCTCTGTCGAGGTCAGCTGTTTTAGAGTCCGTGTGAGGGAGTGAGCTCATGTGATGTCTTTCTGAGCCAGTGTCAGTTCTTAGGTCCAGCCACATCACAGATAAAAAGACTCAAGCTTCCTTTTACAGAAGGTCTTATGTAGCCCAGGCTGGTCTTGAACTCACTGAGGACGACTTGGCACTTGTAATCCCACCCTCCCTGAGATTCGGTTGGAGCGTAGTCTGCATCAATATAGACTGGTCTCCTCTGTTGTTCTCTTCCGAGTTGTTTACTCCAGGACACTGGGAGCCAACAGACCGCCAGATTGTTATCTTGTAATTGATCTACGCCAAACCCTGGTTTGCAAGATGAGAGCGGCCCAGTTTCCCCGTACTTTTCTGACTCTTCCCAACCATTTAGGATCGGCACCAGGAGGGATCTTGCCCGGTGTGGTCGTTTTTTAAACTTGTGAGCTTCTAGGCTTGGGTCTCCTGGACCACTGTGGATTCATGGCACCTTTCTCTCACTGGCTGGCCCTTGAGCCCCACCCAGGGAGAGAGAGAGATGCCGTCCTCACCTTCCCAACTCTGGGCTTACAAGCGTGACCCACCAGACAGAGCAAGTGTAGCATGGCCCCTGCCTCTGCATTTTTCTGTCTTGATTTAGATACTTGCCATTGGACACTCCCTTTTTGAAGCTGGGTCACACTGTGCCTTTCAGGCTGGCCTTGCGGTCTCATGACCATTGGCTTTCTGGTTGCTTGGGTGGCAGAGCTGGGCCACCACATTGACTGTGCGCCGCCTTTATTCTTCCCATTAGAAACCTGCAGAGCAGTTGAGCTTGCTTCCCAGCACTCATGTTGTAACTCTAACTCTGGGGGACCCAGCGCCCTCTTCTGGCCCTTGCGGGCATCTTTCCCACCAGCTATGGCACACAGCCACAAAAAGAATTAAGTCTTAAGTTTTGGAAGCTGACATTTTGTGGCACAGTAATGGAGCATTCTGAATTTAATCGTGAGCTTACCCCTCCTAGAGAACCACCCTGTGTACATTACCCGTGTGTCTCTGGCTGAAACAATCCCAACTCTGTTTCTTATTAGGCCAGGCCAATGATGAAGAATCCTCCAACTTTGTTTGACATGGAAGGATTTTTTTTTTTTTAAATTTTCTTTATTTCTGAGAAGCTGTGTCACTGAGGGTGATGTCCTTGGCTTGGTGCTTCCTCCCAGCATTCTGAGTTCACCATCCTATTCTGTCCCTTTCTGGCCTTCCAGGTGTCTGCCTGTCTGACTGTCCGTCTGCCTGCCTGCCTGCCTGTCTTCTTGTCTTTTTGGTTTTAAATTCCTCTCTCCCTCCCTCTCCCCTCATGTCCATCTATCCATCCATCCTTCTATCCATCCATTCCTTTTTTCTGAGATATGATTTCCCTGCAACCAGGTTGGCCTTGAACTTGTAATCCCTACCTCAACCTCCCCAGTGCTGGGATGGCATGTTAGACTCCTCCACTCCTGGCTCCAGGTCTCCCCCCCCCCGCCACCTCTGGACAGCTTGCCTAAATTTCTTGAGAGAAGAAGCTCTTTGAAGTAAATAGAACTTGAGTGCCTGTCCAGACCTTCCTCTGTGGTTTTAAACTGTCATTTAATAAATAATGTTCTCTGTGCCATCCTCCACGTCCTCCTCCTTAATTTCCACTGTGTAGATCTTTTCTTGGCGGTTTCCACAGATGCTGCAAGCTTTCTTGCATTTCTCTCCTCACCATCTACAACTGGCTTATTTCAATAAACCTGACTTGAGGTCATGAACTCATTCTGCTTGGTTCAGCTGCTGCTGCTGCTGCAGCATTTATTCATAGTTTTGACTGGCGTCGTCTTCTCTTACACCTTTCCTTTTGTGCCCGAGACTGTTCTCTGAGTAGTCCTGGCTGTCCTGGCCTCTAGTATATAGCTCTGCCTGTCCTGGAACTTTGCTCTGTACACTAGCCTGGCCTCAAACTCTCAGAGATCCCCCTGCCTCTGCCTCCTGAGTGCTGGCATTAAAGGTGTGTACTACCGCAGGCTTCATCTTTCATTTCTTAATAACGGGGTGTGTCCTTTAGAACGCATGCTTCTCTGGGTCCGTTGAGGAACTGCCTTGCTTCCTCTCACTGCGTTTCCTTGATCGTTACTTGGAATTCCATCTCATGCATTTCCACTAAGTTCCCGGAGAGTTACTGTGTCTTCTGTAGTGTCATTTCCTTGCTTCTTGTGCCTCACGTGGTGTTCCGTGGAGTTCCATACATGAATGTAATATGCCAGTAGAAACATACCTCTGCCTGCCCCCTGCCCTTCCAACCTGTAAGCCACTGGTGTACTCTCAGGCTGACTCTTTAATTCCACGTCTGGGTGAGATCACGAGGGACTTGTTTCTGGGCATCATCTTATAACATAAAGTTGTCTAGTTCTAGTTTCTGTAAATAGACAAATGTCTTTGTGTGTGTGTATGATATGTATATGTGTGTGTGAGTGTGAGTATGTGAGTGTGTATGCATACACGTGTGCAGTGCATACGGAGGCAGGAGTGAACTAATCCAGCCTATGAATGGCCCCTCTCACATGAGGATCTTTTCTCCTCAGACCTCTCTGGAAATGACCTCAGTGTCCGGAAGTTTGTTTCTCAGATGCGTTCTAAATGTAGTCAGATTGTAATGCAGACTCTCACCCTGAGCTGGGGAGATGGAGGCTCAGGAACCCGCAGATCTGAGGATATTCTTCAACTGTTGAACGGGATGTCTGTAACGTCAAGGGCTATCCATGGCGTGTTTGAACTCTGTTGAACTTTGGTCTGGCTGATCTGTCCGTGATGATGGTGTGTGCTGGGGCTGGGATCATTCTGGGTCCCCTCCCCCGGCAGGTATGGTGGGGTTTTATTTAGTGGAATTGATACGAGGTACTGTAAACTTAGAGCCATGTATCTTCTGGGTGAATTGATCTCTGGGTTGCTGTGTGGCAGCCTTCTCTATCTTACAGTTCTTGTCTTGACGTCTCTGTTGTCCAGTGCAGATATGTCTACCTTTCATGATTTCCATGATTCAGGTTTCCGTTTGCTTAGAATGTTCTTTTCCATTCTTTTGCTTTAAGTCTGTATGTCGTTGTGTGTGAAGTCAGTTTCTTCTAGGCGATGTGTAGATTTAAAAGTTTTTTTTTTTAAGATTTATTTATTTCATATATGTAAGTATGCTGTTGCTGTCTTCAGACACGCCAGAAGAGGGCGTCGGATCCCCATTACAGACAGTTGTGAGCCACCATGTGGTTGCTGGGATTTGAACTCAGGGCCTCTGGAAGGGCCGTCAGTGCTCTTAACCACTGAGCCCTCTCCCCCGCCCCAGCAGTGCGCTCCTGCCTCCCCTCTCTCGCTGCATCCACCTGTTCCTCCTGGTTTTGTCCATTTAGGTTTCTGTACAGACTCATTCCCAGCATCCTGCGGGGTTCTTCCTGCTGTTCCCAGCATCTTTCACTGTCTCTGTGCTTTGTTGGCCGCTGTGGTTTAGTGGCTTCTCGCTGTGTAGGTCAAGTTGGTACCTTCCGAGTTTCTGCTCTTCAGTGGGACTTACATTCCTTGTAGCTGTGTAGCTTTACACTGGTAAATCTTGATTGTTGCTTGGCTTTGAGAAGTGCCAGCACCCGTGTAACACACTCCTTCTGGGTGACGTGACATGGTTCTCTAAAGAGGAATGAGTGAGGAAGAACCACCCTGGATGGAGCAGAGAGGGAAGGTAGGAACAGCCCTCTCTCTGCTTCCTGATACTGTGAGGCAAGCCGCTCTGCTCTGTCGAGTTCCCCTACACACAGGAGAGTGCATCCTCAGATCTGTGAGCCAGATAATCCTCCTGCATATTATCTGCCTAGATGACATCGTCACAGTGACCCAAAGACTAACAGAGTTGCCTTGAACTTCTGTAAGGCCAGACCGTGGACATGAATGCCTTCAGTCTTTGGTCTTAGAAGACCCTTATTCTTATTTCTCCTACGTTCTCGGAAGATAGACCACATTGCTGGGTATAATATTCTTTCCACTGGAGGGGGCGGGCAGAGTGGGGGAGGTCTGCTGATGATTCTTAATGTCACTTTCCACTTCTGTGGTGCAGATTCTACAGCTTTGCTTGTACTTTGGCAGTTTTACTATAACATGCTGTGGTGTAGCTCTCTCCTGGTCATGTGTCTTGGTCCTGTCTGCACTGGAACATGCTGTGGTGTAGATCTCTCCTGGTCATGTCTGCACTGTAACATGCTGTAGTGTAGATCTTTCCTGGTCATATCTGCACTGTAATGTACTGTGGTATAGATCTCTCCTGGTCATGTTTGTTTGGGCTCCTAAAACCTCCATACATCAGTATGTATATCTTTCTCAAGATTAGGAAGGTTTTCTTTCTTTTTTATTTTTTTTTTTTTTTTTTGTTTTTCGAGACAGGGTTTCTCTGTGTAGCCCTGGCTGTCCTGGAACTCACTCTGTAGACTAGGCTGGCCTTGAACTCAGAAATCTGCCTGCCTCTGCCTCCCAAGTACTGGGATTAAAGGTGTGCGCCACCACCGCCTGGCTGGAAGGTTTTCTTAACTGTGTCCCTTAATGCTTTCACCTAGCCATCAGAATGTCCTAAAAATGTTAAATGAGCAAGCCCTGTGCCTTGCCTGCTAGTCCTCTCGCTGGTCCCCGTGTTTCTGGTTCATATCCTGCCTTGTCGTTCTATTTCAGTGAACTGTTTAATCACATTTTACATCCTTTAGCAGGCATTTGTCTATGCGAGTTTCTTTGGGACCTCTTGCTAATAATAAGCACATCCTTTTGGAAGTATCATGCAACCTCGAGTTTTCATCTGTTTTTGCTCCAGTGTTAAGATTTGTGCACAGCGGACCAGATATTTCTACCTGATAGCCTCCATAGCAATTGGCCCTCTCTTGAAAGTACGTCTGTTAGTGGTTTGTTGAGTGATGCCAGCTCTGGTTGCAGTGCAGTACCCACCCATAGCTTCCTTCACTTGCTCTGGTGAGTTAAGGGCACAGAGAGAAGTGCAGCAGAGAAGGCCTGGGCCTATGCCACCAGGGGAGTGTTGAGAGAAAGTACTCTGGTTTTTGAACGGAAAGAGTAGTATAACATGCTGGTTGAGAGTGTGAGCTGATACGGAGTCTGGGGCTTCTGACAGCTCCCAAAGTCTCACTTGGAAAGGAAATGTTAATTTTGGTGGTACAGGATTGTTACAGAGTGTGGTAGCAAGCAAGCAAGCACTCAGCGAGGCAGGTACTGTTGGAGAGAGTAGGAGGGGCCTCTTTTCCTTCTCGACAGTGGAGTGGCAGAGCCGCAGCTGTCACCAGGAAAGATGACGGGGGTGGGCGGGGGGGGCAGCACACAGCCTCTCCACACCCGCCCAGGGGTCCAGCTTATCCGACCATTGGACTCTGCGGATGCTTGGTTTTCCGTGAATATGTCATATTCTCTTTTCCTTTTTTCTTTTGAAGATTTATTAATTTCTTACATATACAGTGTTCTGCCTGCATGTATGCCTGCAGGCCAGAAGAGGGCACCAGATCTTAACTATAGATGGTTGTGAGCCACCCTGTGGTTGCTGGGAATTGAACTCAGGACCTCTGGAAGAGCAGCCAGTGCTCTTACCTGCTGAGCCAGCTCTCCAGCCCTTGTGTCTAGTAATTTTTGATTGAACACTGGTGTGTACTAGGCATGTTCTTCTAAGTGAACAGAACCAGTAGACTGCATGTGTGTGCACACGTTCATGTCTCTGTGTGCACACATGTGTGTCTGTGTGCTTGTGTGTGTGTGTGTGTGTGTACATGTCAAAGAGAATTTGTTAGACTGGCTTACATGATAAAGAGACAGAGAACCCAGTAGCTGTTCAGTGACTTGCCTCCCTCCCCCCTCCCCTGCCAAGTGACGGGCCTAGAAGCTTTCTGGAGAACGGCTGGTGTTCTGCCTGAGAAGCTAGAGTTAGGTGTTAGCAGAGGTTGGCACTACCACTCAGGAAGCAGTCAAACAGACCATGCTGCTTTTCCTCAGGAAACTTCTATCTGGACCATCTATCCATTGGCAGATGCTACTCACTTTGACAGCAAGTCCTCCCTCTGGAAAATCTCATAGGTTCGTGTCCCCTAGTCAGCTGAGAGGAGACCACTGTCATACCCAGCACCGATCGGCACAGTGTGGGCTCTGAACCCGCTGAGGTCTTCTGAAGTGCCTTTTGTCTCAGCAGGTAGGCAGCGTGGTAAGGCTGGAACTCTGAGGCCCTGCCTGCCTTTCACAGTGGCGGCTAAAGTGACCCGTTTCTCCTTGTACTCCAGCCAGTGGGTCGAGCATATCAGATATTTGTAGAGTTAGTGATCTCGCCTCTCTGCCGCCCACCTACTTTCAGGATTTCTCCCTTCACTTTCGGCCCTGAGCTTTCTCACTCTGAACTATATCTTTTAGGGGTTGGTATGAACCCTCAGGCAAAAAGACAGACATTTGGGCATTCCACAGGCCATTCTCTCCAGAGATAGATCCCCTCCGCTGTCTGCTTGAGTCTGTCTATTCTTTAATGCCCTCATTACATTTCAAATACATTGTTCAGATCTTATGGCTGTCGTCGGAAGTGGCTGGTGTGACCACACTGCTTGGTCCCTATGGGAGGCCACAGCCACAGCGACATCTGGGCTTTCCCTCAGGTTGCTGGAGCTGGGGAGCAGAAGCACCTTGGGAAGGTGAACCTACCACCATATTGGGTGACTCTTAACAGGAACCCCCTCCCCCCTGCCCCTGCTACCATGTGTCTACAGTCAAGGTACTGCAGAGATGGTCTCTAGTGAAAGCTCTCTTCAGCTTAGAGAAAGCTGCCTTCCCACTGCCCTGGGCTCTGCACCTGTGCCCTGGTGCCACTTCCGCTAAAGCCCCGTCCTAAGGAACTCACTTACACTAACCCGTCCTCAGCCCCAGTCCCAAACTCAGCACATTGTGGGGTAACGTATATCTTACCTTTCTTCATCCTGTGACAAAACACCCAGCAGGAAGCGACCTAAGGAAGGAGGGGCTTGTTGTGGCTTGCGGTTTGAGAGGACACAGTCCGCCACACGAGACACAGCCTCAGGAACAGGCCGTTGCTGGTCATATGGCACCTGTATCTATGCAGAGGTGTCAAGTAGGGCGCTCAGCAAGGAGACCCCAGTCACGTCAGCCATTGAGGGGAGGTCTCCTTGGGAAAGGGGTCTAGTGAAAACGGGGCAGAATGGGCTGTGAGCAGCTCTTCCGAACAGGCCTAGGAATGGCAGCCGTAGAAGGATGAGAATGTTGTTGAGTGTGTGTGTGTGTGTGTGTGTGTAGGGGGGGCACGTGGACCCGATGGACTGAGACGTCCTGTCCCAGCAGACAGTAAGCTTGGTGATGTCGGTGGCCTTGGCGGGGAGAGATGGAGTTGATGTTCTAGGTGCCCTGTGTGATGAGGGTTGGCCTCACCTCCTCCACAAGGCGGGGGAGGGCCCAGAGCTGCCCTGGTGACGCTGGTGTTCCGTCGGCAGGCGTGGACAATGAGTCGGCCTCCAGCAGCCTCCGCTTTAGCAAGGCCTGCCTGAAGAATGTCTTCTCGGTCCTGCTCATCCTCATCTACCTGCTGCTCATGGCGGTGGCTGTCTTCCTGGTCTACCAGACCATCACCGACTTCCGGGAGAAGCTCAAGCACCCTGTCATGTCAGTGTCCTACAAGGAGGTGGATCGCTACGAGGCTCCAGGTAGGGCGTGCTGGCCAGGCGTCGAAGCCCGGCTCTGGGGTTTCTGTCAGCAGGCAATGCCTGGCCCCCCACCCCCACCCCGAGCCAACACCATCAGCCCGGGCAGAATGGAGCAGGCATCTGAGAGCCAGCGCCAGACCCCGGAGCTGGGGGCCCCGGGTGGGCGCTGGAAACAGGCTCTCTTGGGCGTGAGGTGGGCAGCAAGTGTTTGTGGGAGGAGCAGAGCTGAAGGCCAGGGGTAAAGGGTAGTGTGTGTCGCTTTCTTTTCTGTTGGCAAAGCGCCGTGAGCAAGGCGACTTACAAAAGGAAGCTTTTGATTGGTTCGTAGTTTCCGAGGGGTAGAGTCCATGACGGTGGGGCATAGGCCGGGGTGGAGAGCAGGAGGCAGAAAGCACGCTGAGAAGGACAACAGCTCTTGAATCCTCAAGCCTGCCCTCCAGTGGCACGCTTTCTCCCAAAGGGCCACACTTCCTTTATTTATTTATTTAATATTATTTAATTTTATTTATTATATATAAGTACATTGTCACTGTCTTCAGACATCCCAGAAGAGAGCAGCAGATCTCATTACGGATGGTTGTGAGTCACCACGTGGTTGCTGGGATTTGAACTCAGGACCTCTAGAAGAGCAGTTCGTGCTCTTAACCATTGAGCCATCTCTCCAGCCCCAAGGCCACACTTCTTAATCCTTTCCAAGTGGCTCTACCAACTGGGGGCCAAGTATATGACTCATGAGCTTAGGGGGCTTTTGTAGTTCAGCGTACCTCAGGCAGTGAGGGGCAAGGCTGGAGACCGGCGCAGGAAGGTGACAGGGTGTAGAAGCAGGTGCACAGCCATCCTGGCAGGGCCTGGCCTACGGGGTTCCAGGCTGCTCTGTGGACCTTTCTCCGCATCTTGGAAATGACTGATCCTGGTCTGCCGGAGTGAGGGATGTAGCTGGCACTGTAAGTTGGCATCGGAGAAGGAATGTGGCTCAGGCTTGCCCACTCTGAGTGCCACCCGCTCTGACCCGGAGTGACACCCAGGACACCTGGAGTGCACAGACTGGAGCGGGAGTTGGGAGTTTCCCTGCCAGGAGCTCCCAGACAGTCGCCCTCCAGCCAGGCCTGACTCTCTTTCCTCCCTGGCTTTTTGTGTCTCTCTCTGGCTCTTCGTGGGCTTTCCTTCCGGTGTCTGCTCTCATCCCTAGGCTCTGCCTCCATGCCCGTGCTGTCATCAGTGTCTCCTGGGAGCCTGAGCCGAGGGCACACAGAGCACTCTGTGCTGTGTGATCCCAGATCTCCTCTCAGAGGACGGAAAATGAGCCCCGGGCCTTCGCAGCACCAGGCAGACAGGGCCTGGGAAGCACCAGTGTGCTGTGAGGGGAGGGGTTATGAGCCCTGGAAGCCACATTCCAGGCAGGGTGCAGAATGACTGAGGTGGAGAGTGCCCTCCACTGGAGTAGGGCTCTGCCCCGCCCCGCCCCACCCCCGTGTCTCCTGCCCTAGTACTTTCCCAAAGAGGTAGGGGTGTGATTCTGTTGGGTGCTCAGGACTGCGACTGCTGACACTTGCCAATTTGTTTGTTCCAGGGATTGCCTTATACCCTGGTCAGGCTCAGCTGCTCAGCTGTAAGCACCACTATGAGGTCATCCCGCCTCTTGCCAGCCCCGGCCAGCCAGGAGACAGGAACTGCACCACTCAGAGGATCAATTACACCCACCCCTTCTCCAATCACACCATGGTAATGCCTGCTTCCCTGGCTTCCGTTAACCACACACCCTAAGGAATCCAGCCTTTCTTCCCTGTAGCCTGTTGGCTGTTGGGGCCCTTGGTCCCCAGTAGATGCGAGGGGTGGTGTGTGTGTGTGTTACTGGGGCTTCTTACCCTGAGATGGGAGGGTAGCAGGGCTGAAGGCAGTCTGCCTGCTGCTTGTCTGTGCCCCTGAAAAGTGCCACTTTCCAGGAACTGCCTAAGAACCCATACTCTGAGAAGGTTGCTATTGTGAAGGTGGTGCACTGGTCCGGTAGTGAAGACTGCTGACAGCAGAGAATGGCCCCCCATTTTGACTGCTTGGTCCCCAGTTAGAGGAACCAGTCGGGAAGGATTAGGACATGTGGGCTTGCTGGAGGAGCTGCGTCACGGGGGGTGGGGGGGGTAGTCTTTGAGGTTTCAAAATCCCTCGCCAGGCCCAGTTGTGTGTTCTCTCTCTCTCTCTCCACCCCCTACCCTCTGCCTGTGGATAAGGATGCAGGCTCTCAGCTATTTCTCCAGCACCATGCCCTCCTGCCTGTGTGCTGTCCTGCTCCCGCCATGATGATAACGGACTAACCCTCTGAATCTGTAAGCCAGCCCAATGAAATGATTTCTTTTATTGCCTTGATCATGATGTCCCTTCACAGCAACAAAACAGAGACACTGACCGTGGTGGCAGAGAGGACCAACACTGTGCAGTTATGACTCTAGGCAAGGTGGTGGTGATGGCGGTAACTTAGAAGGTCTTGGAGAATCTGAGCTGCGACTAGGGACAGAAGCAAAGGACAGTGCGTGTGTCCTGCTCTAAGCAGTCTTGCCCACCAGGAGCGAAGGAAGGAACAACGCCGAGGCTCTGGTCGGTCTTCTTCAGACCTCTCAAAGCCCGATGAAGTGATTTCTACTCCTTGCCAGACAGGCTAGGATAGGACATGAGGACAGCCCTGTGTACTGAGAAAGGCTAGGATAGACATGAGGACAGCCCTGTGCACTGAGAAAGGCTAGGATAGACATGAGGACAGCCCTGTGCATTGAGAAAGGCTAGGATAGACATGAGGACAGCCCTGTGCACTGAGAAAGGCTAGGATAGACGTGAGGACAGCCCTGTGCACTGAGAAAGGCTGCACAGGTAGACCAGAAGGCCAGAGGAGCTAGTCGGAGAAGGAAAGCTCATAGCCCAGGACTGTTGGGCAGCGTCAGCTTCTGGCCTCCAGTTCAGTGTGACTGAGTTCGGAACAGGTCTGACTGATGTGACTCAAGGACTTTGTCCTTCCTGGTTGCAGAGCTGCTGGGGAATGTGCTTCCCCAGATGCCAGGCCCCAGAGCAGCTTCTGAGGGAAGGCCCTTTGCTCAAGCATGGAGACAGGCCCGGAGTTGTATCATCACTGCTGCAAGGATCTCCTCAGGTGAAAACCTGGTCTACCAGCATGAGAGGGAAACTGTTAGGCAAGCAGATATAAGCACCAGGGTAGATGGCCCCACTTTGGGCCACTACATGGTATCTGAATTCTTTATTCCTGAGAATGGACGGTTGGTGGTCACCGGGTGTTTCCATGAAGCCAAGTTGAAGTAAAAGGACTTGAAATGAAACAGCAGCATCCAGTCAGGAAGAGGGGCTCCCTCAAGAAGAGGGGCTCCTGGCTCTCCTCATTCCCCCTGAGAAGCACAGTGGCACTAGGGGGCGACTGTGCCCGCTCTGAGAACTTCTTCCCCTCCCCCTGTTGGTTGGCATGTTTCCTCGGAGCCAGCTGCCCACGCCCAACACTTTTATTGCTATATACTTCATAACTTCAGTGGAAGTTGAAGAGAGATAGGAGGCACAGAAGGAAGAATGTGCTCACAGGAAGGAAGGTGGATGCATTCACTACCTCAGTTCTTCTTCAGCAGCCAACTTCCAGCCACAAGCTGTGACCCTCAAATAAATTCCCTTCTCCCCTTTCAACTGCTGCCTGAGCAAAAACTGGCATGTCATGATGAAACGAGACTGGTATGGCACTTGGGAGGCTGAGGCACGAGGACCTTGCTCGAGCCCAGGAGTTCAGCCTGAGCATCTCAGAGAAAGAAGCAAGAGTAAGATTCGGGCATCAGAGTGTCCATGGGCAGGGGTGGCCGGAGTGTTCACAGCTGCTTACCACCCCTGGTGATGGCCATGCAGGGTCCGCATGTCCCCTGTAATGTGTGTGCAGAGGGTCCTCCTGTTGCTCTCTGGGAAACGCCGATTGCCTTGGCCTCAGCACAGCTAGTCGGTGTTGCCGGAAGCCTTGACAGCCGCATCCGACTGGCCTTAGGAAGCTGCTCTCCTTGGGGTCCGCACCAGCTTTTCTGCAGTCCGCTTCCAGCTTGAGTCATCTGGGGGCTGGGGCTGAGGTGGCCTGCTCTCACCCTGCCCTTCCCACCACCGTTCGTAGTGAGCTGTTAATGTGCAGGCTCAGGCTGGCCGAGCCCACCGAGTCCTGTGACAGCGACCCCATTGAGGGTCTCGTTGAGTCACATGGCCTAAGTCTTCAGGCTTTTGTTGACTTCCCGATTTCTTGCGCTTTGGACTTCGTATGGCTTGCCTGTAGCCAATGATTTCCTTTTGTGCAGCCAGGGTCACCACCTTTCCAGTCTGTTTCCTCAATGCCTGGTTCTTCCACCACCCACAGGTGCAGCTCAGGCTGTCTCTGGGGCTTCTCCAGCTCCTGAAATGCTCATCTGACAAAGTGTGCTAATCAGGACTCAGGCTTAGCTGTGTGCCAGCACCCTTCCTGAGGGAGCCCCCGGGTCAAGGCGGCTTCTAAGAGCAACCTGACTGGCAGGCGGGGCAGGCTCACGTGGGCACTGCTGCATCATGGGATTGCCTGGCAGTGTTGCTCCTGTCCACACGGTCACGGTCAGCTTCTGGGCACATGCCTGCTCCCTGGGAGGTGAGGGATAGAGAGGAAATACCCTCACATTACTCCCATCAGGTCAGCCCTGTCTCAGAGAAAGGTCCCGATGCGTTTAGTTGAACAGTACAAGCTAGTTTTAAAGCGCATTTAGAAGACAGGAGAGGGGGGGAGGGGGCGGTGCTAGGGAGATGGCTCAGTGGTTAAGAGCACTGACTGCTCTTCCGAAAGTCCTGAGTTCAAATTCCAGCAACCACATGGTGGCTCACAACCATCTAGATGCCCTCTTCTGGTGTGTCTGAAGACAGCTACAGTATACTTAAATATACTTAAACAAATAAATCTTGGCCGGGCAGTGGTGGCATACGCCTTTAATCTGGGAGGCAGAGGCAGGTGGATTTCAGAGTTCGAGGCCAGCCTGATCTATAGAGTGAGTTCCAGGACAGCCAGGGCTACACGGAGAAACCCTGTCTCAAAAACAAACAAACAAACAAACAAAAAACCAACCAAAAAAAACAAAAAAGTAAATCTTAAAAAAAACAAAACAAAAACTTTAAAGTCTTGGCAGGGACATACTGGGAAATGCTGAGTATTGGCGTACCTTAGCAAGCCAGAAGACACACGAGAAAGATGGGCAGGCTTCATTCACTTTACTAATTTAGAAATCCCCATGTCATAGACATTAGGACAAAGTTAACTGGGACACACCAACACATGTCACATATCGAGCAGAAACACACACCTTACCCAGGAAGGGAGTTCCGTAGTGTGTGCAGGCTGTGAAGAGCGTGTGTCACACTCAGCTGGGCTCTGGGTGCTGTACTGAGATGTCTCGCGCGGCCAGCTTGCATCCCTGGGCGGGAGGGTTTGGCAGCAGTGCCTGGAGGCTGCCGGGTGACCTGCTGTGTTTGCCTGGCAGTGCTTGTGCGGGCGCTGAGGCTCCGGCTTCTGTCTCCCCGCAGCAGTCGGCCCTGATTGTCCAGGGTCCCCAGGAAGTGAAGAAGCGGGAACTCGTGTTCCTCCAGTTCCGCCTGAACCAGAGCAGCGAGGACTTCAGCGCCATAGACTACCTCCTCTTCTCGTCCTTCCGCGAGTTCATGCAAAGGTGGCTGTTGAGAGCTCATGGGGTCCCACTGTGTCCTGCCCCTCTGCCTGGCTCTGCACTGCAACTGTGCCCACTAGGGCTTGGCTTCTGCTGTGCCTACAGCGCCCATTGCGGGAGCTTTCCCTGATCCCCGAGGATCCCTGAGTGCAGCAAGCCATACTTCAGGGAGCCTCGGGAAACCTAAGGGTGGATGACTGGGCTGGCTGGAGGGATGCTGTGGAAAAGGGGTGTGCCGTGGTGGGGGTGGGGTGGGGGCAGGAATCACGCTGCCGCCCTCCTATAGGTGGAACTGTTTGGAAACTAAATGGAGGTATAGGTGGTCCAGGCAATGCTTTCGAGGCCAGCTAAGAAACCCGGTCAAGCAGCCAGTTTTGAGGGAGACTGCTGGTACAGACTTCTGTACCGGAAAAGAGACCAGCCCGAGACTGGACTAGAGTTCGCTTTAGGCTCCAGCTGTCAGGCAGGCCCAGATTAACCTGGGCTTTCCTTCTCTGCCTTCGCCAAGCCCGGACAAGGCGGCCTTCATGCAGGCCTGTGAGAGCGCCTACTCCAGCTGGAAGTTCTCCGGAGGCTTCCGCACCTGGGTCAAGATGTCACTGGTGAAGACCAAAGAAGAGGACGGCCGAGAAGCTGTTGAGTTCCGGCAGGAGGTAGAGGCAGCATTTTGTTTCCTTGGCACACATGATGTCCGCACTTAAATCTGAGATGGGGGGAGACTTTTGAGTGGAAGGGGCTTCTGGCTGGGGACCTGGGCTGAGAACTTCAGTAGCGTGTGAAGGTGTTTCTCACTGGAAGCAGCCGACGGCAGCTTGACTGTTCTTAGCACCATCTCTGTGCCTTGTGGAAACATTTCCTAACGCTGCTAGGGATTGTCACAGATGAGGGGAGACCAGGCACATGAGGGGTGTGAGGACCTGTCAGGGTGCAAGAGATGATGAGCTAATCAGAAAGTTTTTGGTTCTTGGCCAGGAGAATTCTGGGTGTTGAGGCAGGAGGATTGCTGGGGATTTTTAACTGAGGTCTGGAAAGAGTCGGGGAAGATGGGAAAGGTGCACTGTGAGGACATAAAGGGATCTGGCTTGCTTCCCTGCATGTCCCGCCTCATCCCAAACAGACCTCTGGAAGGTCACTGAAGCAGCAAAAAGCCACGCGCTCCCTGTGCGCATGGAGCCCTGCCACCTAGGGCTGTCAAGAGAGGATTGTTCCTGCCTTAGGGGGTGACAACCCCTGAAAGCAAGATTACAAGATGCTATTGTAAGGTGACTGACAGCCCCACACACAAAGGCTGGAGGTGTCCTTGATCACCTACTCGGGCAGCCCTCCAACACATCTCAGCATCATCTCCTGTGGCCAGTGTCACGTGTCAGGTCACACGTGGCCCTATGCTAGCTGGAGCCCACCCTCCCTCCGTTGTACAGTAAGCACAGCTTCTTTTATAGTCTACCCGCTGATCTCATGTTTGCCTACTAAATACTTACCGAGCTCCTGGAACAGAGAGGGAGCTACACTTGCCCCCGTAGACTCGAAGGCTTAGACGACTTAGCTCTTAAATATTTTGAATTTGTCCTCTGAAGTAGATTGAATATGGCTTGAGTCTAGACACCTGATAGCAGATTTTGTTGACAATTCAAAACACTATCAGGCGTTGTGACCTTTTCTCTCCCAGAGAACCATGGCAGCCACAGTAAAGCCCTGGCTCTTACACCATTTAAAAGGTCCTGTGTACGAGGCTTGACTGTCCCTCCCCAAAAGATGCTGTTAGGACTGCCGAGGGCTCCGAGCCCCGCCTGCTCTCACTTCCCTGGGTTGAGGTAAGGGAGGGCCCAGTAGTGGTAAAGAAGTTGTAATTCTGCCTGTTCCGCACCTAGACCAGCGTGGTTAATTATATTGACCAGAGGCCGGCAGCCGAGAAGAGTACTCAGTTGTTCTTTGTGGTCTTTGAATGGAAAGATCCCTTCATCCAGAAGGTCCAGGATGTAAGTACTGCTAAAAATAGTCTTCCTCCATGATCATAAAATGTCCCAGGCTGATTGTGGCAACAGATTCCAAAGCTCAAACATGGGCCCCTCAGGTCCCAGGATAGAGTCTGAGACATACTTTGCTGTCACCCATGACCCTGAAGTTTGGCCCAGGCTTTGCGTGAGGGGTGAAGGCTTGAGGCTTACTAAGATGAAAGGGGTGAAAGGAACCAGTTTGTAGCTGTGCACTGATTTTCTTGAACCTGATCTACCTGTTATGATAAGCTTCTGGGCCAAGTAGAGCCTTGAAGCCCCTTGAATCGAGGTTTGTTTTTTTTTTTTCCCTTCTTTCTTTAAACCACACAGGGGAATTTGAAAATGTAAAAGCCCTGCCTGAGTTTGGTGAGGAGTGAACTCCATGGAAGA
Organism: Tokudaia tokunoshimensis; assembly: GCA_036184795.1. Taxonomy (NCBI): domain Eukaryota; kingdom Metazoa; phylum Chordata; class Mammalia; order Rodentia; family Muridae; genus Tokudaia; species Tokudaia tokunoshimensis. The sequence goes on along the minus strand of BTHU01000013.1, from coordinate 4,039,100 downwards.
GTGCTTGTCTGACACGCACAGGCCTGGAGTCTACCTGTTAGTACTGCACAGAGCTGAGAGAGTAGTTAACGGGGGCCGAGCTATCTCTTTAAATCATACCAGACAGTGAACAGCTGTCACAGTGCTCTGTTGGATACACAACTTTGTCAGAGGAACAAGGGTTTTGGCCGAGTAGATGGAGAGGACGCTGAGTCGGAGGGATCAAGTCCGGATAGGAGAGCATCTCAGAGCGGGAAGGAAGGCGCACCGGCCTGGTGGCAGAGTCCCCAGGATGAGTGTGAGGGGGGACACCTGAAGGCTGAGGTAACTGAGATCAGAGGGACCAATCTGACGGCTAGGGTGTAGTTTAGGGAAATTTCTCTCTGAGTCACTTGTTAGATCAAGCCACAAAATTAAAGCTCAGTGTGAATGTCTTTCACACAAAGATTTATGAGGTGGAATCCTCTCACGTGGAGGGGCTCACGGTTCCCTTCTGAGCGGCTGTGGACATTAAGTCTGAGTGAGCGGAAGCTCGCGTCTCTCCGTTGACTCCAAAACCTGCCGCCAACCAACAACCCCGGTGTTGTTTGCTCCACAGATAATCACGGCCAATCCCTGGAACACCATCGCCCTGCTCTGCGGGGCTTTCCTGGCGTTATTTAAAGCAGCAGAGTTTGCCAAACTAAGCGTGAAATGGATGATCAAAATCAGGAAACGGTACCTTAAACGAAGAGGCCAGGCGACAAACCACATAAGCTGAGGTGCCCGCGCCACAGCACTCCGACAACCGAGCCACCAGCAATCCTGTACTCACTTGAAGGGACCTTGCGGGAAGGACAGCCCGTCACACTGGATGCTCAAACCTGGCCCAGGAGGAGACTGTTCTGAGCCCAAAGGGAAACACTCAGTGAATAACCCGAAACTTATTTAAGTACTTTAAATTATTAACGGACATTTCGCATTGCCGCCTAGTGCCTTGGAGAGGTTTGCAGAAGGCGGCTTCCTCCTATTTGGTCATTAGATAGTTTAGCTCCAGGTTAAGGCTCCTTCTTTACCTTAGGATTTTTTTTCTTTAAAGTGGACTGATGTGCCCTGTATACTAAATTCCTTTTATACCATCTACTGTTACTTAACAAGAACTTTGAGTCTAGATCAGACTTGTTTTCTTAAACATAGCTCTGGTGGAATCACTGTGTAGACCAGGCCTGCCTCTGCCTTTCCACTGCTAGGAATAGGAACCTACACCATGTCGACAGCTTTACATGAGACCCTAAAGGCTACTAGAAACTTGTGGTTGTATTTCTGGTGCGCTAGAAGTGCTAGCACAGAGGTATACAGTAGGCACCTACTTAGCGTACCTCGATTTCATTAACAGGTAAATAAAGTTGGGCTAGCCCAAAAGGATGAGTGAATCCCCAGTAAACCAGCAGGCAGCAACACTGGACGTGGATGTTATGACCAGCACACCCAGAAGGTAGCGTGAGTCTGGACTGCAGCTTAATGGCTCTGACCCAGCATACGTCACTGCTAACAGGGAGGTAAGCTGGGCACTGACTACAGGTGGCCAAGAGGGACACACCACATGAGCTAGTCACTGTGTCCTACAGAAACACACACCTAAAAGGGTGGCCTTTAGGGCTTTGATAAACATAAAAATGCATAAAACCAAAAACTCTATCTGCCACATGTGGCCAGGGGGACACAGTAACATTGAAGAATTCATAATTAGGCCTTAGGGAATCGGAAGGGAACTGCTTTGCCCAAATCCCTAAAAATAAACTTGTACAGTGAAATATCCCTGCTACCTTTGTCTCATAGATGTACAAGAATTTAGATTTTGGCCTAAATCTTTCATTATAAAACATCATTCTAGCACAAATGCCAAGCATAAAAAAAAAAAAAAATCAGTGGCATTAAAAAAATACGTGAAGGACAGAAAGTCGAGGTGCAGCCCAGTCACAGGATGTGTGCTTAGCATGTAGGGCCCTGGTTACAGCATTCACACCTGCGTGTCACTTCAGTAGTTAAATGTGTGCCTCAGTGAACACTAAAGCTTTATTTTCCTGTTTTGTGAGAAGTTGAGCTGCTATCAAATTTGCTTTAGATAACTAGGAAGTATTTTTGCCTATTCATAGATTTAAAAACTCGACTCCCACTTTCTGGAAAGACAACCCCGTGTTTTGTGTTTGCCCCGAGCTGTGAACAGCAGAAGCCTAAGTGGAGCGGCTTCACCAAACTGTGGAGTGGCCCTGGGATGCCCACTGCTTGAAAATGTAGCAAAAAAATACAGGCCACTGTACTGGGAGGGAGTTTTTCCAGGGGTCATGGAAGCTGCTGTCACAGCAACAAAAATTCTGTGCTCCTTTTTAAATGGTGTTCAGTTGAAACCATGTTAAGTCTTCCTTCCAGCCTTCCCCAATACTGCTCCTGTCATCCATGATGAGATTTCCCCATTTTAATTAAAACTAGCTTTAATGTTAAGCCTCTCCTAGAACACAGGGACAAGAAGCTTGAGAGTTTATGAAAAGATTGTTTAAATGTCTAGACTCCTCATCCATGGACCACAAGAATCCTAGTTCTAATTAGAATACATCCATAAGTTTTAATTTTCTTATATAAATATCTCCCAGAGACAAAAGAGCAAATGACATAAGGCAAAATACAAACATAGACTTTATTAAATGCTGCTCAGTCCCCAGTGAAGATCTCTCATTATAAAACAGTTTTCCATACAACTGCAAGGCCAAGAGGTTGGAATGGTACTGATAACAACAGGTGTGAAAAATACCTGACCAGGTAAAAACATACAAGGCTTCTACGTAGTCAATTCAGAGGACGCCTACTGCATTTCCTTTAAATAAAGCCAGGCAGTGATAGCTAGCAGTCTGCATCACACTGTGGGACTCAGAGCCGCCACCTTGCAAGCAGGCCTGGGGACCCTGCCTCCGGTCCGGCCTTGGAGGAGAGGAATGAAGGTGGGCCACCCGAGGGTCCACCAGCCGGTGCTGCTGCTCAAGGGGGGGTTTGGGAACATCAGAATTTTGGTTTACTTTCCCCCCAACTTTAATACTTTGTGCTTCAGAAGCCTGGAAATGTAAGATGTTGCAAAACCCAGAGAACGGCAGTATCTTTAATGAGGCCGGGCTTTCCCCCTCCCGCCCCCTGCCCACCTCTCTAGGACAGGGAAGGGAAGGGCAACATCTCCGCTTATTTTACGAAGGTTATTTCCTCAGATGTACCCAAGCTGTGCAGCAGTGTGAAAGCACATGATAAAGGAAGTGTGCAGAGATCGGCTTAATCTGTGTGTGCAGCACAACCGGGCTCAAGTCGTGACACACGCTCGCCACTCCCACAATCACCTCACTCAACAGCTGGTAGTGACACAATCCATGATTAGACAAAGTTTACAATATACTGTGGCCATGATACAGCACAGGGCTATGTTTAGTCCATAATTCTTTCGCTTACGCTTGCCAGGAAAAACTGGCCTCCTAATTATATTATACTGATGAGGTTTGCTCTGAAGTTTTTATATATATTCCAAAAAAAAAAAGTGTACAAAACTGCCGCCCAGCAGGGGGGAGCTGATCTTTATTTGGCACTTGTACTGCTGAGAATACTGTGCATGTTGTAAGCATTGTTCTGTTTCTCTAGAGCCTTCTTCAGCTGCAACTCTTCTAGTTTTTTCCATAATTCTTCCCGTTCCAGTTCTTTCTTCTTCTCTCTGTAGAGAAACCAGCAGTTTCAATGAGAAGCTCAGCAAAGTCTCATTGGCAGCTTTGTGGGGAACAAACATTTCATTGCCTGTGGCTTCTGTGACACACGTGGGGTAGTATTACATGGCACTAACTCACCGTAGTCACTAGAGGGCTCTAGGTCAGCTACAGTGACACTCAGGCCTCCTAGGGACAGGTAGAAAGCCCCGCCCCCTTCCATACTTGCAGAAAGGCAATCTACCCATCCATCAGTTTATGGTCAAATTCTGAGTGATCATTAAAACTAAACAAGTAAAGTATAGGTTCTAAACTAGGGCTTTTGTTTCTGTGTCTCTTTTTAAAGAATTTGGTAACTTAAACATGTGACCAATCTACAGGTTCCTACACACCTCTCCTGCCTGTTGCTTTCTGGACTCAGACTGTGGTTCTACTTCCTACCTGAACCTTGTGAGGTTTTTGCTTGTCTGACAGAGAATCTCAACTATATCCTCCTGGCCTTAAAGCCACAGAGATCTGACTGGCTCCCTGAGCCAGAGCTGTGACGGTATGTTGACTTCAGATACCACTTTCTGATGACCCACAGCACTGGAACTCTCCAGGAAAACTGTTAGGGGAGGAAAGTCATGTAATGACCTTAGCAAACTTATAAAGATACCAGGATTGCTTTACTGGTCAGTGGCTGGTAGTGCTCAGAGGCTTTCAAATTATAATGCCTAATGTGGACACCACAGATCTAATGACTAAGAGATGAACCTTTCTGAACTGAGTAACATGGAATTTCCAAAACTCAAGTACCTCTGTCTTTCGGCTTTGTAGGAACTTGTAAGGTCGTCAAAAAGTTTGCCATTCATCTCCATTAGGGTCTTTAGCACATTGTACACCAGTGCTACAATAGTCCTGAAAAAAGAAGCCAGTTCCGTTAGAGTTAGAGGCCAGCAATACTGAACACATAATCAATGTCAGATGTTGTAACTAAAGAGCAAATACTCTGGTCACACAGGCCAGGAGCTGGGCATGGTGGGATAAGCCTATAATCTCAGCACTGAGGCTGAGGCAAGAGCCTGAGTTCAAGGCTAGCCTGTGCTATTTAGACTACGTGTTAAAATTGAAACCAACAACAAAAACTTACTGATTCCAGTGTTCTTTGGAAATTTTATACAAACTGGCAAACATGATTGGCAGGATTTTATCAATATTCTCTTCAATCAAACTAAGAATATATTCATTATTCCAGAAGTACAGTGCTCTTTCTGCAACCTAAAAAGACATCAGAAACCTCAAAATTCGCAGGGAAAAAGGATGGTACAAACATCAGAATGTCACAAAGAAAGGAAGTTGGTACCTGAAAGTGAGAGCTGGAGACACACTTGGATATCTGCTTAAAAAGTGGCTCTTCAATTTTTTTGAATTGTGTTGGTTCAATGACATCTAAGATCTCTTCAATTTCTCCTAAAAACATCACCTAGGTTTTTAAAAAGAAAATTTTTTTCTTTTAAAAAATTTACAAATGACAAATCTGTACATTTCAGGCACAGTTCAGAGAGCAGGTCAAGATTGCAAAGTTTTGATGTAAATGCATTTATTATTATTATTGAAACCCACCTCTTTCTGACTGCATGTTTTTGGCCAAAATTTCAGCAGTCCTCTGATCACCTACAAAAAATCAGCAAAGTTTAGAATGAATTCAACAATTGGGTGTGTGGTACACGTCTTCAATCCCAGTACTAGGAGGTACTGAGGCAGGAGAATTCTAAGTTCTAGACCAGCCTGGGATAGAGCCAGACCTTATCACTTATACTAGCTAATCTGAAGACATTTACTCATTCTGAAGTCAAGCATCCAGCACTCAGTACATGAAAATTCCCACTTAGCTGTAGACTTGGGCCTGGGTCATGCCAGGCACTGCTCTAGGCAGGTACTACACACAGCTGAGCAAAGTCTATGGTTTTCATGGAACAGGACCACCGTGGGTGGACACGTACAGCACAAGAAAATGATGTATGGTGTGAAGGAGGTTAGTTTATGAGAACATTTTTGCTTTTCAAAGACCGTATACTGTAACTGGGGATTGAACCCAGGGCCCAGTGCATGCTAGGCCAGCACTCTACAGACCCAGCTCCAGCCTCAGCTCAGCGGGGGTAATCCCAACAGATAATTCTCATTATCTAAACTTACAGAGTACCCAAACTTGTTTTAAGGCTGACAAATTCAGGACAAAATGAGCTTTAAAAAGGAGACCGTCTATTTCAACAATTATGCCATGCATATAAAATCTCAAGCACCCCTAGGGTTAGCCTAAAATACATGAATTTTAATCCTTCAGTTTCAGTATTTATACTTAAAGTCCTTAGAAAGCATTCTACCAAAACACTCATTTTACTTAAGGTTACAATGGGTTATACGTATAATAAGTTGAGTGAGCTCAAAATTCCAGCATTTAAGAGGCTGAGGCAGGAGAATCACAAATTTGAGGCCAGTCTAGGCTAACTACAGCTCTAGGTCAGCCAGGGCTAAAGGTTACAGAGTTCTTTAGGATCGCTTTGGAGCCTTCGTTCTCACGCCGGCTCACCTTAATCACTGTTCTCGATCTTCTAAGACTGGAATCCAAACTGCTGAAGGTAAGGAAACATTTCCAACCTTTTTGTGCTTTATTTCTGAACAAAACTCAGGGAATGGTTCTGGGACTCGGTGTGAGGGAATCAGATTCCAGTGAGGAAGGCAAAGAGTTCACTGCAGTCTCAGGAACTTACCTGCGTCTTAACTATTAATCCCCTCAGTTTACGCCCACTACCCCCTGAGCACGCTCCCTTCCCAGGCTCCCAGAAACTGCTCCTACTGGGTGAGAACCAGCGCACGCACAGGAACTGAACACCCACCGGTTCTGTCAGCGTTGTGTCTTTCTCCAGGAATTGCACAACACAGTACGCCAGCTAAAGGGCAGAGGCAAGGTGAGGAAATGTTAGTGAGGTAACATTTAGGGATCACAGGGTAGTTTCACATTGACACAAAACGTCACTCCAGTTTTATGTTGCAGTATGAGATGAATATATTCTTATTAAAGTTCTAAGTTCAACAGATTGTTAGCTCTAGACGTAATTAACTTAAAAAAAAAAACCCACCCATATAGTCTTCTAGTGCTAATCTTAACAGTGACCAAGACCTAACAGATCATTCTGCATCTGTGTGAGATTCATTCAGGCTCACACAACTAAGTAATTTAGGTTCCAGACTTGAATATAAGTAAACTTGACAATCTTTTCTATATCTAAGTTAAAACTGCAGTCGTAGTATCTAAACAAACTCATAATAAAAATTTGCCAAAGCACATTTCTTTAATTTTACATGAAACTAGCACCTTAATACCTCTCAAGTTTTTTTGCCTTTATATTTGTTTTTGGAAATATCCATTTATATAATCTTTCTGAAATTTACCTGAGCATGAAACAAAGCCAATCCTTTTGCAGTATGCATAGGAATAAGAACCTTCATTAGAAATTGCTTATGTTCTGCTTTCAGTGGCAATGCAAAGCCATTGATGATACTGGAGGGAAGAAAAGGCAGGGAAGGGTTAAGTAGTCGCGCTTTTTTTCTTCCCCAAAAAGTTACACTACCCATAGCTTGAGGGAGTTGTAGGGCAGCCTGTAATCTGACATCTACACACTGTCTCTGCTGAGTTCCGCATAGCTGCCTTTAATTTCATCCCTTAAAGCAACAGGGGCGACTGTCTCGTTGTTAGAATTCCCAGCATGCTCAGTGATAATCGGGGAGTTTCCCCTACATTTCTGAATAATATGGAATTAAGATAATCCTATCATTACTGGTAATGTAGTGAACAGAAAGGATGTGTGTATAAAACCAAAGACTAGAATCTTCTAAAGGAACAGTTAGATTGGAGATGGTTTATCAACAATTTGGGTAAGAATTCTTGTAGTGACTGTCTGATGTGATTGACAGCTTTATCTCATTCCAGCTTCCAGCTAGGAAGAGCTCCCAAGGGGGAAGGCTGTGTAGACCCAAGGCCTTACACACATAGTATTTTTTATATATGTCAAGGCCCTGAAACCTGAAAGAAATTCTCTTCTGTTCTGTTTGTTAGGTATTGAATTGGGGCCTCTAGCACTGTGCTCTAAACTCTCACATAGGAACTCATCTCAACTCCAGCTGTTTAGTACATAAAACATTCTCTTTCAGTAACTTAAATCTAAAAACAAAAAACAAACCCCCATCCTGACCTACCTTCCCAATATTTCAAGGAGTTCAGCCACACCATTGAAATGTTCCGTTTCATATATAAACCTGAATTTGAAATAAAGATAGATGTAGTAAAATGTAAGTACCAGAAGAGTCAAGACTGAAGGAACGCAGCCCAGGGCGGGCTTAGCCTAGAGGCTTCTGGGTCACACAGCACTTTTTGTTTTGTTTTGAGACTGCCAAACTGTCTTCAAGCTTGCTGTGTAGCCAATCCCTGACCATCTGATCCTGCTGGCATTACAGGTGTGTGCCACCACAGCACTGTTCCACCTGGGTCATTACACTTAATATATAAGAAAGACGGATTGCCTAAAGAAGCCTTCTCAAAGCAGGAGACCACTAGTCACATAAAAGTCCAAAGAAGAGGGGTCCATTTTTTTCAACTGTCCAGAAACTTTAGACAGTAAATGACACAGGCTGTCTACTTTTCTACTATCACAACTGCCTTTAAAGCAAATGGCAGCATGAGGTGGGGGTGACACAGGGCTGCAGAGCTGAGGAGACAGAACACTGATGGAAGACTAGGGTAGGCAGCCCCCCATCTCCCATGCTAGCCTAATCTCACATCTTCAATAACTGACACAGAGGAAAAGGAACCCGAAACACAGATATTAATGTGAAGTCTGATGTGAAGCCCAGGTTTCACCAGCATTTAGACTGCAGTCCCAAATGGATTTTAATTAGCTTTATCAGAAGCAGTTCTACAGGTATTGGCTTAAATAGTGATTGTTTAAAACAAAACAAAAAGAGAAAGTGAGTTGAACTCAAACACAGCGTTAGGGTCACCCATCCAACACTGTCCTCGCTACCACTGCTGACTGGTAAAGGTGACAAGCTTCTACAGTGTTAAGCTGCCACCAGGTAAGAACCACAGAGCGGGCAGGGGTGACTGAGGTGCCATCAGCTTTGACGGGCTGGCTCTGAAGAAGGCATGAGGGGAAGACTGCCCGCCCTCAACGATGAATTTACCTGAGGAAAATGTTGTTAATCTGCTTTCTAATGAAGGCTCGCAGTCCGAGGAACTTCCCATAAATCCGATGCAGGACCGTCTTGAGGAAGTCGCGCTCTCGGGGGTCTTCACTATCAAAAAGCTCCAGGAGCTTTAAGAAAAATCTGACAAATTACTTTAAAAAAATAATCGAGCTAAAACCACTCTTTTTTTTTCTAATTTTGATTGTTAAGATTACACCTATGAAACCTGTAACATTCTACCCAAATATTCTGCCTTACTAGATTTTATCATTGCTAAGTAAATGAAGCTAAGTATAAATATTTTCACTAAATACAATTTTTTTAACCTTGCCAGTGACCTTAATATTCTTTCCTAGCATAATTTTTAGTGTTAACGTGTTTAATTTTTTGGACAAAACTTACTATTTTTATTTATTTTCGAGACAGAGACTCATTATGTAGGCCTTCCTGCCTCTGCCTCCCAGAGTGCTGGTATTTGGAGGCTGATCAAAAGCTACATGGTGAGGCTGCCTCGAACATCTCCAGATACAGAATCCATCAGAGCTGCACAGACCCTTCTGTTCTAAACTGAGATGCTGGGCATGCCCAGGGAACATGATGACCTCTTTCTTCATTCTTTATATGCAGATTTCAAACCCAAGCAGTCATTCTGAGGCGCTGATAAGTCACACTCACGGGCACTAAATGAGCAACTTCCTTGTTGTTTGCACTCATTTTGGGTTAGGTTAAGGTACTGCATGAAACTCCAGCCAAAAATATCTACAAAGCACTGATCCAAAGGATTATAATTAGAAATGGCTAGCTTTCTCATTTCAGCCTTAAATTCATGTTTCTGATGAATTTGTTCAAAGTAGATTTATCTCTAAGGAGGCGTTAAGCTCAACGGCAATTGTTAGCTGAGTTTCAAATCTAGAAATATTTTGAAATACTGTAATTAAATAACCCTAACTAGAAATACTATATTTGTATCTATATTAGAAATATTGTACCAGGTGACCTGGTTTTTTCTGGCTCTGTTGCCAACTATTTTGAAGAGTAATTCAATCAAGGTCAGAGGGTCTAGTTCAGTGGTTCTCAAGTTGTGGGTCACGACCCCTTTCAGGTCACACATCAGATATTTATAATTCATAACAGCAGCAAAATTACAGATATGAAGGTCAATAGGATAATTTTATGTCCAGGGGTCACCACAACACGAGGAACTATAGTAAAGGGCCACACAGCTTTAGGAAGGGACCCTTCTCTAGTTCAAATCCAGAACGTGCCATTTACTAGCTGTGTGATACTGGAAGTGGGCTCTCTCTTTACAAAAAGCATAACATTTATGAGTATTCCAATGACAGACCTGTGTCACAAAAGACAATGAATACATCTGAGTTTTCTTGGGAGATTATCTTATTTGAACATAAATTTAAATTATGTAGTGCGTCCTTCCCCCCACCCCAGCTCTTTTAACAAAATCTCTTCTACTCTTCTGAGTTTTAACTTTCAAAAGCTGAGAATTCTCATATGGCAGTTTTCAGAAGGACCCCCCCTCCCCCCAATACCTCAGAGACGCAGCTGTGGGCAGTACACGGAACTGTTGGAATCGGACAGTTAATTGCCTTGGCTTTCCGGCCACTTCAGGAGTTTGAGGTAGAAGGCGGGAAGCGGTTCCTGCTCTACTGGGCTTCTCCTGGCTCTCCTAAGAGGAGCCCAGCAGTCTAAGTCCTAGAGCACCAGTTACTATAGCACTAAAGCAGGGTCCCCTCACTGCTGTCATCGGACATACAGTCTAACGTGTGTGGCTTCACAAGAGCCTGAGTACGGGCGAACCACACAGGGAAGTAAATGTGTGTTCTTTACAACAGCCCCAAAGACCCCGTTTTAACTGGACTGACTCCGGTTGATGTGTACGTTGTACTGTCAGTGAACATCTAATCTTATGTAGTTTATGAAGGCTCTTGAAGGGATCGGCAGGCACAGTTCAAAATATGTGGAATATTTTTAAAAAGATTTATTTTATATATGTGAGTACACTGTCACTCTCTTCAGAAACACCAGAAGATCAGATCCTGTTACAGATGGTTGTGAACCACCATGCGGTTGCTGGGAATTGAACTCAGGACCTTTAGAATAGCAGTCAGTGCTCTTAACCACTGAGCCATCTTTCCAGCCCCAATATGTGGAATCTTTATCATCCAGGACACCCAACAGTGGTCTGAAAGGTCTTCATGGAGTTAAATTGTGCGCTCAGCATCACATCCCTAACAAGGTTTACATAGTGATAATGGCTTTAAAAGAGAAAACAGATAAAGAACGGTTCACTTGACAGTTCTATTTAGGGCCAGACAATTTCAAGTGACTGAAGAGAGGCTGTTAAGTCTTCAAGGATCTTGACAATAAAACCAGATGGATACATTCTTAGAAATTAATTGCATGTTAGTCCTGAGAAATAGAGGTAATACCAGTTTCTTAAAACCAAGAAGGCATTCATTCCCTGTGCTCAACAACCTCCTCTCCTTAAGGTCCCATTTCATTTTACCTGTGGCCTAAGGAACCGGTCAGGGTAGGTAGGGCCTGTGGTGCTAAGGGGGAGGTGGAGACGAGCAACTGGTGTTCAGATGCATAGCTCAGTCACAATGATTAAAACACGGCAAGTTCAAAGACAAACCCGTAGATAAAATGGTCAGCCCAAACTTTGAGGCACTGCAGAAAGGGCAGTTTGACTAATTTCATTGGGCGCTCACTCTGGATACAAAACTCAACTTCTGAAATCCACTTAAAAGAAAAAAGTGAACGTGTGTGTGTGTGTGTGTGTGTGTGTGTGTGTGTGTGTGTGTGTGTGTGTAGGCCAGAGGGTGGCATCTGATCCTCTAGAACTGGAACTAACAGGCTTTTGTGAGCTGCTTGACTTGGGTGCTGGGAATCAAACACAGCTCCAGAAACAGCAGCAAGTACTTTGACCCCTGGTATCTTGCCAACCTTGGAAGCTGCTTTCACATTGTCAACAATAATTACTAAGTACTTTTAAATGACTACTCTTTTTTTTTCATTGCCATTTTGACTGCACGTATGTCTTTGTGAGGACACCGGACACTCTGAAATTGGACTCATAAATGTTGTGAGCTGCCATGTGGGTGCTGGGAATTGAACTTGGTTCCTCTGGAAGAACAGCCCCTGCTCTTAACCCCTCAGCCACCTCTCCAGACCACCTAAACAATTACTCTTAACAACTATTAATAATCAATTGCTAAGATATAAGCATTTGAGATCTAAGAGTCGCTTACCTGTTGTACAAACTTCTGATCAATGTATCGCTTTGCAACGCTGGGCTGGAAATCAGGACTCTCCAAGAATCTCAAGAAGAATTCATACACCAACTGTGTGAGAAGGTAGGTCCAAAGCAAAATGATGTTGATAATATTCTGAATTACAGTTCCTGTAAAAACATACCTTCCTTACCAGCCCGAGTTGGTAACTGTTTCTAAAAACAAAGTTTTAAAGAACCGTTATCTTTATAGTTTGGCTTTTCTCCTGATTGGCTTTTTATCAAATTGACACAAACTACAATTGTCTGGGAAGAGGAAGTCAACTGATAAAAATGTCTCCATCCTGATAGCCTATAGCAAGTCTGTGGAGCCTGTCCTTGACTAATGACTGATCTGGGTGGTGCCGTCCCTGGGCAGGTGGCTCTGAGGTGTGTAAGGAAGTAAACGGAGCAAGCCAGGAAGCAGTGTTTCCCTGTGGCTTTGGAGTCAGTCCCGGTCTAGTCCTTATGTCCTTCCTTGACAGGCTGCCTCTCCTCTCCTCTCTTGGTCACGGCGTTCATCACAGCAAGAGCCCCTAACTAAGCCGTCTCCTGAGCCACAGTCCGTGAGGGCAGTGGTTCTGCATCGCCCATTGAGTGATCGTGATTTATGAGTGCCAGAGCCAATCGGAGTGCCCAAGGTATCAGGTTTATGCCCCCCCGTCCCCCCCACCCCCGTCCCCTAGAGTCCCTTAAGCACAGGATCAGAATGAGAGCTGGCAGTGTGGCATACCAGTTTTAAAAACCAAGTCTTCCTATTAAACTAGGGTAGAGGGTCTAGAAAGATGTTCAAGATAACAGGGCTTGTCGCCAACCACTGACCTGAGATCAATTCCCAGGACCCAATGTGTGGTGGGGAAAAAAAAAAAAAAAGACTTCCATGGATTGTCTGTCTGACCTACGCGTGCTCGAGCGCGCACACACACACATAAAGCAAGCAGAATAGGAAAAATGAAATTGAAAGCAGTACACCTGGAGAATGACAAAGTAAACTGCAGAAGCACAGGCCTGAAGACGGAACCATACACCGGAGCAAATCAGCTCGTGGTCTGTGCACCAAGAAGCCCCATGAGGCCTGTATGACAGATAGCACAGTGCGACTTATCACTGAAGGTCAGAACTAAAGTAATCAAGGAGGGAAAAAGCACAGCCAGAGTCTTTTAAAATAATAGCCGGGCAGTGGTGGTGCACATCTTTAATCCCAGCACTCAGAATGTATAACTCTGTGAGTTCAAGGCCAGCCTGGTCTACAGAGTGAGTTCCAGCACAGCCAGGGTGGTTATACACAGAAACACTGTCTTGAAAAAATAATAATGAATAACCTAATAGCTATGAAAGGTAAGAAACTGGCCTCAAGATAAAACTTGATTTATAAGCAAACGTATCTATTAAGCATCCTAGAAATACAAGAGGATTAGATCCCAAAACACAAGGCCGCTTAAACATTTGGGGGTCTGGAGAAATGGCTCAGTGGCTAAAGATCTTGCCTCAAAAGTGTGAGGATTGAAATCTGGACCCTTAGTACCTGTATGAAACGCTGCACAGGGTCTGGATGTATAAGGGTGGCTTAGCAGTTAGGAGCACCAAAGTCCAGTTCCCAACACCCACAGTAGGCAACTCATAAGGGCCTGTTAACTCCAGTTTCAGGGAATCCGATGCCCTTTTCTGGCCTTTGTGGGCACCTGCACTCATGTGTATAACACACATGTAAGCATGCATGTGTGCGCACACATACAAAAATAATACATCTTAAAAAGCTAAGCAGGTGTGGTGGCCCACTTGTAATCCCAGCACTCTGGAGGCAAAAGCAGGTGGATCTCTGTGAGTTCAAAGCCTGGTCCACATAGTGAGTTCCAGGCCAACCAGTTTAAATGCACCTTACCCACCTGGGCACAGGGTACAAAGTTTATTTGACTGAGAAATACCTACTTTTTAATGTTAATTGTGCATTAAGAACATAAAAATTAATTTGCTTTGGAGCACAGATATGCCACAGCATGGGCCTGGAATGCTCTGTAGAGTTAAACTGTAGCTTTGCCGATAGCACAACAAAGGCATTCCATCAAATAACTTTTCAGAGAACTAGCATATTACTTGGGAGACTTCTATAACACCAAGCCCAAGCCCCAGATCCTGTGGTTGGACGCCGTGCTGTTCATAAACTGTACATTTTTTTTTAAAATTGTATTATTTTATGTGTGTGTGAGTGTTTTGTCTGCATTTGTCTGAGCACCATGTCCATGTAGTACCTAAGAAGGCCAGGAGAGGGCGTCATAACTCTCTGGAACTGGAGCTGCGATGCTGGTGGCTGGGACTCACACCTGGGTCCTCTGGAAGAGCCGCCCGCCCGTGTCAACTCTGAACTGCTGAGCCATCTCTCCAGATGCCTAATTTTTAAAGTAACTTTCATCTACATGAAATGACTCGTCTAGATACAAATGCCTGCTCTCAGGAGCCCACTTAGCAGCACCGAGGAGAGGACAAAGGCTATTTATTTAATACATGCTGCCTGAGTATTTTAAATAGGCGGAAGAAACCACTGGCCTACAGAGCTGACATCACAATGAAACCATCTTCTAGGAATGAAGCTGTTCCCAGAGCCACCCTACTCTCTCTTCCTCCATTATTTCTTCCTGAACCTATCACATCTGTACACCATAAAACATGCATTCATTAGGGTCTTGGGGGGTTGCTTAGTGGTACTTTCTTTGACTCCTGATGTTGGAAGCATACCACGGAGGCTTGAATATTTACCAGTTATATGAAATCACAGTTGATAAGACTTTATAATTTGCTTTTAAGAATCTTAGAACAACAACAAAAGAATCTTAGAACACACACCACCAGCTTCAGCATTAATGAAATGGCAGACTTGACACGTTTTGTTACATGCTTGCCACTTGTATACACTACATAGAGCACACCCTACACCCTAAAGACAAGAGACACGCTGAAGCTGTACTACTCAGTCTTTTGGGACAGTGTCTCATGTAGCCCAGGCTGGCCTTGAACACAAAATTAAAGTATAACTGGTAATGAGTGTGAACTTTGGATGGCTCTATCCCACCTCCTGATGCTGGGGTTCAGGGATCCACCACTCTACCAACTGATCTGGGGCACGCGCTCTACCAAGTATGTAGGCTACAACCCTGCCCCATTATGCTACTCAGTTCTGAAAATGCCTTTCCTAAGGTAATCCAATAAAATTAAAAAGTTCTGTTCTTTATCACTAAAAAGATACAAGTTCACCAGAAAACAGTACGAACACTAAAGAATCTCAAAATAAGCCTATATAAGCTTATGAAACTGGAAACATCTGACCCAGAGAAGAAAAGACTGAGGGGCAATTTTAATGGGCATAGGTAGAACAAAAGGCTCTTTCCAAAGAATATGGTGACCCTGTGCTTTCCAAAGTCTGGAAAGTGACGTGAAGGCATTTTAAGCAATTTGTTGCATGGAAGAATTCTTATATATGATAGCACATAGTTTCACCGCATGTTTAGAACACTGCCTGAGCACAGGGAGCAGCAATGGAGGCCCAATTCTCTATGGACCCTTCTCTCTGAGAAAGCAATATGGAGATTCTGCAAAATGCTGAGCTGTTTAAATATGTCCAGCCTGGATGTCTTCTCTCTGCTCTTCCATCCAGTGAACAAAATTTAGACACAACCATGCCAAGGTGGTCAGAGAAGAGCCTATGAGGTCTCAACACTACACAGAACGATAGGCAACTGAGTGAACCTGGGAATGGGAGACGTGGGCCTCCCCAGGGAAGAGCACACCCTCTATACAGGGAGTGGGAGACGTGGGACTCCCCAGGGAAGAGCACACCCACCATACAGTGCTGACCTGACGGCACCCGTGAGAACACGCACACGAGTAACATGCATACCTAGTAACAATCGATGGGGAAAAGCCATCAATTTGAAGGACGGTGGGGGGAAGGGTATTACATTGGAGGGCTTGAAAGGAAGACATGTTATAACTAAAATATAATCTCAATATTAAACAACAAAACATAAGCTGGACCAGGTAGCAAACACTGGTATCCCCAGCTACTGAGGAAGCTGAGACAGGAGATCACCTGAGCCCAAGAGTTGTCAAAAGCAGCCTGGGCGACACCGCAAGCCTCCCCTGCCACACATGGAGATCAGCAAAGATCATTAATAGCACCTACTCACACTACAACTGTCATAAATGGATCTGAGGTGTACAGAGGCACCAGGAACCTTCCACTGAGCCTTTTTCCAGTGTGGTGACCTTCTGTGGTCCCACTTAGAACAGCCTTATATTCCCTCAGAGAACCTGTTAAACACACGACATCATCACACTGGAAACCCAAGTAGCTCCAGATCGCCCCAAAGCTTCTCATCACCAAATGTAAATGCTATACCAAATTTTAGTAACTCAAGAGACCACAGATGAAAGAAAACTGCTTGTGTGCCCGTGCAAACTGATTTTGTCTTAAGTGAGATCCCACGAGAGAGAAGGAGAGGGAGAGAGTTCCTGAGGAGCGCTCAAGTTAGAGGACAGCTTGTGGAACCTGCCTCTTTCTTCACCAAATGGTTACAGGCCTGAGCACGGGTCGCCTGCCTTGACAGCACGTGTTTTCATCTACCGAGCAATCCCACCAGCCCTAGAAATTGTATCTCGATAGCAATTACCATCTCCTAAAATGTTAAGAACCATTTATCTCAGGGAATTTAAATGGAGCCTCAAATTATACAAGTGAGAAATGGAAACACATTGTTTACTTGGCGGAGTTCCTTATGTTAATTTCTATGAGTATATAAAAATATCCTGATAGAAAATCTGTCTTTGCTTTTAAATTTTCAAAAACTAAGTCTTTCCCAAAGACTATCCACATACACATAATTAAAAAAAAAGAGTTAACATCGGCTAATGAGAATTTCATGCCTTTAAAACCCTCCCATTATTAAATATAGTACTACTAATTTTATACCAACTATAGCAGAAAATTTCAGATGAACTTGTGCTTAATTCTATTAAAAAATAATTCAAGGGCCTGGCATGGTGGTGCACACCTTTAATCCTAGCACTTAGGAGGCATGAAACAGGGAGATCTATGAGTTCAAGGCCACCCTAGTCAACAGAGCAAGCTTTAGATCTAGGGCTGCATAACAGAAGAACCTATCTCAAAAACAAACAAACAAACAACGAATCTAGCACCTCCAACTAAATACTATTTGTAAGAGCCAGAAATACTATTTGTAAAGAATGAAGAATATAAGTCATGTAAACAGCAGCTAAGAGTCGGAATGGCTGTACTCATATCAGACAATCTAACTTCAAAATAAGGACAAAGAAAATTTTAAGCTAGTCTTGTTGGTGCTCAAGCCTTTAATCCCAGCACTCGGGAGGCAGAGGAAGGCAGACCTCTGTGAGTTCAAGGCCAGCCTGGTCTACAGAGTGAGTTCCACTCCAGCCAGGGCTACATACAGAGACTGTCTCAAAACAACACAACTTTACTTTTAGAAAACAAAATAATGTTAAGAAAATGTATTTGAAATAAATGTATTGTTTTTCATTCTTTAAAAAAAAAATCAACATTTATTTTGTGTTTTTGAGTGTGTGAGTGTGGGTGGGTGAGTAGGTGTGTGGTGGGGGGATGCATGTGCCACCCCTTGCGTCCGGAGGTCACAGTTTCCACCACATGGCCCTGGAACTGGACTCTGTCATCAGGCTTGGTGGCTCGCACCCTTACCACTGCAACGCCTCAGGGCTCATATTTATATTTTTGGGAGAACAGGCTCTTAGTATGCAACTGAAACTGGTCTTGAACTCATGGTGTTCCTGCCTCTGCCTCCTAAGGATCAGGGTTACAGACAGGTGACAACACATGCAACTAAAAACTCCACAGGGTCCACAGATTATTGACATGTATGCGTTGTTATTGCAGACTAATAATGCATACCTGTATGTGAGGCCAAGAGGCCTCAAGTGTGGGTTCATCCTCTTCCGGGTCAAAATCTGGATTATCACTTGGAGGAAGTGTCCGGAAGATATTAGCACTGATCTGAAAAAAAATTAAGTTTGGACTCATGTTCTCTGCTGTATAAGTGAATTTAACAGTGAAAAATAAAACATTCTAATACCGTTTTATTACAGAAGAAAAGGTAACGCTATAAATTTAGTTCAGCTCTATAAATCTCTTCAAGACATAAAGGGGCATGTGTGTTTCTCTATGGAGTAACTAACTTCCTTAGACCCCAAGCAGCTAATGATCACACATCACTTCCCAATGCTTCCATCACCAGCTGCTCTTTCCAAATTTTGCTTAAAATAAAACAGGATCAGGGAAGAGAAGAGTGGGAATCATGGGCCCCAGGCAAAGTTAGCAACTTCATCTATCTTTAATTTGATCATTCTACAACTCCTCCCATATTCGAACCCAGCTATGGTCTATAGTTGTAACAAAAACACCCTCCCTGTTATTGTAGTCACAAAACCTCATGATGGTTTACCTATGTTTTGATACTTTGAGATCTGAGACTTTAAAAACAAATCATCCCGAAACAAGGAAGGACTGAGACTCATTTTAGAGTCAGTGACATACAGTGTTTATAATTTCCTCCTCTGCATCATGTGTCAACCAGGACCCAGGTAACCACACACATCCCTTTCCCACCACCAAAAGCTACACTATGGTCCCAACCCATAATTCTTTTGTTTTTTCGGAACTCACTATATAGACCAGATTATTCTCAAACTCACAAAAGCTCTGCCTGCCTCTGCCTCCACAATGCTGGGATTGAAGGCGTGCCACTACACCCAGCCTGTTTCTTTTAAGACAGATGAACAGACCAGATCAGATAGCTTAGTAAACGTTTAAGGGTGAGCTAGTAAGGGGATGACTTAGTGGGGGGGGGGGGAGGCTGTAGTGGGGGGATGACTGTAGTAGAGGGATAACTGTAGTGGGGGATGACTCTATATTGGGGGGAATGACTGTAGGGGGGGCTGTAGTGGGGGGAATGACTGGAGTGGAGGGATAAATGTAGTGGGGGATGACTCTATATTGGGGGGAATGACTGTAGGGGGGGCTGTAGTGGGGGGATGACTGGAGTGGAGGGATAACTGTAGTGGGGGATGACTCTATATTGGGGGGAATGACTGTAGGGGGGGCTGTAGTGGGGGGAATGACTGGAGTGGAGGGATAAATGTAGTGGGGGATGACTCTATATTGGGGGGAATGACTGTAGGGGGACTGTAGTAGGGGGATGACTGCAATGGGGAATGACTATATTGGGGGGATGACTCTATATTGAGGGCATGACAAATAGTTAGGGATTAAACCAAGTTTAAGGGTAAAACCAGTAATCACATGATGGGCATCAGCTTCACAAAGGGTAGCAGAAGTCCCCTAATTGTCACTAGTAAAATGAAAAGTTAGCCTTGTGGCTACCAATAAAATAACCTGTAATAAATGTCCAGAAGTATGTCAAAGGGCTAAATTGATCAGATGGCTCAACTCGTACTTAGAAATTAAACGAAAACAAGTTAAAATATATCTTTTCATTTGAGTAAAGAAATTAAATCCCAGAATAAATATATAGGGAATTATAGAATCTGAATCAAATATTTGAGTATCTTCAGTTAAAATAGAATATTTTCCATCAAGATTCCTCAATAAAAACCATTGGAAATCAGTTAACAGAAGGCAATAACCTTTAGTCTTGATATTTTAGTAAAAAATAAAAATAGAAGTTCATCAGTATTTAATATTTACATTCCCTTTTACTATCTGTGTGAGTTTAGAAGCTAATTTTATTTTGGTTAATGTTCTCTCTAAAGTTCAAGCAAATAAACAAATACAACAGCAAACCTACTATAGCATTAAATTCCTAAGTTCCTTTGACAGGTCTTCAAACAGGATAAAAAGAAAACCATCCACATAATGTAAAGACAATTATAGTCAGTGTGTTTTTTTTTTAGATTTATTTATTGTTATATGTGAGTACACTGTAGCTGTCTTCAGACACCCTAGAAGAGGGAGTCAGATTTCATTACAGATGGTTGTGAGCCACCATGTGGTTGCTGGGATTTGAACTCAGGACCTTCAGAAGAGCAGTCAGTGCTCTTAACTGCTGAGTCATCTCCCCAGTCCCCTATAGTGAGTATTTTTAGTTCACCCATTTGGATTTTATAAAGTCAGGAGTAGGATTTTCCACTTACAGATTCCTGTCAGTGTTCAAAATTGTTTGCTTCAGATGCTGACTTCTGCATTAACAAGGCTTGATAAGAAGTACTATTTAACTCCTTATAGGTCAAATTACAACTAAAATGTTATAATCTACAAACATGACATCCTAAGTAGGATTTCTCTGAAGCCGGAACTAGCTTAACTCTTTAACCACTGCCTACATGTGTGTGCCTCATTTTCTCCGCCCCTTACAATTCCCAGTGACTACTCGCTCACACATTACGATCTGTGTGAACTTGAGTTTTCATTGTTGGTTATTTTTCAGATTTTAGTTTTAGTTACTTGTATGTGTCTGTGTGTAGATGTGCACCTAAGCGTGGGTGCCAGAGGCATCCTCTATACACAGACAGAGAGCTGCAGGTTCCAGTGGTCCTATTCAAGAACAGTGTGCTTGAGCCTACGTCGTGTCCTAAGTTTAAGGTCTATAGTAGCCACGAGCCACAATACCTACCAATTTCTCAAACTCCTATAATCAATGGCTGTATCAATGAACCAGATAATCTTTCAAATGGGCTTTTTGAGCCAGAATCTCTCAATGTCACCCTGACTGATGTGGATATGATGTGATGTGATGTAGGCCAGGCTGACCTACAATTCACAGAGATCGTCCACCTCTGTCTCTGAAGCGCTGGGAGTAAAGGTGTGTGCCGCCATGACTGGCCCCAGGGGGATGCTTTTAAGAACATTCTTTTGGGCATGTTAGTTACCGTACATACACCTCAGATCTTTGAACTTACATTAATCTGAGGAATAGAAATCTAGAGGCTTACCATTTTTACTATATCAGAATACGCTGATTCAACAATTACACCACGATTAGTTGAAACATACTCAACCAGTTCATTCAGTGTTGCTCTCTTAATTTCTTTGCTCTTCAAGTCTGAGACGGAGTCCATGAAATCAAACAGTACACAGCACTGTTGTAGCTTCTGACAGAAAAGCTCCTGCTGCTCATTCGAAGTGGCATCTAGAAAGAGAAAGAGAAAAGCTGCGGGTAAACCAATGCCAATGCTACTTTGTGTTTCTTAAAACACAACTTTGCAGACGCTATTTGCATGCGTACAGTCCTTGAAGTGGTAAACCAGGCATCTGTAATCCTTTCACACAGAGATCTGCACTGGACTATTCTTGCTGTCTACAACCAATCACCGATTGATTGTACTGATTCTAACACACCTTTCTTGTGATCACCTCAATTATTTTAGATGCTCATCATCCCTTATCTACATTTTTTTCAGTCACAGGCTAATTATTCATAACTAATTATTCATTTTTTTTAGTTTATGTAAGCCACTTAAAAAGTTAAGACTTCCCTAAAAGACTCAATTATATCATACTTATTTAATAAGATCCTCAATAATTTAGAAAATGAAGTCTCTGTATTGTACAGCTAGCTGCCTATGCCACAAGTCACCCTTCAGCACAACCACGCACGCCTCTCCGTCCTGGTGAGGCCATGGCCCGTGGGTCTCCTGTTCCTGAGCCCAGAATGCCCACGTCCCCACATACCTTGGAGACTCTACTCACTGGTTCCATTTTGGCCTAAGTCCTTAATCAGGGGTTTTCTTAATAGATGAAAATAAACTGGTTCGTTAATCCACCTTTACCTTATTTTAGTATTTTAGGCGTGTATTTCTGCTGCAGTATTTCTTGTACCATATGCTAATCATATCTTGTATTTTTAATACTCCTAATCTATGAGGTCCTCGGGAGCAGGACCCAAGTGTTATGTCATTATGCCCATTGCTTCCCTCTTCCCTCTAATGCCTCACATAGAGCCTGGCACATAAAAGACACTTAATAAATATTTGCCTTCTGCGTGTTGCACAAACCAGGTTTACAGTTGATCCTAACAAATGTATCACATCTTTTTGTTCTTAGCATTAAAAAATTACATTTAAACTTTCAAATCTATCAATAGGGACCTTCTAGTCCCTCACTTATCTAAATCTCCTGAACCACTGAGGTTACATTTCTAAGATCAGATATCTAAAACCTGATACTCTCAGGCTCATGTATGTAAAATTATCTCCCCATGGAAAACTAGTTCCTATTTTATATAAAGATACAAAAAGGATCTTCAAAAAGATTAAAATCTCATCGCAGGTATCTGCAAATGGGTGTCTGTACATATGTGTGTGAGTGTACATGTAGGAGATTTTATATGTCCCCATGTGTGGGTGTATGTGCATGTGTGTAAGGATACATGTCGTGGATCTTGTGTTCCCGTGAGTGGGTGTGTATGCATGTATGTGAGTGAGCCTAGATTTGCCAATCTGTCCAGCTGTCTACCCAGCAAGCTCCAGGGACCTCCTGTCTCTGCATCTCCTCAGCGTTGGGACTATAGCTGCCTGTCTTCTGTGTGCGAGTACTGGAAATTCAACTCAGGTACTTGTGACTCCATGGCCTATCTTGAATCATCTCCCCAGCCCTTTTCTTTTTTTATTATAGCAAAATGTGGACGTTATAAAGACCAGCATCATTTACATAACTTCTGGAGGGAATGATAAAAATTACAAAATAAATTTTGAATGTGCTGTAAACATCCATTTGTGGCCGTGCTGCTAAAAGCTTCTAAGACAGTTCCACACCCACAAATAATCATCTCCTACTCTGTCCCAGAGCCAGCATGGGTCTCTGTGATATGAAGCTAAGGGACAGTATATAACATTTTTATTATTTTTATAATTTTTTTATTCAGTCATCCTTCATGGAACTACTCTGAAGTGGACATACTGCTGTACACAGTTAGCAGTCGGGCCATCACTCCTGCTTGGCCCAAACACTAGCAGGTGTTCAGCAGCAGAGCCTGCTTGTCTCTGCTAAGTCAGTGACATCTGAAGGGCCTTTTTCTTAAATCTTTTGGAATTTTCTGTTAAATAGTTAATTTCAATTAATAAACGGAATTTCCTAACACTGATACCAAGTTCATTAGTTTAAAAATGTAGGAGATAAAACATCTTTGCTTTTTATAAACTCTCTAACAATGCTAAGCTTTTTAGAATATATATGTATTCTCACTCTAGGAACCCTTTGTTTGTAACCTGTAGAGAAAATCCTCATAGTTCTTGCAGCTACTCATTTATTTTTAAAAAAAATACCTATATCCTTCAAATATAGCTTTATCTTTACTCAAGAAGATGGTACATCTGTACCACCTTCTTAATCTTCTGTACATCTGTACATCTTAATCGTCTGTGTAGGTTACTGGGGGCTGAGAACAAGGACTCACACATGCTAAACCAGTGCTCTACCTCTGAGCCTTATCCCGGCCCTTACACTGCATCTTTACTATTACTATAATTAGATCCCATTATAATGATGATTTGAGGATAATAGGTGCCATCTTTAGAAGCTGACTCAGTTCTACAGAATCTTAAGATATTTCTGAGCATTTTCCTCCCTGAGTCTGAAATGAACAAATTCATGCTTTACCCACTTGCCATCCATGGACAAGTCCTGCTCTCTCTCCCCTCATGCCCACTCCCACACGTGACACCAATTTTCTTATCTGTAAGGCCACGCCTCTCACTCAAAGCCTTAGCTAGCAGTGGCTCACTCTTTTAATCCCTGGAGACAGAGGCTTAAAGGCTAGCGTCTATCTATTATGATGCTATTTATCTATTTCAAGCAGGGTTCTGGTTTGAAAATAAAATGGTCCCCACAAGTCCGAGGTGAACCCTTGGTTCCCAGCAGGATGGTGGCACTTTGGTGGATAATAGAAGCTTCAGAAGGTGGGCCTAACTGGAGGAAATACGTTCAAGGGGCATGCCTCTGAAAATTATAACAGGTTCCTGTCTACCATGGGGTGAAGAAGCTCCTCCACCACACACTCCTGTTCTGCCCAAGAGCATGCAGTTAAAAATAAAATCCTTCTTCCCTTATTTGTATCAGGTATTTTTGTCAGAGCAATGGGGAAACTTCTTCCAAACATATAAATGAACCCTGAGTCTATAAGGGAAGAGGATTTAAAATAACAGGCACTATGATTTGAGTCTGAACTATTCCCACAGGCTAATGTGGTCCATTGCTGGTGATGCTGTTTCTGGGGCTATGGAACCTTTGCAGCATGGGGCCGAGATGGTGAGATAGGTGACTAGGGGTGGGCTTGTGGAGGCTATACCACTTCTGGCTCCGACCTGTATCACCACTTCCTGCCTGACTTGATGCCATTAAGCATCTGGACCCACATGTTTCCATTGTATGGCCTTCCCGGCAGGGACGGACTACAACTCTCTGAAACTATGAGCTACAACAAACATTTTCTCCCTTATTTTTTTTTCTTTTTGACATAGTCATGAGGAGTAATACACTAGTGACCCCACTTAAGTGATAGAACGAAGCCAATCCTACATACACCTGCAGTAGTATTTTGATCTCCTCCAAGTATTTACCAAAGAGCAATTATGTACCATTGTATATGCAGTATAGTCAACAATTTCAATGGCTTAAGGTTTTTATATTGCCTAGGGAAGATTATTATATGGCCTGTAATGCCAAATTGTGCTCATCTTCAGTAACATCCTCACAGCTAAGGCTACTTTGAAGGACTCTCCTGAAACCATCACTAAATCAGCACTGCATGAGCTGGGCTGGTGGTGGCGCACACCTTTAATCCCAGCACTTGGGAGGCAGAGGCAGGCGGATTCCTGAGTTCGAGGCCAGCCTAATCTACAGAGTGAGTTCCAGGATAGCCAGGGCTACACAGAGAAACCCTGTCTCGGAAAACCAAAAAAAAAAAAAAAAAAAGCACTGCCCAAGAGAAACTGCACAATCAAGGAATGATCTATAAAAGAAGCACATGTGCTGTGCCTTTGCGAAATACACAATTAATTTAAACTTGGCTGGAATATGAGGTTTTAAAATGCATGTAACTTTTCCATCTTATGGTGATTGAAAATTTGATTTCACTAAAGACTACCACGGTTTAAAAAAAATCCCTGTGACAATCAGGCGGGACTAAGACAGTTCTGGAGAAATGAGGCATTTCCCCTCTGGAGATCGACTACACACCTTCAAAAACTCTCCCAAAGCCCTGTTAGGTGTTTCCTAAACTCTTCAGGGTTCCCCCCATCCCCAAATACCCAACTTGAGAGGTACCCGGCTCACACTTTAAAAAAAACCACTGCTCCACAGTACTGGTTTTCAAAGAATAGCTTGAAACCAACTGGACAGTAGTATCATTCGGATGGGTCACAACTGGAGTTAAGAAAGCAAAGCAATCAGAGGGTACCACCTGTGAAAGTATTATTTCACTGTATTTGGGCTTCACTTGTAAAGCAAGATGTGCTTTGTACTACAGTCTGTAGTTTAAAAGTTTGAGAGATACCATTCCACAATATGTAAAATGCTACAATACCAGGGGCTGGGGAACAGAGGAGGAGCACCCCCCAGATAAAAATACTAACAGATCCCATACTAGGCAGGCCTAAGATGATACAAGTAAATTGGTAATGAAGCTGAGATTCAAACCACCTGGAATACAAAGTGAATGCTATTGATGGAGCACCCGATGTTCCTTTAAAACAGTGGTTTTCTCAATTTGTGGGTCTCAGCCCCTTTGGGGGTCAAATGACCCTTTCATAGGGGTCACCTAAGACCATCGGAAAACAGATAATGATTCACAACAGTAGCAAAACTACAGTTATGAAGTCGCAACAGCAATAATGTTACAGTTGGGAGTCCCCACAGCATGAGGAACTGTATCAAAGGGCAGCAGGAGGAAGGCCGAGAGCTAGCCGCTACTCTAGACAAGAGAGAACCAAGAACGGAACAGGCAGTGCCCTCTTCTGCTTTCATGCCACATGGATCTGACACACATCCATTACCCATTTTACCCCACCCTTAAGATTTCTCTCCCCTTTCATGACCCCCAAATCCGGGCTCTGCAGAAGAGTAGAACAAGTGGCTACTGACCTTCCCCAGTCTCTTCCTTTCTTCTGTCCCCG
Source organism: Tokudaia tokunoshimensis (assembly GCA_036184795.1). Classification (NCBI taxonomy): domain Eukaryota; kingdom Metazoa; phylum Chordata; class Mammalia; order Rodentia; family Muridae; genus Tokudaia; species Tokudaia tokunoshimensis. The sequence continues at coordinate 4,012,724 of BTHU01000013.1, read as the reverse complement.
ACACAGCTTCTCTTTCTCTTTATGATAGCTAACCTTGATGGTCAATATTAAGTGAATCAATTATATCCCAGGTAACTGGACACACCTACGAGGGACTTTTGACTGGTTCATCTGAGGTCAAAAGACCGTCCTAAATCTGGGCCACGGCTTCTGATTGTATACCACAAAGAAGTACATGGAAGAAAGCAGCTTTTGCTTTTTGCCTGCTTGCCCTCACTCTAGCTGGCAAGCCCATCTATTCTATTGCTGAGGCATTACACACATACGTACATACATACATATGTACATACACACAAACATATATACAAACAAACAACTTACTTCTTCAGGACTCCAACACTGACTAAAAGTCAACCTTGTGAATTCAACTACCAGATTCTTGGCCTTTCCTTCAGGAAACAACCATTGCTGGACTAGCTGGACCACAGCCTGTAAGCCACTCTGATAATTTCCCTTTTAATACAGATTTATTCCATCAGTTCTGTTCCTCTAGAGAACCCTAACACAAGGTGAATAAAACTCTACCATAAACATGTACTGCATACTTTGTTTGATAGACACCAACGCTGGTTTCAGTTTTTGGTTATTGTGAGTAGTGTAGCAGCAATAAACACGGGTGTGTAAGTCATCTCTGTAATATGCTGAGTTAAGAGTCTTTTGGGTATATACCAGGAGTGGATTGGCTGGATTGTAGGTGGCTCTATTTTTAGTTATTTGAGAAACTTCCACACTGATTTCCACATGGCTGCAGAAGTGTGCCTTCCCCCCAGCAGTGCATAAGGGCCCGCTCTCCCAAAGCCTTGCTAACATTTGCGGCCACTCGTTTTCTTGACAGCCGTCCTGGCAGGGGTGAAAAGGGTTCTCAAAACAGCTTTAGTTTGCATTTTTCCGATGGCTAAGGACCTTGAGCACTTTTAAAGCACTATTGGCCATTTTATTCTATTTTGTTCTATTGAGAACTATTTGACCACCAGTCCGTTTACTAACTGGATGATTTCTGTGTGTTTAATATTTGCAGCTCTCTTTACATATTTGGACAAATCTTGGCTCTGATGAGTAGACAGCCAAGATTTATTTCTCCCCGTTTAGTGAGCTGTCTCTGCAATTGTCTCCTTTGCTGTACAGAAGCTTAATTTCGTGTAATTCCAATTATGCCAATTCCCAGAATTATTTCTTGGGTTGTTGGAATTCTTGCCTCTGGTATATCATGAAGTGCTTTATTCCAGCCGTATCAAAGTCAAGTCTTACTAACTGAAGGCCTCTGACCCATCCTAAGTTGATTACAGTGCAAGGTGGTAGATATGGACCAGGTACCATTTTTCTATATGCAGAATCAGTTTTTCTGGCTCTGTTGCTAAGAAGGCAGTCTTTTCCTCAATCTCTATTCCTTTTATCTTTGTCAAGAACCGAAGTCAGTCATGTTTTACATTAGAACGTGGGCAAAAGGTCAAAATGATTGTTAGTCAAAAAACAAAAACAAAACAAGCAAACAAAAAAAGATAGGCTTATATTCCTGGCACAAATCTTAGACGGTCAATAAACATTATTTCTACCCATATATTTTAGACTTCAATCTGCCAATATTTTACTAAAGATGTTTCATTTATGTTCATAAGAGACACTGCCCTGCAATTTTGTTTTCTAGTAATGCTCTTTCTTAATTCAGACTCAATAAATAAACACATATCTACTTAAATTTTTGTTTCTTCTTGTGTCAGTTTTAGAAAGCTATTTACTTCAAGGAATTGTCCCATATCCTCTAAGATTTCAAATGTAAGTGTATAACTTTGTACCTGGAAGCTATGATATCCTAGATAAAATGTACTAATTATTACTATAAACAAGTTAAAATTGTAGTCAAGTCAAAGGTAAAAATTCCTCAGATCTACCTGCTTCCTCAAAGTTCAGTTTAAAATAACTGTTTAGCCAAGTATAGTGGTACATGCCTATAATTCCAGCATTTGAGAGGCAGAGCAGGAAGGTCACCAAAAGTTCAAGACTGGCCAGGTCTACATATAGTCTACATAGAGATCCAAGATAGGCAGGACTAAATAGAAAGACTCCTTTTCTAAATAAAGAAAAGGAGGAAGGAAGAAAGGAAGGAAGGAAGGAAGGAAGGAAGGAAGGAAGGAAGCTTGAAGATAAATAATAAAGCATCATTCAAAGGCTCTATGAATAGACCCAAGGGCAAACAGCAGTGAGGAAACACCTATCTAAGAATACCTATGAAAACTCAGGGCACTAAATAGCCCAGTGGAAAAACACTCAACTAATATGAACAAAAGTCTTGGGTTTGAGCCCCATGCCACAAATACTTTATGAGCATTTAGTAAGTGTAATCTAAATGAAGACTGTTCCTCTTCCCTTCCCCTCACCCAGCGAGGCAGGAATGCTATTCAAAGAACCAGAAACTCCCTCTACTTCAACTTCCTGACAGTCTCCCTCGTGTACCAATAGACACTGGTCTTCTATCCTGCTGGAGTAGCTCAGTTCTAACCAAGTGAGGTAGAGAGGTAAGAGTTCCATTCTTACTCCACTCTACCACAGAGACTGTACTTCTGGGCAGCACCACTAAGAATATGGCCCCAATCACCCTACTTCTGGCATTGTATGCAAGCTAAAAAGACCTTAGGCTACTATCTACAGGTTACCCTTGCATAAAGCGAGCTCTTCTTTCCCAAAGAGACCTTTAGTTTACAAGTGCTCTCAGAAACAGCGGGGGCTATGATGGAAGGGAATGATAGAGAATTCTTGATTCATCGAGGATGCCATAGGCCAACTTACTGTCAGAAGAGATCTGTGAAAGGGAACAGCTTGGAGGAGCCTTTTGGTATGAGAGTCATGACCACACCCTTCCTACTTCCATCCCTAGCTCTCAGTCTGGAAAAGTACAGCCCATGGATTAACAGGAAGGGGTAAAAAGGGCACAACATAACTGCTTCTGAGTGTTCACACTAGATCTAACAGAATATGATTTTCAATAGCCATTAATTATTCAAAGGGAACCATGATTAAAGAAAAGTTTTGTGACAATGTAAGGTTAAATGGAGATAAAGCAAAATACCAATAACAAGAAGCAATGGAGATCACAGACTCTAGTAGTCTAACAAAGAAAAATTCACTGAAGGGGCTCATCAGGACTGACAGACATATCAAGAAATATATTCCAACCTTAAAGAAATAGAAGAAGGGCTGACATCACTGCTCCTGTAGAGGACCTGGGTTCGAGTCCAGTGCCCACATGGTGATTTACCACCATGGATTACTCCAGTTTCAGGACATCAAATGGTCTTTTGGGCTTAAATACACACAGGGGGCACCATGTAAGAAAGATGCAGGAAAATATTCATATATAAAATAAAACAAATGAATTTAATTTTTAAAAATGGAAGAAAATGAACATAGAATACTATCATTACACTAAAATATTCATATTGGAAGTACCAGAGGAGAGAGAAAAAGAGCAAAAGAAAACATGTGAAGAAGCGGTGATAACTCTGCAAATATATTGAATAGTTCTAACCTAGTGTAACCAAGGAGCTCGGTCAACTCCGAGAAGGATCAATTCAGGACAGCAAGATGGCTCACCCAGTATATGCTTGTTGCCAAGCCAGAATCCACACAGTGGAAAGAAAGAACGGGCTTCTGTCTGAAGTTACCCTCGGCCGCCGCATGCACTCTGTGGTACGTAAGCATCCATACACTGCCTGTACACACATGCAGCAAACGAATGCAAACTGAAAAACCAGAAGGAAGGATAAAATCCGGGAGACCCATAAACTGCAGACTCGGTGCAGTCAAAGTGAGTAAAGTGAGGCAAGGACAAAATCTTGAAAAGCCCAAGATAATAAAAACAATTAGTTTTAGCTGGAGAGTTGGCTCAATGGTTAAGAGCACTGACTGCTCTTCCAGAGGTCCTGAGTTCAATTCCCAGCAACCACATGGTAACCGTCTGTAATGGGATCCGATGCCCTCTTCTGGTGTGTCTGAGATCCACAGTGTACTCACATTCATAAAATAAATAAAATGTTCTTTTTAAAAAACAATTATTTACAGAAGCTAAGATTAATGGTTGAATTCTCAACCAAAAAAACAAGAGGACAGAGTATAGAATCATAACATTCAAAGTCTCAAAACATTGAACCAAAAATCCTATACCCAACAAAACTATTTTTAAAAATGAAGACATTATCAGATAAAAGCCTGAGTGATGAAAATAATCTAAAGCTGACTGATGGTGGTGGCAAAATCTATAAATGTATCAAAACCTACCTGACTACGGAAATGGGTAGGTTATATGATGTGAGAATCTTTTTTTTTTTTTTTTGAGGGAGGGCCTTGTGTATCCCAAGCTGGCCTCGAATATGTTGTGTACCCAAGGATGACCTTTAATTTAACCTCCAGGTACTGAGTTTACAAGCACACCACACCAGCAACAATCTGTTTTATGCAGCCCTGGCTATGTGAACCTGGGTTGTATATATGAGGCAAGCACTCTACCAACTGACCTACAGCTTCAGCCCTGTAAACTTTTTCATAATAAGGCTGTTTTTAAAATGAAGTCCAGTCCTATACTTTCCTATCAAATACCTGCCATTACTAAGACAGTAACAGTTTAAAGACCACTGCAGTAACGTCCTTGATGAAGTCATAAATGTCAGTCTATCACAACACATATGGAACACATGCTTAGATCCCCTTCTTTTATCTTTATAAACATTTGTAATTTATAATACTAAATTAGATTCAGAAAAATTTTGTAAGGACCCATGAGAACTCCAAAATCGGCAAAGAAAATAAAGATATAATAAACACGAATGAATATGGCTACATAGGATTGGTTTGGTGAACAGTTTGCCAAACTGTTAAAAATTACTACAGTGAAGACGGGTGTGATGTGAACCTTTAGTCCTAGCACTCGGGAGACAGTAGGCGGGTCTCAGAGTTCAAAGTACAGAGTGAGTTCCAGGACAGCCAGGGCAAATAGTAAGACCCTGTCCCATAAAACCAAAACCAAAACCAAATAAAATAAAATAAAATAAAATAAAATGCTGGAGTGTGATTTAGAGTTGGCCCTACAAAATAGTTCTGCTAGTGCTGTCTTAAGTATATCTCAGCAGAAAATCTAGTCTGTATTCTTACCTCTCAAGGTTTCAAATACCAAGCTGAAGAATACATTTTCCCCCTGTTGTAAACCGCTTATTGCATAACTTTCACAGGCTGTGCATGTATTGATGGTAACTGTACGGCTGGAGAGCACCTTCTCCAGGCTGCATGACCAGAGCCACCAAAGATGTGGAAGGACTTGTGGCCCTTTCCAAGGCCACAGCAGTTGCAGCCCACAGATACCAGCCCATGCATCGGTGCTTCTGGACTAGCCTGCTGATCCACTGCGTGTCAGGATTTCTTCTGACAGGTTTATGGAATGGATTGATAAGGACAACCTCAAAGGATTTGTATGTAGACTCTTCACCAGCCCAGTAAGAATCCAGGACTCAGGCTGGAGAGATGGCTCAGTGGTTAAGAGCACTGACCGCTATTTCAGAAGTCCTGAGTTCAATTCCTAGCACCCACATGGTATCTTACAACCATCTGTAAAGGGATCTGACGCCCTCTTCTGGTGTGTCTGTAGACAGCTACAGTGTACTCACATACATAAAATAATTAAAAAAAAAAAAAAAGAATTTAGGACTCTCGAAGCCTCACAGTGGCATCCAGCTCTCTCCTTGGCAACAGACTGAAGACTTCAGGCAAGCTAGCTGGTCAACACCACGATGGACAGATCTGCCTAAGTTACACCCTTAGGAATTGTGCAAACCCTGTACATGACGTACACTTGCTCGACCTTGTATCCCAGTGTGTGAGCTTTATCAAGCTGGGTGGGATGGGAAGCCCTGTGTAGCAGAGTTGCCAGTATTGCCAGCAGTGGACAGAGGAGAAAGTACACCAAGTCACACTGGGCTTCTTCCATGGCTCCTGGATGTATTTGTATGCACATATCTTGGCTCACAAGATGGCTGCCGCCAGATGGAAAGGGAACACTGATATCTGAACAGCCTGTCTTAAAGCTTTCCTCTTCTTCACCGTCTTCACTAAAGCCAATGTGAAAAGCCCGAGCACAATCAAGTGTTTCAAAACTCTTTCATTTGTTAGTGCTGTGTTGAATAACAAATATTTAAAAGGGCAGGCATAATTCGTAATAAGATAATTTTATAAACCATACCCCCCCCAGTTACTGCTGCTCATTTATTTGAAATCTAAAGTAACATCTCATATAGGATTCATGCTACAAATAATAGAACAAGCACAGTATCATAGCAACCCAGCACCACCACTCAGAGGCATGCCGAGGACGTGGTCCAGAATTCTAATTTAAGAGACTGACACGGGATATAGGACATGTAGCTTTTTGGCAATACCCAAGAACATTATAACTGAGAGCCTAAACTAGCTTTTTTCTAAAACTAAAGCTCAGGCTATAGAAAGGAAGCAATGGGATTATTTATTTATTTATTTATTAACAAATGACTCCGCACTATTACTAACTATGACTTAGCACATCCGAGGAAATGTCCAAAAGCACACTCTCAGTCTGATATCTTAATATATAAGTGTGTATTAAGGAAAACCACTGGGGTACTGCCTAAACTTAACAACAGTTTTAATTACCATTCAACTATTAACTGTATCCATAACTATTATTTAGAAGGATTAAAGGATACTGGTTAGTTTTATTCCAAAATATTAACTATTAGCTAGTATGTGCCCATAATCTCAATATTTTGATAGCTTAGGCAGGAGATCTGAGAGCTCCAGGCTACCCTGGGCTACATAACCCAGTCAAGAAAGGGAAGAGAGGAGGAGGGGAGAGGCAGAAAAGGAAGGAAGGAGAGAAGGAGGAAGATCACGTTTTGAATTTCAAACATCACGTCTGATAAGGCACTGAGAACAGGGGTTACTAGCTATGCTCTACAGAGCCCTGCCGTGGAAATGAGTGAGCACACAAACTATGGAAAACCTGTGTCAATTCCTTAATCTCATTTGAATACCGAACCTGCTACTCATTAAACAAGAGTTTGTGAGACTTTTAAGGGACTAGAAACATTAAGCAGATCTTTACACATCAAGTGGAAGGCTAAGGAAACTCTAGCTCTTACTTTAATGGCTGGGAGGAAATCCATCTCGTGTTAATGCCTACACAACCCTAAGGAAATACTTGTCGCTCACTGAGAACATGTTGCCTTCTTCAACAGGTGCTCAAGTCTACACTAGCTCCAGTTCCTTCACCGTCACAGGCTGGCTCGTGAGAGGGCTTGGGAATGGCAACCTTATAGGATATTTAATCAATTTTCTGAGGTAATGATGGATTTAATTGAATTTTCTTTTTTTCAAGATTTATTTATTTATTATATGTGAGTACACACCAGAAGAGGGCATCAAATCTCATTACAGATGGTCGTGAGTCACCATGTGGTTGCTGGGATTTGAACTCATGACCTTCATAAGAGCAGTCAGTGCTCTTAACCACTGAGCCATCTCTCCAGCCCCTGGATTTTCTAGTAGATCTCTGAAGCAAGACTCTTAGAAATGTTTCCCACCGTAGTTCCTGCTTCTCATTCGATCTTCAACATTACTAATAAACAAACAAACAAAAAAACCAAATAAATAAATAAGAAAGAAGCTATTTCTGAGCGAGAGAGAGATAGGTCAGCAGGTAAAGACACTTGCCGCCGGACAGTGGTGGCGCACGCCTTTAGTCCCAGCACTTGGGAGGCAGAGGCAGGTGGATTTCTGAGTTCGAGGCCAGCCTGGTCTACAGAGTGAGTTCCAGGACAGTCAGGGCTACACAGAGAAACCCTGTCTTGGGAGAGGAAAAAAAAAAAAAAAAGACACTTGCCACCTTGACAACCTGTGTCGAATCCTCAAAATCCATGTAGAAGGACCAACTCTCACAAGTTGCCCTTTGACCTTCATATGTGTGCCAAGGCATGCCTGTGTGAGTACACACATATGCATAGAAACACATATACCGGTAAGTAAATAAAATTTAAAAAAAAAAAAATCTTCCAGCTTGGCAGTGGTGGCACACGCCTTTAATCCCAGCACTCGGGAGGCAGAGGCAGGTGGATTTCTGAGTTTGAGGCCAGCCTGGTCTACAAAGTGAGTTCCAGGACAGCCAGGGCTACATAGAGAAACCCTGTCTCAAAACAAACAAACAAACAACCTTCCTTTTGGTATGTGAAATTTATTTATTTATTTTTTTAACATTTACTTATTTTAGACCAAGTATGTGCTCTCAGGGCGCGGGGTGGAAGTGGAATCAGGAGACAGCTACAAATACAGGTCACTAGGCTGGGCATCAATCTCTTGCCTGCTGAACCATCTCAACTTTAGTATGTAGAATTTATAACCAAGGTTTCAAATGACCCAATTCACTATTTCTAGAAATAAATTATTTATCCGGAATCATTTCAAAATTGTTAATTTTTCTTTCAGAAAAGTCATGCTGTTTATAATATTCTATAAAGTTAAAACATGAAGTGAACAGGCTAGCCTACTCTTACACTGGTCTCACTGACAGTAAAGTATGAGAAGTTTGTTCTGAAAGGGGAGTTGTTTTTAACAATTTATGAACTTTTTTTTTAAAAAAAGCCACATAAAGAAATGAGGCAGTTAAGAATGATGTTTCTCACCGTATCCTCTTTTTTTTTTTTTTGAAGAATTTCAGAAAACAATGAAACTGAGACTCATTTATGACTCATACCAAGTATTACATCCTAAAATAATCATTACTGCTCTAGAACTAAAAACAAGTTTCCAAGTGTGTGCAGGGTTAGCCAGGTGATCACAGAAACACCAGACATCAGCCACTCCATGCCTGGCTGTCCCACAGCTAGAGCAGTCAAGAAAGTTCAGATATTTTCCCCTCTCCTACTGGATGACCAGACTTCCCCAGGAAAGAAACAGGACTTCAGACTGACCTAGAAGCATGTCACTGTTATATCTGCTACTCCAATTGTGCTCACGTCCAAGTTAAGACGTGCTCCCTAACTACAGGCACACATGCATCTGGAATACTACTTACAGAGATGCTATGTGACTGTCCAGTTTCATCTCCTCTAGAAACTTCAGGAGACTAAAAACAGTTAAGTGTTGGATGAATTTTTCTAATTAAGTTCACGAGCAAGTCCCAGTTATCTCGGACCACTTTACCTCCTGCTTTCAAATTGGGAGGAACCAGTGGAAAAGACAGTGCTGTGCTAATGTAGCCACAGTGTGAGAAAGTTCTTATTATCCTACACACAGCATCTCTGAAAGGCAGGTAAGGCTTCAGTGCTTGACAATCTGGGACAACAAACATCCGAGCTACCACTTATGGTGACTGAGTGATGGTGACTCGAGTTACAAACCGAGCTGTGTCGAAAATATGCGGCACCATTAACCTGGTGTCAGGACTCATTCATAAGGCAAATCTTCCCTATTATCTTTAAAACAAACGTTAGGTTATTTAAAGGCAGTGAACACAGTGGTGAATGTTCGCCAGTGGCCTCACTTGTACAGCAGCTTTCTTGGAAAGCTCTCAACCCTAAGTCCTTCTCTTGAACAGGCAGAAAAGAAGGTGCTCAATTTTACTTTAGTGCAGTCAACATACATCTTCAGTTTAACACTACAGAGAAAGAATTATCAACCAAGTGAAAAGATCAAGCTGTAAGCGAGCACTGAAGAATACAATCTAACCTAGGGTCTGGTTTCTCTATCTACAAAATGGTAAGAATGTTGGTCTACCTACGCATTAGTCAGTGACTGTGGTGGTGTGAGTGAGAATGGCCCCCTTAGCCTCACATCTATCTGAGAAGGACTGGGAGGTATGGCCTTGTTGAAGGACTATGTCACTGGGGTTGGTTGGCCTTTAAGTTTCAAAATCCCATGCTATTCCCAGATAGGTGTCTCTCCTGTTTGTCTGTCTCCTACTTGCAGATAAGATGCAAGTTCTAAGCTACTGCTCCAGCCTTGTGCCTGTCTGCTGCCATGCTCACAGACATTATAGTTATGAACTTTTAGTTCTCTGGAACTATAAATTCCCAATAAATTCTTCTGTAAGCTGTCTTGTTCATCGTGTCTCTTCACAAGCAATGGAAAAACTTAGACAGTTATAAAACACAAAATTTTAACTATGATATAAAATGTTTTTCTTTACATGGACTTAGTAGTGGGTTTTGCTTCATTATTTCACTCAATCTGCGATCTGCAGGCTCTAAATGCTGTGGAGGAAGATATAGGTATCAGATTTCAGAGCATTTCATCTAAAGGCACAAAACAGATAACTCACGAACTTCTCCCAAAACATCATCTCCCGCTACAAACAAACCAAGGATGCCCTGCACTACGCATACACAGATCATCAGTGGCCAGCAAATCCAACTATGACAAGTCCTTCATCAGCAAATCTGGGAGTCTTAGCAGGCTACTGAAGGTAAAATAACAAATGTAACTATGTTTACTAGTCACAGAAATGCTGAAAGGACACTGTTTGATTCAAATATATTCAGATAGACAGACAGATGCAGACAGACAGACAGACAGACAGGCTAGTGAGATGGTTCAGTGGTAAAGGCACTTGTCTCTACACCTGCTGACCTGTATTGCATCCTAAGAATGTACTTGGTAGAGAGAACCAAATCCTCCAACTTGTCCTCTGACCTTCAAAACAGGTACGAGTGTGCACACACATAGAAATATGAGTAACATTTTTCAAAAGTATCTCAAATGTAATGCTTACCAAATAAAATGGGATCTCCCCTCCCTTTTTGGTTCCTTTACCGGCATCCTCCTCAGCAGGGCTGTGCACCCAGTGTCCAGATAAACACACCTCAAGATGACTCTTCCTCCACTTTCTACCTCTTCCCACTGCTAATGATAAACACGTCCTACCTACAGGTACTTCAGACAAACCTCCTCCCTGAACCCCAGATCCTCTGAAAGAGCGGCCAGTAATCTTAACCACTGAACCATGTCTCTAGCCCATATTTAAGTGACTATCTATCTATCTATCTATCTATCTATCTATCTATCTATGCAAACACACACACACATACACACACACACACCAAACTATCTAAAAGCTATCTTTACTTACTGGCTGTACCTCTACAATTTCCACGCAATCTTTACCCTACAGGAATCTTGCTCAAGTCTATCAAGCCTCTGAAATGCCCCTAAAAACCAATGATGCCAGCAGGAAGACTGCCAGGAGCACAGGCTGCTCTGCTCTACCTACCCTGCTATGAAGACCTTGATGCCTCGGGCCCATGCGCACTGCATCTCGTCTCTAGATGCTGGTATGCTCTGGTCTCTTCTCAGTCTACAGATTTCTACAGAGCAGTTGCTTCAACTTCCACTGTACAAATGCCACGGACAAGCTGAAAACTCCCAAATTACTACCATATGCACATGTACTCAGCTCTAGGCCCAATTAACCTTCTAACAGTCTCACTTCAGTTTCCCACAGGTACTTCAACTTACCCCACAAAAGAATGATTACTTTTTAAAGCCTAGCACGGCGGTTCATACCTGTAATTTCAGCACTTGCAAGGTTGAGGCAGATCACCATGAGTTTAAGGCCAGCCTGCACTACAGTATGATCTTATCAGAGAGAGAGAGAGAGAGAGAGAGAGAGAGAGAGAGAAAGAGAGAGAGAGAGAGAGAGCGCACTACCAACAGAAATGTCATTTTTTCCCCCAAATCTGATTTGTCTCTCAATAAGCTGTTTTTGCTGGGTAAGGCGGTGCACACTGTGATCACGAAGATGGCTAAGTAAGGTGAGATTGTTGACTCTGAGGCTACCCTGGGCTACCTACTGACAAACTGCTACTCTATATCTAGTTATTGACAAACTGCTACTCTATATCTAGTTGCTCAAGTAAAAGCAGCCTCATTCTTGACTTCCTTTCACCAAGTTCTCTGTCTGAGATACCACCCACCTCCACTTAGGAAGATGTCCTGCATTACTCATGTCGGTCAGGTATAAAGGCAGTGTGATGACTGTACCCATTCTTTAACCATCAAGTAAAAACAAGGTCCTAACTACTGCTCCAGTGTCTCCTCTAATCACACAATGCTGGCATATGCTGTGCTGAGCTGCATGTCCACACGTACTGTCAGATGGGTGGGTTTTAGACCCCATCTATCTTTCCCTAACTAACACCTAGCTTTTAGGTCTCAGTTGATCTCTTTCTCCAGGAAGGTTTCTTATTACCTCTTCTTCCACAATAAAATTAGGCTGTGTCTCTCTCACACTTCCTGACATCACAAAACACAGCCAACTCCTCCCTCTCTTCACTCTCTGACAAATTGGCTAGAATGCTATTCATTTAGAGTAAGAGTGGAATCGATTCCCAAAGGAGGCCTCTGTTCAGAACTGGAGGGCTCAAATGAGGAGGTGAGTTAGCTTAGCTATTCCAAGGTAAATGTGACCCCAAGAACTCCCCTGCATTCAGTGTCCAAGTTAGAAATAAGTTCTCTTAGATCAGGTAAACCTACCATAGTCAGAAAACTACAAATGACAGGCATGACCAAATAAAACCTAGTAAGTTTCTTTACAGGAAAGTGAATCAAAATAAGATTTCCAAAATTTTTCATTACTCACTCAAAAAACTCACAGAAACAAATTCCTTCAGCAAAGAGTTTAAAAACGATATACATAAAAGTCTTGTAACTGCTTACTATTTAATTATCCTGCTCAGACAAGTAGAGTCTATTTTACATAATCCCAGCCTGTCATGTCAAACTTTCAGCAATTAGGATTTTTTTTGGTCATGCAATAATGCACTAAAAGTAATTATAGATTTTAGATCTGTTTCTTTTATGTCCTCCAAAGGCATCCTCATAAATTAAGACAGCACCTCAAATTTAGAGATTAATATAAACTATCCGGGCAAGGTCATGCAGGCCTATAATCCCATCACGTGGGAGGAAAGAGGATCATGAGTTCAAGGCCAGTCTGTGCTACACAGTAGTGAGTCTGAGGTCAGTCCAGAATATACCATGAGATCTTACCACAAAAAAATAAAGAGAAAAAAATATAAATTATAGATACAAACTATTTCAGCTTATCTGATTTTAAAGGCTAAAGCTCATATCTGAGTTAACCCTAACTCAGTTTTCCACACAGCTGTACACAACTCCTGTCCTGGAACAATCAGTGTTGGGTCACACTATGTCAGATGCAGGGGCAGGTACCTTTACTTTAATTCAGCACTTACTGTGCTCACTTCAGCAAACACATACTTTAGACCAAGCAAGAGCCTTACTTACTCTTTTCTATTATCAAAGTACTAAGAAATCAGATTTCATTTACTTAGCTTAACTGTTTTAGGCATAAATATGTTAAAACACAAAGCAAACAAAAAGAATGGATCTCATAGTCAATATTGAACATTCTGGGAAAAGCACCATCAATGCAGGAAGGTAGGCGACTAAAAGACAACCAAGGAGGATTTTATCAAAATAGCGACTATGTCTACACAACATTTATTATACTGTACTTGATACTATGTGTTTTGAAAATAAATGACATCTATTTTTGCAAAATAAAATTTACCACCTCATTCTGGAGAGCAAACTACCTTGTATCAACTGAACATTCACCCACAAATCAACAAATGGTAGTATCATCCAGAGTGGTGAGCAGAAAGGCCAAAGACAAACTAGGAAAATGGAGTAAAAGTAGCTCTAGTGTCTCACTGCTATCTTTCACAAAAAGCCATGGTCAAGATTAAGTTGAATGTCAACATGAAAAACTCTCTGGAAGAAAACACTTGATAAAAAAATAAATATAAGACATGATCCAAAACAGTTAAATTCAACAGTTCACTTTCCCATTAGTTTTTTGTTTGTTTTGTTTTTTAAAGATAGGTCCACTACGCAGTCTTGGTTGGCCTGGAATTTGCTATGTAAACCAGGATGGCCTTATACTCAGAGATCAGCTTGACTCCAGTGGCAGGAGAAAGGGTGTGTGCCACCATTATATTTTACTTAACATATCCAGTAAAAATATTAGGCTAAGAGCTTCAAGAAACAGAAGACATCAGATAGAAGACAACAGTTTGATACTCCAAAGCGACTGGCATCATCACCAGTGACCCCAAAACATGAGATTAAAGCTAACCCAACCTCTATCATGTTTCCAAAAGTTGCCTACTCAATCTCGGCTCAAAACAACAACAAAACTAAAACAAACAGGCAAAAGCCTGATCACCTGGCACTGCATGACAACAGCTGGGCTTTCACTTAGATATAAAACAAGACCTAACAGAATCTTGTCATGAAAACTCAGAACAGCACGGATTTGCCAGCCATAGAGGGCAGCAGAGTTAAGAGAGTGGATTGTAAATATCAGAGGGTGAAGTGAGGGCAGGAAAAGTCAATGGGGCTGAGAGTAAGGAGCCATGAGTATCAGAGAGAAAGACAAAGCTTCAATTAATGAACTAATCCAGCAGATGCCTAACACTGTATTTGTGATGCTCTTCGCCCCTCACTCTTAACTGCACATGAGGATCACCCTGGCAGTTTTAAAAAATAAACATGCCTAGATTCCCAAATAGTAGATTCTGAGGGATGTAGACCAGGTGTGGATACTTTTTTTTTAAGCTTTCCAAGAGCCTAAGGCGGTCTATACTATGTAGCACAGTCCTCAACACAGACTAAATTGTAGCATGTGCTACAATTTAAAAAACAAAAGCCAAAACAAAGCACAAAAACCTATTATTTCCCACATGTATTATTTTGTAGCTAAGCCTTTCACTCTAAAACTCAAAGGTGAGATGATAACACAGTGCCTTTATCAAGGAAAACATTATTCCTACAGGTGGAAACCGGTAAGTTCGCAGGGGTTAAACAGCTAGCTAGCCCCAAGCACTGTGAGTCACCACTGAAGCAGGGAGACAATTTAAACTTGCTATTCTCAGGACAGCCTCTACTCCAATGGTCTCACCAATTTGCTAAGTATATTTTCCTAGATTATCACTTTACTCAATTAGTTGATTCCAAAAATGATCCAAAATTAAATTAAGAAAGATGACCAAAAAAAATGAGGTGGGGATATGATCATAAATAGGAATTCTGAAGATGTTAGCCTTAAGGGAGAAAAGATTTCCTCATGTGAAGCACTAGACACAATATTTAGCAATTTCTCCAAGTATATTTTTAAAAAGTAAAAAAAAAAAAAATTTTTTTAAATTATATCTTGTAGAAGGGATATGACAAGTTAGAAAACAGTCCCAAAATAACTAAAATGCTATAGCCAGTTGAAAGCATTTCTCTTAACCTACGAAGATGAATTTCAAGTTTACCTTAGTAATTTTTCTATTTACAAAGTGTTGTATTTGGATAAATAACTTGTGACAATCCATGAACCTTAAATGTTAAATGAGTAGTAGTAGTAGTAGTGCCCCTCCCCAAATCAAGGCTACTAAAAAAACCTAATTCTGTCACAATTCACTCAGAAGACCACACACCTCAACAAAACATGCACATATATTTCCCCCTAATTCTAAGCAGGCTACTGCAAGCTACTTCGATCAGCAATAACAACTGAGGTTGTTCCAGCCTCAGTTCTTCAGAGATCAACAATGAAACAGAATGATTCTCCTAAAGTCTTTCACCTCATCTTTTTTCTTAAAATTTGTTCATTTATTTATTTATTTGTGTACAGGTGTATGCCTGTGAAGCATTTGTGTGCCTGGTGTCCTCACAGGTCAGAGGAGGGCTTTGGATCCCCTGTAATTGTTGTTATACATGGGTGCTGGGCTCAGAACCTAGGACCCCTGGAAGAAAAGCCAGTGCTCTTAACCAGTGAGCCATCTTTCCAGCCACTCTTTATCTCAAGAAGTGTTCCATCTCAAACTGTTCTCAAATCTGTTCCTTGCTGTTTACTAAGAGAAATGTGTGTCTGTATAGTCATAGTGACTAATTTGATTCCTTTTCTTGGGAAGAAATTACTATTACAGGCTGGATAGATTGACCCCTAGGTTAAAAGTACGTACTACCCCACCCCCAAAGGACTGCAGTTCAGTTCCCAGCACCTAAGTTAGAGCTGTTCACAACCACTTGTAAGACCAGCTCCAGGGCATCCATCACTCCTGGGCTCTACAGACAACAGTACTCATTGCATATACACATAATTAAAAGTAATATTCCAGGAAAGTTTTAAGTACTATTAATAATTCTTCACTTAAAAATATTTTAATCTGTATTTCAAACACAAGAGAATGGAGACAAGCTTTCTTTACTTATTTTCAGACACTTACACTATTTCATTTAATCCCTCCAATTCTGGGAGATAGTATTATTCCCACTTTACAGATATGGAAAATAACTCAGAAAGATCAAAAACTTATTTTCCACTCTGATTACCTCTCCTGGCCAGACTTTCTCAACTATACTACTTTAAGTTTATGTAAAATGAGTTCACAGCAGAACTACTGGCATTTGACCAGAGTCCCAAAGTCAGAAGAAGCACCATCCAGATAATCACAGGTCCAAAACTAACCTGTTCTAACCTCAAAAAAAAGATGTTTGTGAAAATACACTTGGTTGGAGATTTAGCTCAGTAGTAGAGCATTTGTCTAGCAAGTACAAGGCCCTGGGTTCAGTCCTCAGCTTTGGGAAGGAAGGAAGGAAGGAAGGAAGGAAGGAAGGAAGGAAGGAAGAGAGAGAAGAAGAAAGAAAAGAAAGAAAGAAAGAAAAATACACTGAGCCCCAGACTGTCAACAGCATACTAGCATGACTATAGTAGGCTGAAAAGGCTCAGAACAAGGATTAATGATACACAGTTTTAGGTTGTTCCGGTTGTCATGGGCCAATATTGTCGTGTTTTCAAAGACAATTATTTGAAATAGTAAGCTGTATACATAAAGGATCAGTTATTTTACCAAGCCAATCCTTCCAGAAATTTAAACCAAAATAGGCTAAACACACTGAAAGACTACCTATTTTAAATAACAAGTTCCCTAATTGTTCATTATCAAAGAACAAGTTTTAGGTGGAAAAATTACAACCTACATGAACATAAGTTTCAAGACCAGAAACAGTGATTCACATATACTGATCCTGGTTTTATTTTCTAGCATCTAGCCCTCAGAGGAACTTCACTATTTATTTTTTTAACATTTTTAGCATTAAAAAAAAAATCATGCAACCCACTCACCTACAAGATTTTGCAAAAATAAACTGAAAAGGTTGGATTGTTTTGTTAATCCTTACTCACAGTCTGCTTCTAAGAAAACTCCTTGGCACTTTTCCAATTTAGATACACGTGGACAAAGTGTATAAAGTAAGCAGGTTGGTTGATATAAAATACTTGAAAGATCTTGGATGCCCACGGAATCTGAATCACTCCACAGTGAGATTATTTCAGAGCAGTAAGAAAATTTCTCTTTCATACGAAAGGGTTTTCTGCTGTTGTTTTTGTTAAACCCACAACTGGGAGAAACTACTACTGACAGAAAAAACTCACAACACGGTGGTATCACGGGCACTGCCAAAGCACCATGTAAAACAACTCAATTTAAAAAAAAAAAACTTTTCAAGCATTTTGACAACTGGGTTTAAAGCAGTTTTTCCTACTGAGGGTTTTATTTTCAAGTAAAAAGTTTTACTTCCTCAACTGAATCTGCATCAGTTTATCATGAATAATACCTTACGAGGAGCACTGCACACCTAAATGCCTAAAATTAATCTAGAGTTTCAACTTTTTTCTACTACCGACCAAATTCCTTACACGAAAAACATTGATTGCTACATCTGCAACCAAACATCATGTAACTTTGAGTCTGATTACTGATTCTGTGGATTTCTGTCAGTCTTAAAGACAAAAATCTATTACAGAGGCATCTCTTGAGACTAACCAGATGTTTAAACTTCAATTATTAGATCAGAGGAACTAAGAAGTACAACCCTATGAAGAAGAAAACCACGTTAGCAAATGAGATACATAAGAAAAAATGCTAGTATCGAGACTTCAAACTAAGATTAACACGGTAAACTAATGAAAAACAACCAAAGGATAAAATAACTCTTAATTAAGGATAAAAGCTTAAACCTCTGAGTAGCAATCCACCATCCTAACAGGTAGGACGGGGATATCCACGGCTGCACTCCACTGACTGAACAGTTCTAGTCCTAACAGGTAGGACGGGGATATCCACGGCTGCACTCCACTGACTGAACAGTTCTAGTCCTAACAGGTAGGACGGGGATATCCACGGCTGCACTCCACTGACTGAACAGTTCTAGTCCTAACAGGTAGGACGGGGATATCCACGGCTGCACTCCACTGACGTTTGAACAGTTCTAGTAGATAAAGAACAATAAAGCAACAAATGAGGCAGTACACACCAAACATAAACTATTTTCAAAAGTCCGTGTGATTCTGCCTTCTCCTTGATTCAGAAGCACCCCAAGAGGCGGACGTAGAGTCTAAATGAGGTTCCATTTAGACAGTTGCTGGTCAACTGTTGATTTGATCTAGGGCTTTCTTTACACTCCTTGCCCAAACTAAGTCAGGATTCACAGACTCAAAGTCAAATCACAACCAGATTGGCCTTGAAAGGGATGCTGGATCTTTGTCAAACGAATTGAAAAATCTGCTGATCATTTATCTATTTTGGCATGGGCCTTTTATTTCTTGGCCTTGTAAATGACTCTCTAGGTCTCTATCAGGTTGCGAGGAACATAATCATCTTGTTCATTAATGACATCTAGCTCATAGAATGCAAAGATATAAAGTTATTAAATCAAAACCCAGCAATTCTCGAAGAATAGGCAAGAACTCCAGTAAACAACTCATGAAAAGCCTCCAAACCGAGTGGGAAAAGTAAGTGCGCCAAAAGGGGTGTCAGGCACTCCTGCGAGGCATTAGGCACGGATACCAATTTGAATTACTTATAAAACCTTACAAAATCCTTGGAAGCACGGCCGCGCGAACCAAGTTCCCGTTCCACTGCAAAGAAATCACTCTTCCTTCATAACCTCTCCAAAGACAATCGAGGTCTTCTGAGGAATAACATTTACGTCTAACGAGACGGTAAGATCTGTCATCTGGTCCCGGTTTTAAGCTAGTTCTATAGAGCTACGTCTACAGGCCAGCTAACTCGGCAGCAGTTTGTTCGGACCCTGGATGTGGCGACTGAGGGACAAGTAGAGAAAGAGAAGAACTAGCTAAGCTTGGAGAAAACCAGAGCTGAGGCTCAGCGAAGTGGGGAGTCGGAGGACCGCACGAGGAAAGGGAGCGCAGGTACCTCGGGGACCCTGAAGTCGCCGAGGCAGGGCAGGTGGAGCAAGCGCAGGTGGGAAGGGGACAGAGGCGGCCGGGGGTTACCTTTGAGCTGGGGCAGGGGGTGCAGCTCCGCCTGGCTGCCCTGGCTGCGGAACTGTGACGAGCCCTGAGAGCGTTTCTGCCTCTGCGCCTTGCGCACCGATTTCCGGGTGAAGCCGTCCACTTTCTCCGAGGCCGAGATGGCGGCGCAGGCAACTGGTGCGGGCGGCGACGGCGACGACATCTCGGCGACCCGGGCGCTCGGCACCTCCCGCGGCGGCTGGCCCGGGCGATCGGCGGGGGACGGGCACGGCGAGCCTGCGCCCCTGCGCCCCGGGCCCCGGCCGCGCCGCCCTCGCGCTCCGCGAGCTGCTCCTCACCCGACAGCGCCTCACGGCCGCATCCCCGCGCCGCGCGGCCGCCTCCCGGGGCTGGCGGAGGGGAGGGCGGGGGCGCGCGGGCCGCACAAGTTGCTGACGCCCGGCGACGAGGGCGGGCGGAGGCGAGCCCGAAGTTTGGACGGCTGGGGCGAGCGCGCGGGTGCGGACGCCGGGCGCGCCTCGCGGCCCCTGAGCGCGCGGAGTCCGGACAGGTCTTCAGCGGCTGCTGCCCGCGCCGTCCGCCCGGCCGGGAGCCTCCTCCCGGGGCGCTTCCATCGCGGGTCCGCGCGAGCCACCGCCGAGCGCTCGTTCTCCTGTCAGCGCTGGCCCCTCATCGCCCGGGGCGGCCCCCCGCACCCCGGTCCCTGGAGCGTCGCCCTCGCTCAGCCTCCCGCGCCCACCGGCCGCCCACGGAGCACGCCCGGGAAGCAACTGCTACAACTTGAGCGGGTGGCTGGTACGGGCGAGGGGGGACTCGGGGCGCGTGCGTGCGCGCTCCCGCGGCCCGGGGGAGGTCCTCGCGGGGGGTGGAGGGAGGAGTTTGACTGACAACTTCCGCGGGGTCCCACCAGCCTCCCGAGTCTCCCGAGGGGGCCGGGGCGGGAAAGCATGCCAGTTCCCTCGGCCAATCGCAGGGCTAAGCGGCAGAGGGTGGGGGCGTGGCCTCCAGCTGTCTATCAAGAGTCCATAGCTGGGTGGGAGGGAGGGAGGGGGCTATGTGACAGACGCGGGCCACAACCAATCGCAAGTGAAGGCAGTGAGCGGGGTGCCTTGTGCGTCACAACTGTAAAGGAAAGCTCCCGGGAGGGAGAAAGGGGAAACGCTGCGCCGCCGTCAGCTCTCGTGTACGCCTGCGCTAGGCTTCAGGCTGGAATTGTTCTCCAGACAGCGCGTGAGAGGGAAACTACACAGGCAGCTCAGAGAGCCGAAGAGCGTCCTCCCTCTCTCTGCGTTCTGCTTGCCAAGGGGAACCTGAAGCGAGGGCCGGGTGCTCCCCCCCCCAAAACGCCAAGCCTTGCGTCAGTCGAACGGGGGCGGGGCCAAGGTCTTGTGTCAGAGCGATGTGATTGACAGGCGAAGGAGCCCGGGAGAGAAATGAGCTTGTCCAATCGGAGCGCGGTGCTAGGTTCTTGGGCGGGCCTTCTCTTCTCGGGTCCTAAACCGCGTAATTGGTGGTTAGGGAATCCATTTGTAGCTCCCGAGGTCTCGGCGCCGCGGTTCTCTGAACGCTGATCTCGCGTGGGGTTTGGGCAAGCTCGTCTCTACCACTTCAGAGAACTCTGCAAGCCTACGCCCTCTGAAAAGAAGTTTCCGTTTCGAACTTAGCTCAAGTGTTACGCCTTCTGCTGAGGATCTTCAGTCATCTGTAGTCAAGTTCAGATAAGCTGATTTGGGGTTTGGAGGATCTCTTCCTAGGAGATTCCGTCAAGTTTTATATTTAAAGCCAAGGACTGCTCATGTTAGCTTTGGGCATCTGTATGATGCTTCAACAGTAAGTGACCCCCGCCTCCCCATAGTGCCCCCTTGGCTCTGCAGTCTCCTGCAAGTCCCACACCTTTTGACATAAAAACAGAAGAAGTAGACTGGCCTACTGCTTGAGGGGGATCTAGAAGTATGCAAAAGTAGAGTTCTACACCGACACTAAAAACATTTGCTTAACTAAATTATATAATCAACCTGTTGTGTACAACAACAGAGGAATGCATAAAGGAAATATGGTGTGTATACACAATTTTTTCCACCATAAAGAACAATTTCCTACAAATTATAACATTTGTAGGAAAATAGGTCCAACTGGAGATAATCATATTAGGCTGATTAGGCTAGTATCCAAAACAAATATCTTGTTTCCTTTTGTTTGCAATCCTAGATTTTACATAGGTACATTAAGTCAAGAGTTTGGGAAATGAAAGTTAAACATTAAGACAAGATCATAAGAAGTTGTCTAAGGGAACTAAAGGGATTAATGGAAAGGGAATATGTTTGATGTACAGGAAATACCTGTATGAAATTTATAATATAAAACTAAATATAAAAAATAAAAAGTTGTATACAGCCTTCCAAGTCAAAGAGGCTCAGACTGCATCCCTAACTAAAAAACCTTTCTCATCCAATCAGATTAAGTTCACCACCTCACAGTGTTCAAAGCTTTTTATTTTAACAATTTGCAAATGAACCACCCTTTATAATTCAGGGGTTTCAACATCACTGCCAGTTGGCCTTTCAAAAGGCCACTTTTACATATATTTCCAGATTATAGTATAATTAGATCATTTCTCCCCTCCCTCCAAACCGTCATTCTTGCATCTTTCAAATTCAGTCTCTTTTTCTTTGATTGTTTATGTAGATATAGATATAGATAGATATATTCCTAAATATATAAATAAAAAAATATATAAATAAAACTCAATCCATATAATGTTACCTGTATGTGTATGTTTCAGGGGTGACCATTTGGAACTGGATAACCAATTAGTGGGCTCTTCCCTGGGAAAGACTGTTTCTCTCCAGTTCTCAGCTTTTCCTTAGTTACATGTAGTTCTTTGTCTTATGGACCAGTACCTACAGAATAGAGTCCAAATTCAGTCTGACTTCTGACTTGCTGTGCACAAGTCCTACTTAGTATACTTACTTCCTCTCCTCCTCCTTCTCCTCTTCCTCCCCCTTCTTCCAGTTCAGGTAAAGTATCCCACAAAGTGGCCATGCATCCTTGATACTTATAACCGTCCCAACATCTTGAAATGATCCACTCATCCCCATTTGTTGAACCCTATCTTTTCTTCCAAGCCCAGCTAGACACCTGTCCTTTGTGAAGCTATTCACAGTGATCTGCCCTGAGTGGATGCTTCCCTCGGTGTTCCGATTGTATGTATTATTCACATCCTTCACAGGACCTGCCACCCCAGATGGCAGTGTGCTCCTTCTCCTCTGAAGATTTGGAAGCACCAAGAAAGCAAGAACTGGGTTACTTAACTGCTCTTAGCATCTACTGAAATAGATAGGCAGTATTGAACAATATAGTTTTCAGCTCTCAATAGCTTCTGAAAGTGTGGTTACTGAATTCCTTACTTCAAAAAAAAATTGAGGCTATTATTTGAAACGCAGACTCCTGGACCTCTAGTCTGATGCAGATTATCAGAAAATATGAAAGAAAGGTTGGATGCCTGTTTTTAATAAGCTCTCTATTGTTATGCAGAGAAGTCAGGAATCACAATTCTCCAATCACCTCAAGTATGGAGGTCTGGATGTATAGCTCAGAAGTAGAGTACTTGTTAGCATACACAAGGCCCTGGGTTCAATTTGCAGCACTACCTACAGGTAATAGTAAATGTCTACAAAGCAAGGAAATGGTATTTATAATAAAGACAATGGATATGGGGGGGTGCAGAATACTAGCAATTTCGTTAGAATGAACGCAGTGTTTGGGTATTGTCTGAAATGGTCACCTGGGGAAGAAGTTTTTCAAGTTTGAAAGAAAAGGTAAGCCAAAAATCTGAAAGAAAAAAAATAAATTGAGGATGCTTCCAAGTTCAAGTTACTGTTTGGGGGAAGGATAAACAATGCAACATTGTCTCAAAATAAAAGACCAGAGTTGATATTTGTGTATAACCCACTAAGTCCAGTTATTGTTGCCCATCTGTGCCGGGATGTGAGACTACCCCTGGAGCATGGGAACCTGTTAGAACTGACCCAACTTTATATGACATCAGTGGCATGCTCCTGCCGTATCACCCACTTTGTCAGTCCTGTTTCCCACACTCACACATACACTGGGAGGAAGAAAAGACTACACAGCCTTCTTGGGAGGGTTGTCATGGTTTTAAATGTGACCCGGAAGGGCAACGCTTGAAGAAACGAACCTTCCACAGACAGCACTTTCACACATAGGTGTTTGTCAAAAATCCCTTTTCCACCCTCTTAATAATGTATCTGGAAATTTGGTCGCTATGAACCATCTACAGCTGGATATGGTAGCAAACACCTGGAAACCCAGCCCCTGGGCAGCAAAGGCAAGAAGCGTGTTGAAAGCTCCAGGCTAGTCTAGTCTAAGTAGTTCCAGGCCACCCAGGGCTACATAGTGTGACCCTGTCTGGAACAAAACAAGACTGTCTTATCAGAGATTTTCATTGCTGTCTGAAAGAAGATCTTTTGACTAATAAGTTGCTAGTTAAATAGTTGTTAGAAAATTACAGAAATGTGGTTTTCCTAAACCAAACTCCATACTTGTTTGGTTTTTTTTGAGGCAGGATCAAACAAAATTACCTAAGCCTGCTTAAAACTTGTAATCCTCCCACCCCTGTCTCCCCGAGTGTCAGAATTAAAGACAAGGGCCAGCCATTTTGTAAGTTTTCAAGGACTAAAATTCCATGTGGTTTATGTGAATGTGTATTGAGATGATTAGAATTCCTGGGTCTTCAGAGGGAGCTGGTAGCAGGGCAAGGTGAAAGTCGGTTTTCAATTGGTTCCATTTCTCTCTTCTTAATGATAAACTTTTCTTTACGCTCATCATTTCAACTCAGTTTGCTGTGGGCTCTTGTCTGACCAGACTTTCCACAAGGCCAGTGTCAGTTGGAATGGTTAGAGTAGAGAGCTGTTCAGGGTGAGTGAGTACAGGAAGCAGAGGTATCAATGTGCCTGGAGATCCTGCAGTGTTCTACTTCCTGGTGATTACTGGACTCTTCTCTTCATAGCAAGGAAGCCTTGTGCTCCATCAGTATGGGCTAAAATCATGTCTGCTAGTGCCTGCCCTACCCCATCTTTGACTTATGCAGACAAGAAATCAGACAGAATTGTAAAGTTCGGGTCGTACCATTGTCCTTTCAGAATACAACTGAAAAGCCTGAGCTTGGCCAACTCCCCATGCTATAATAAAAAAATCTTACAGGTATTCTTTCTCTAGATGTTTTTATGTTGGGCAATATGCCAGTTGCCAGAAATGAAGAGACCAAGTATGGACCTTACAATCATTCCAGGGAGAAGGGACAGACATAAACACAAAAACCCGTCTGCTGACTCGAACTGCAGACTCAGCACTTGGGGAGTAAAGTCAGGAGTCCAAGGTCAGGAGTCCAAGGCCAGGTTCGAGTTGTAACAAGTTTGAGGGCAGCCTGTGCAACAGAAGACCCTGTCTCAACGAAAGAAAAACAGAAAGAAAAATTAAAAAAAAAACTACCAAAGGAAAATTAGCACAGCCACAACAACAAAGGAAATGAACAAAAACTTACCACAGATGCTCTTTATGGTATTGTGGGAAAATACCTTATTTGGCTTGGGAAGAAAGAGTCAGAAAATTTAACAGAAACCGTGTTTGAGATAAATGAGACTGGAAGAAAACAAACTTTGCAGACAACCATCAAAAAAAGAAAAACTTGCTATTTTAGAAATTAGCTTCTGGGCTGGAGAGATGGCTCAGCGGGTAAGAGCACTAACTGCTCTTCTGTAGGTCCTAAGTTCAAATCCCAGCAACCACATAGCTGCTCACAACCATCTGTAATGAGATCTGACGCCCTCTTCTGGTGTGTCTAAAGACTGCTAAGGTGTACTTACATATAATAATAAAATCTTTGGACCAGAGCTAGCAGAGGTCCTGAGTTCAATTCCCAGCAACCACATGATGGCTCACAACCATCTGTCCAGCTACAGTGTACTCATATACATAAAATAAATCAACCTTTTTAAAGAAAAGAAAGAATTAGCTTCCGACATTTCATTGTTTCAGACTTGCATCTTTTACACTAATAAGACATGAAGACTCCAAAACTACAGGAACATACCTTATGCCACATCTTGTATTGGCATTTGACCTGGAGGAAGAAGGGGAGTGGGCTTTGACCCGTGCCTGTCCTCTGGGGGTGTTAGGAAAAGCAGTGTTGACAAAGCCTGCATGTCTGCTTGGTGCTAATCTGCAGCTCTTACATAAGTCTGCGCGTGGCCTTCTTCACGTACCTGGAAGAAGGGTCTGGCAGCTTTGAGTCTGTCGCTGTTCTAAAATACACAGCTGCCCAGTGTCCGCAGTCACTCCTTGGCTTGCTGTGTAGGCTCAGACTTGCAGGGGGAGGAAATCAGGGCAAAAAGCCAATAGGCTGGCTTTAATTTTCAGTGTGGTGTTGTCCACAGTTCGATGGAAGAGTAACCTGTAGTGGGAGGGTTTTCAGGAGCTGTTGAGTTGGAAACTCAGCCACGGTCAGAGCCTCTGCCTGGACTTCCACAACAGAAACTATCAGTATTTCAGAACTGTGTGAATCAGAAGCAGGTGGATCTCTTTGAGTTCCAGGCCAGCCTGGTCTACATAGTAAGTTCCAGGCTATCCATACAGTGAGAACCTGTCTCAAATATGACAAAAGGTAGCCGGGCAGTGGTGGTGCACGCCTTTAATCCCAGCACTTGGGAGGCAGAGGCAGGAGGATTTCTGAGTTCGAGGCCAGCCTGGTCTACAAAGTGAGTTCCAGGACAGCTAGGGCTACACAGAGAAACCCTGTCTCGAAAAACCAAACCAAACCAAAAAAAAAAAAAAAAAAAGATCCAGTGGAAAAAAATGACAAAAGGCAAACAACCCCTTACCAACAACATTCAACAAAATGTGTGAATACAGGTGCAGTGTGTTCATAAAATCCTACCATTTAGGAGGCTGTGACAGGAAAGTTGGAAATCTGAGGCCAACCTGGGCTACTCAGCATATCCTATTGGAAGGAAGGAAGGGAGAGAGGAGTCACTACAAGTCTATAGGTATGGATGAATAGAATCTCCGTTATATGCGTTACATTTCCTGTGTGCCAGGTCCCCGTGTGAAGAGCCTCAGGAAGAGAGCATTAAGGCGGAGCTTTCCTTAGGGTGTCTCTCACCTGTGGCACTCCTCTGTCACCTTCAGGCACATTCTTCTGAGACTGCAGAGTCCAGGCTCTTCTGAAGCTTACTCATTAGCCCACAGCGTCCTTAAGTTCTAAGGATCACAGGCGTCCCTTACCTGCTTCGGTAATTTTATTTTATTTTTTTTAAAAGAATAGTATCCTGAGGTTGTCTGTCTGTCTATGTGTCTCTTCTAAAATTCAGTGTTGACACTGAGTATTCTATTCAAGCTGAACAGAAGCTTTGACAATAGGTGACAAAGATGAACTGGGTGTTTGCTACCTCAGACCCTTGCTCTTGTTTAGAATTCAGTGTGTGTGTGTGTGTTTGTGTTTGTATGTGTATGTGTGTGCTTGTGTGTGTCAGTGTGTATGTGTGTGTTTGTGTGTGTCAGTGTGTGTGTATGTATGTGTTTGTGTGTGTCAATGTGTGTGTATCTGTGCGGATGTGTGTGCTTGTGTGTGTCAGTGTGTATATGTGTGTGTGTCAGTATGTGCGTGTGTGTGTGTGTGTGTCACTGTGTGTGTGTAACTACTTAAATAGAAACTGAGATAACGGTGTACAGCATTTTCATTCATTCAAAATTTTCCTTTGAAGCTGGGCAGTGGTGGTGCACGCCTTTAATCCCAGCACTTGGGAGGCAGAGGCAGGAGGATTTCTGAGTTCGAGGCCAGCCTGGTCTACAGAGTGAGTTCCAGGACAGCCAGGGCTACACAGAGAAACCCTGTCTTGAAAAATGAAAAAAAAATTATCCTTTGGTCTTATACAACATGCTTTGCTCTGTCAGCTGTTTGAAGTACAAAATTTATCAACATGTGAGAATTCATGTCAAAAATTAAAGCCCAGTTGTGAAAACTAAGTAGGTTTGCACAGCATCTAAAAGAATCTCAGTAAACCAACAGGGCAGACTTAGCTAGGAACTGCTCAGTTCTAGCCCTGAAGCCCATTCTCAGGACTCCCTTGGTCCAGGATGGCTGGCCTATATATGAGCAAATCTTATTTATTAAAGGCCTCCTGTAGGCTCATCTTACAGGGAAATGTCCTGGTCTCCATCCTAAGAGAGAATTCATTTTAGAAGAGTTTAGATCTAGATGAGACAGTCTCCCTCAGAACACTATTTGATGAGTACCGAGCCTTCCAGTGGTATAGCCACCTATCGGGTACCCATGATCCTGGAAGTAACCCCAATTAAACTGATGGTTTACCACATTGTGAAATCATTTCTTCTGTCTTGCATGGCCCTCTCTCTATCTGGGTTAAACAGCAATCAAATTCCCAGGAAAGTCACAAGCGGTGAGAAACGAAAGGCAAAAACAAAGCCCAAAGCTCGTAATAGTGGAATTCTAGTGTTGAGACAGTGGTGCATATGCAGGAGGTGCCGGTGTCCACGGCTTCTCGGTGAGTAGGGAGGGAAGGTTCTGGAAGCATGTGATCATCAAGGAGCTACAACGTAACCAGAGCAAAGGAGTGAAATTGTTCTAAGCATGGGGAACAAAGTGCGGGAGGCGGAGAACCCTCAGAGGAGGTGCCTCAGGACCCCAGGGGACACTGTTCTGAACCCTGTGAAGGTGGCAGTAGGGGTGTGAGGACAGGGTAAGATGCCAAAGGCTTTGTGTGCATCCTCTGCACCCCATCAAGTCAGGAGACGGACACTAAAAGACTTAAAGCAGGAAAAAAGCAGGAAAGAAATGTGATCTAGATTTGCATTCTAGAAAAACTACACTGTAGGCAGTGTAGGGGATGAACTGATTACAGAGGGCAGAGTGAGGCCCAGGAGGCCAAAAGGAAAAGAATGGGAACCTGGTGTGTGTGTATGTGTGTGTATGTGTGTGTGTGTGTGGTGTGTGTGTGTGTGTGTGCGCGCATGTCTGAATATATATACTTTAGTATAGATCACATAAAACACACAATACAGGAAATGACTCGATGGCTTATTGGATGTGCATAGAAGAGGAAGGGATGGTCCCCAGGTGTATGGAGTGAGTGGATGTGGTTGGGGATGTGGTGGTGACATATAGCTGGACAATTCAAACCTGTGAGACACGCAGTAAGAAGCTGGACTGTGAAGTCTGACAGGAAGGAGAACTAGACTGGAGACAGAGGCTTGGGAGGGGATGCAGAGAAAATGGAGCTCAGGTGCTGATTGCTGTCCTGGGAAGGGAGTCGGAAAGCAATGACAGCGAGAACGCTACTTGGTGGCCAGATTCATGGAGACACTAGGAGATAATACCTGACAGAGCCCATCTTGTGCCCAACCCGAGATCTGGGGCAAGGAGCTGGAGAACATTTGATGGAAAATGCCAGACTAGAAGCAGTGTTTTCATAACAGCAGGTTGGGGAAATAGAAGCCAAAGGAATTGGTTGGAGCTGAGTGACCGAGCAGCAGGGGCGGGACTGACTGGAACCGAGCCTTGTGCTCAGGGGCACCTATCGGGCCTTTTCACATTATCATCCCTAGCTCCCCAAAGGCAGCTAAAATAGTAAGGTAGAAGAGGCAGACTGAGTTTTGGAAAAATAAATAAATCTCCCAACTCAACCCTTTCCCCAATTCCTAAGTAATGATCGGTTTAGTAACTGATCTGTTTGGGAATAGATATTGGGGGCTGCTACAAAGAAATACTAGAGAGTTTTGGTTAAAGATGGGATGTGAGGGAAGATCGGTGGTAGACCACTTGCTGAGCATATGCAAGGCCTGGATTCAATCGCATCTCTCCAAGAAATGCAAATCCAGACAAACAGCAAAGTCCTAGGTCAGCTGGAGCTACACAGAAAGAGCTCAAATAACAGAGGGCTAAGGATGTAGCTCAATTGTAGAGCACTGGGACAGCATGTATGCATAAGATCATGGGTTTAGTGTGTGCATGTATGTGTATTCACACACACACACACACACACACACATACACACGGTCAGTAGGGGAAGGAACTATCAAGTGAGAAGAATTACAAGTGACGCTAAGGATTTGAACAGGAATATCAAGCGAATTGAACCCTTTACCAAAAGGGCAGAAGCTGAGCTGGTTCTGTTTTGGAGGAAAAGAGAGATGTCAGAGGAAGGAAGAATCAGGAAGTAAAGATGAGTCCAAGGTTAGCCTTGTTGAGTGAATGGAGTTTTTTAAGGTCACTGGAGCTCGTGAGCTGGCAAACTGGATCTTTATTTTTAAAGAGAGGTGATGACATGTATATTAATTTGAGGACCGAAGAAGACCTGACCGGGCTGACAGCCTGGAGCAGGCCAGAGCAGAGGAGAAAATTATACAAACACAGGCTGCTTCTCTTTCAGGAAAAAGAAATCGTGACAGAAGCAATTGTGTCCTGCCTCTCACATGCCTCGGGGGGTCTCTGGCACTGAGTGGTCAGTAGGACTGTGTGGAGAGAACCCTAAAGTGGAGAACAACCTCTGATACCTGCTGTGCCAGTGAACTGAAAGTCAGGTGCAAGGAAGCACTCACCGTTCACAGGCCGAGAGCCACCATGATGGGTCACACATACGCGAGGGTGTGCACACTGACAGTGTGTGCTGCCTGTCATCCGCCCCATACCCAACCGCCATCCACTCAGAATTATCAAAGTCTTTGCAATGCCCATGTAGAGCAGGTATAAAATCTTAGCTGCCCACTGAGCTCCGTCACCCAGTTTCAGGTAAGGCTGACGTGAAATGTCATCAACTTCCCAGCATCTTTATTAGCTATGCCCTTGTCCAGGGTCCGTGTCATACTCTCGAACACTGAGTTACAGTAATTGTCTTTCTCGGCGTATCTGGGTCAAGGCTGCTGGGTGGAAGTGGAGTGCATCCATAACCTCCTGCGAGATGCGACTCCATTCCGTGCCTATGCTGAACTCCATATTTCAACATGGGTTGTCTGAGCGTTGATCCTCTGAGGAGAGAAAGTGCTACATCAACTCAAGGATCTAAGATAGCCCTGTTTCCTGCTGGACTTCAGGAGGTGCAGAAGCGAGGAGGAAACAGCTTAGTGTCTGGGAGTTGGGAAAGGCAAACACACTGGATCCCAGGTTAATTCAGGAAGATAAGGGACACACAAAAATTCAGACAGGGCTTGAAGAGAAGAGTAATATTCTGATCAGTGGATGAGGAACAAGTGACAGGAAGTCCCAGCTGGTATGAACTGGGGGACCTGTGGGATGTCAATGGGTGAGAGGAAGAAGAGGGCAGTCAGAGGACTAGACACGGGAGGCGGAGAAGGGCATGTGAACAGCCACTCGGAGAATACCAAACAGTACAGCCAGCAGAAGTTTGGTAGGAGAGCAGGCAATAAAGCCAGGTTATTCAAGGCCAGGTTGGGAACTGGACTAGAAACATCAAGGGTGAGCCCCCCCCCCCCCCCGGCTTGTTTTCAAGACAAGGTTTCTCTGTATAGCCCTGGCTGTCCTGGAACTCACTCTGTAGACCAGGCTAGCCTCGAACTCAGAAATCCGCCTGCCTCTGCCTACTAAGTGCTGGGATTAAAAGCATGTACCACCACTGCCCGGCTGGGTGAGGCCTTTTAACATAGCTGTTTGGGCACTAGGGAGCTAGAAAAGAATTTGGAGCAGGGTAATCCTGGATTAGACCCGGATCTAAGAGGCTTCTACTGTTAATTTTTTTGTCAACTTGATATAAGCTTGGGTCATCTGGGAAGGGGGAACTTGAGTTGAGAAAATGCCTCTATCAGTTAGGCCTATGGGTAAGTCTGTGGGGTATTTTCTTGATTAGTGATTGGTGTGGGAGGGCCCAAACCACAGTGGGCAGTGACATCCCTAGACTCAAGTCCCTGGGAGATATAATAAAGTAGGCTGAGCAAACCTGGGAGCAAGCCAGTCAGCGATGTCCCCGTGGTCTCTGGTCAGCTCATGCCTCCTGGTTCCTGCCTCTCTCAATGATGGACCGTGATCTGGATGTAACCCTTTCCTCCCCAGTCACCTAAGGTCACGGCCTTTCTTCCAGCAATAGGAAATAAACTAAAACAAGGTTTAATTCTGCAGCTGTTAACTAGGAAGAATTCAGAGGGAGTGGAGCAAAGGCAGAGAGAAGCTTCGGACTCAGCTAAACACGTCTGCGCATTCTTTAAGTGACTATGTTCATTAAGACTTGGGAAGAAGACCTGGCCTTCAGAGGCAAGGATGGTTATAGTCTATGCAGTCCCAGTTTCTGCATCTCGAAGGCAGAGGCAGCGCGCTCGCTCGCTCACCTCAGGTTGTTTCCAAAAACAAACACAGTGCTTTAGAAAACAGCATAGCACTTGACTCTCTCACAGCAGGCTCCAGGCCTGCTCCATAACGCAGCTGTGGCTGCCCCAGAATGGCTGCCCTGTTCTCCTCCTAGTCCCTTCTAGTCTCTCCAGGATTCTTCCTCAGCACCAGCAAACAAAAACCCACGGCAGACACACACCGCAGCCACAGTTGTGTTGTTGTGCAGTGACCGAAGCTGGACAAGTTCACTGACTCAGTTTCCCCCCCTACAGCAGCCACACTCCAGGACAGCTTACTCAGCCTCCAGTAAATGGACCTCTGCTGGATGTCTTTTTAATTTGTCTTCTTTCTGCATGCACAAGGGTTCATAAAATGAAAACCTTGGATTCATTAATGCATGGGATTAAAACGTGTAAAGTATTATGTATTGCTTACGAATACATGGAATATGTATATATTTTGTGTGTGTGTGTGTGTATATATATATATATATATATAATTCATACACTTTATATTCCATGTCCCTAAACTACAAATGCAATGTACACACACACTGTACACACACACACACACTGTATACACACACACACACACACACACACACACTAGGAATTGATGACACTGATTCAGATCCAGTTTGATGGTTCAGTGGACAAAGGTACTTGCTGCACAGCCTGGAGACTTATCTTTGGTCCCTGGGACCCCGGTAAAGATAGAGGAGAAAACCCACCACACAGATGTGTACTCTGAGCTCCACACGCGTGCTGCGGCACATGCATACTAATCGCAATAAGTAACAGTTTAAAGCACACTAAACTTGGGAAACTGGCTACTACCTGTGAGAAAGGAAGGAAGGACAAGTAAGCTCCGTCTGTAATTCTATACATGTTTTTCTAGCTGGGTGCTGACTGGATGATTATTGTTCTATCCTCTACATAGTTTGTGTGTAAGGAATAATATACCAATATGTGTATATAATTTTAGATTTTAGAGAGAAAAAAGCCGGGTCCTCTATTTTTGAAATGGTAAGCTTGCGCTGGCATCTGGGCTCTGACATGGAGGGAACCAGACAGGGAAGAATCCTTCGCTGCCTGCATCTGATCCAGCCAGAAGATAGCTGCCAACCCTCAGACACCAGCGAGGCATCCCCACGAGAAAGAGTGGGGTACAGGAAGACAGTCTCCAGAGCCTCCCTGGAGGAAACCCACCACAGAGAAAGTGACAAGGGGGCAGGTGCCAGCAGAGGCAGAGCCGGAGGGACAGACGGGTCGCTAAAACCAAGACAAGGGAAGTGTGGATTTTTAGATTTCTAGGGAGGAAAATAAAAAAGCACAGAGGCGGAAGGGAGAGCCTGTTCGTGATGGCAGGGAGGAAGATCAGAGAAGACTGGGGTTGAACTGGCCAGAAAAAAATATTTGTATTGACTCCACCTGGGCAGTGCAGATAGTAACTGCTATGGAGGCTTCCAGACACAGATGCTTTCAGGGCAGCACTTCCTGCACAGCAGTCAACAAGGAAAAAATGGGAGGATGCAGGGAGCAGTTGTTTTCACTGGGCAGCGGACAGCACAGCACAGGACAGCACAGCACGGCACAGTATAGCACAGCACAGCACAGGACAGCACTGCACAGCACTGCACAGCACAGCACAGCAGGGCACAGCACAGCACAGCACAGTATAGCACAGCACAGCACAGCACAGGACAGCACAGCACAGGACAGCACTGCACAGCACTGCACAGGACAGCACAGCACAGTATAGCACAGCACAGCACAGGACAGCACAGCACAGCACAGTATAGCACAGCACAGCACAGGACAGCACTGCACAGCACAGCACAGCAGGGCACAGCACAGCACAGCACAGTATAGCACAGCACAGCACAGCACAGGACAGCACAGCACAGGACAGCACTGCACAGCACTGCACAGGACAGCACAGCACAGTATAGCACAGCACAGCACAGGACAGCACAGCACAGCACAGCAGGGCACAGCACAGCATTGCACTGCACAGCACAGCACAGTGCAGCACAGCACAGCACAGCGCAGCACAGCACAGCAGGGCACAGCACTGCACTGCACAGCACAGCAGGGCACAGCACAGCATTGCACAGCACAGCACAGCACAGCACAGTATAGCACAGCACAGCACAGCACAGTACAGCACAGCACAGCACAGTATAGCACAGCACAGCACAGCACAGCACAGCACAGGACAGCACAGCACAGCACAGCACAGCACAGCACAGGACAGCACTGCACAGCACAGCACAGCACAGCACAGCACAGCACAGCACTGCACAGCACAGCACAGGACAGCACAGCACAGCACAGCACTGCACAGCACTGCACAGCACAGCACAGGACAGCACAGCACAGCATTGCACAGCACAGCACTGCACAGCGCAGCGCAGCACAGCACAGCACAGCACAGCACTGCACAGCACAGCACAGGACAGCACAGCACAGCACAGCACTGCACAGCACAGCACAGGACAGCACAGCACAGCACAGCACTGCACAGCACTGCACAGCACAGCACAGGACAGCACAGCACAGCATTGCACAGCACAGCACTGCACTGCACAGCGCAGCGCAGCGCAGCACAGCACTGCACAGCACAGCACTGCACAGCACAGCACAGG
Source organism: Tokudaia tokunoshimensis (assembly GCA_036184795.1). NCBI lineage: Eukaryota > Metazoa > Chordata > Mammalia > Rodentia > Muridae > Tokudaia > Tokudaia tokunoshimensis. Next base: position 3,978,347 of record BTHU01000013.1, on the reverse strand, counting down.
ACAGCACAGCACAGCACAGCACAGGACAGCACAGCACAGCACTGCACAGCACTGCACAACACAGGACAGCACAGTACTGTACAGCACTGCACAGCACAGCGAGAGAAATGAGGCTCCATCCCTACAGCATCCCAAGCTCTCTGGCAGACATACAGTCTCGCTGAGATGCAGATGAAGACATCGAATTTGGACAGCACAGTGGTGTCACGGCCTAAGTATGACCCAGATCAGATCCAGTCACCCGTTCTCAACAAGCCAACTAAGAGAGTCAAATTCAAAGCAAGAGGCAGAAAAAGGAGATGTATTCAATGTGGGCACATTGACGAGGGGACAGAAAGATCTGGGAACCCCACCCTACCCCATCTTCAGGGTCCTAAGGTGAGACCAAAGTTTAGAGTAGAGGATATGCACATCTGAGCAATCCTGGTCAAGGTGTGTGCATGCCCACCGCTGACCTACCGTTGTCTAGACTGACAAGTTAGAAGAACTCTGTGGAATCTCTTCCGGGAACACAGGTTCCCGCTCTGGCTGGTACCTGCTCCTTTCCAAGCATGAGATTCCTGAGGAAATTCACCTTTCTTTGGGGTCGGTTGTTTTAACAGTTTGGGAGTCAGACTGAGTGAGAGACACAGGGTCTCTTTAAGAGAAGTCCGTTCCAGCCAGGCCTGTTCTAGAGGCTGGCATTTGTGAGGCAGAGAAGGTTCTAGAGAAGGGGGTGGGGAGGTGGAGTAGCACTAGAAAAGAGCTTCCTTGTGGCTGAATACAAAGTCGCAAGGTCCAATCCAGGCAATCGGCAAAGAAACCCTCTGGAAGCTCAAATCTTAACAGTTTCCTGGGCTTGGCGAGGCTGGGAAAGATTTCAGTTCCAACAAGACAGAATGGTCTGAACCCTTGTGGTCTTTAAGAGAGATTCAAGAGTAGCTTGCTACCACATTCTTCTTCTAGAGAAGCACTAAGGTAACACTGAAGTCTGAGACCGTGTAGGGACTGAGGAAGGCGTCCGGACTTGGCATCTGGATTTGAATCATGGTTCTCATGATTCTATTGCGGAGACAATCTAGGGCTTTGTTGTCTACTGCCTAAGTCAGTACCATCCAGGCAAATGGGGCTACTGAGTACATGAACTGTAGTTAGTGAAAGTAAACTTCAATTTAATTAATTTTGATAGAGATTTTCTTTATTGCAAGCTGACTTGTAGCTTGTGATGTCACCCAGGCTAACTTAAACGTCTTGCTTCACCCTTCAAGCATACACCTGTGCCTCCATGCCTATCTGTAATTTTTTATTAAATTTTAGTTATAATTTTTCATTATACAGCCAGGGCTATACAGAGAAACCCTGTCTCGAAAAACCAAAAAAAAAAATTTTTTTTCATTATTTATTAATTTGAGAGTGAGGTAAGGCATGAACATGCCACAGTATACATGTGGAGGTCAAGGACAACTTTCAAGAGTTAATTCTTTCTTTTGAACACCCAGGTTTTGGGGCTTGAACTCAGGTTGGTGGGACTGGCACCAAGCACCTTTACATGTTGAGCCGTCTTGCCAGCCCTTAAACTCAAATTATTTTCTCATTCATCATATTGCGGCAGTGTTAGGTGTTGCGGCATGTGCTAGGTATATGTATAAACTTGATGTTACACATAAATACATTTTCTAATTGTCATTTAATGAATTGAGTGATTTTTTTACACATCAATCTAACATATCAAGATGTCTATTTGAATATTTGCAAGATACAGGAATATCTAAATAAGTCAAAATTGGTAATAAAACTGAATATTTCAATTTAAAATGGTATAATAAGTGTGATGGTTTGTATATGCTCAGCCCAGGGAGTGACATTATTAGAAGGTGTGGCCCTGTGGAAGTAGGTGAGGCCTTGTTGGAATTGGTATGTTACTGTGGGTGTGGGCTTTAATACCCCAGTCCTAGCTGCCTGCATGTCAGTATTCTGCTAGCATCCTTCAGATGAAGATGTAAACCTCTCAGCTCCTCCTGCACCATGCCTGCCTGGATGCTGCCGTGTTCCCGCCTTGATGATAATGGATTGAATCTCTATGCCTATAAGCCAGTCCCAATTAAATGTTGTCCTTATAATAGTTGCCTTGGTCAAGGCTCACAGCAGTAAAACCCTAACTAAGACAATAAGTTATGTCCCTAGTTCAAAAAATAATCTTGAAAAATTATAATATTTAAAATAAAGGACTATCACTGATATAGAAATCAATAAGGATGCTGAAGGTCCTGAGGGTTGACTGTCCCATCAGATCTCATGCGGAGGGAGATGGCTCAGTAGATAAGAGTAGTCACTGTTCTTCCAGAGGACCCTATAGTTCAGTTCTCAGCAACCATGTTGGACAGCTCAGAACCAACTGCAACTCCCACCCCAGAGGATCTGATGCTCTCCCTAGCCTCCAAGGACACTTGCATATACCCATACACACATACACATAATTAAAAAGAAAAACACGGGCTGGAGAGATGGCTCAGTGGTTAAGAGCACTGACTGCTGTTCCAAAGGTGCTGAGTTCAAATCCCAGCAACCACATGGTGGCTCACAACCATCCGTAATGAGATCTCACACCCTCTTCTGGTGTGTCTGAAGATAGCTACAGTGTACTTAGATATAATTATATAAATTAATCTTTTTTAAAAAAAGAAAGAAAGCATGTCTTTTTATTCTTTTTTTTTTAATCATGAAAATCTGTGTTTGATCCTTGGAACCTACATGGAAGTCCTACAATGTGTCTGCTGTCCTCCACACAGGGCACAGGGCCACAATCGAGGACACTGCCCTCCAAAAATAAAACAAAACAAAACAAAACAAAACTCCATGTTGATGTTTAAATCGCTACTGAGATGGTATTGGAAAGTAAGACCTCTGAGATTGTCACAGGAGTGAGCCAGTTATCTTGTGTGTTCAATAGATATTTTTAAGTAATTCTTAACCGGGACCACGGTCATCATGTTAGATGATTTCCACATCCAAATTTCCACATCCAAAAGAGAACCACTTTAGACGGAGAGGTGGCCAAAAACATTACCATCTTCATCTTAGAAATTCTGCTGAAGCCGGGCGGTGGTGGTGCACGCCTTTAATCCCAGCACTTGGGAGGCAGAGGCAGGAGGATTTCCGAGTTCGAGGCCAGCCTGGTCTACAGAGTGAGTTCCAGGACAGCCAGGGCTACACAGAGAAACCCTGTCTCGAAAAAACCAAAAAAAAAAAAAAAAAAAGAAATTCTGCTGCAAAAAAGTAAGGGAAAGATCTGAGAGACATTTTACAACTAGTATAAACTCAGCACTCAAGAAAATGAAATCAGTACCTTGAAGAGATCCTTAGACTCTGCTTTCTCCAGTATAGGGGACAAATAGCCAAATTACGGAAACAGCCTGATGCTGGTGGATGAATGGATAAAGAAAACGTGAGATACGCAGATATATAAAGATATATGTTTTTATCTATATGATTTGGCCTTATAAAGAAGGAAATACATTCCCTGCAACATGGATAAACTTGGAAAACATCGTGCTAAGTAAGACACACTAGGAACACTAGAATAAATGCTGCACCTGCATCTCGCTTACCTGTGGCATCCAAGGAGTTAAAGAGCAGGGTAGTCACTAAAGAGGGGGTAACAGAAATGGAAAGACCCTCACCTGCTGACTGAAGCCACTGCCTTTTAGTTGTAAGGCCTAACTCACAGTGTGGAGATCTGAGAGCCACTGTTAAAATAATGGTTCTGGGGCTGGGGGTTTCCTCAGTGGAGAAATGCTTAATTAACAAGAGAAATGCCTGGTCTTTAGTCCCCAGCCCAGAAAAAGATAAAATAACAATGTGTCAATTACTGATAATGTACTCTACATTAGATCTTAAGCATTCAGACCCCCCAGTAGAGGGTACCTGCAGATAGTTGTAAAATGCCTGGCTTTGTCTGGTCACTACGTCACAGCTTTTATCAGATGTCTGCATCTTAAATACGTACAGCTTTTGTCAGTCATTCCTCAACAAGGCTGGAGGGGAAAGCCTGGAAGTTCCTCAATTAAGCAACAATTGTCTTGTTACAAAGTCTTCCTGACAACATCAAAATCCAATCGATTCAAATCCGGCTGTTTAGGATTTTCTTCGGCTACAGAGAAAGTCCTGTGATGTAAGGAACACAGCCAACTGATATTTTGGATATGTTCATTCCACAAGATTTTCAAACTTACTTTCTTTTAAGTATTGTCCTCCTGTAGCTGAATAGCATATTCATTGGTATAGACATTCGCAAATGTTACATTTGTCAAAGTACTCTGCCGGAGAGACCAGGCATAACTTCTGTCACAGTGAAGGATGCTTGGCAAAAGTAGATCAAGGGCTGTGTTGCCTGTGATGTTTGCTTGCTTGCTTGCTTGCTTGCTTGCTTGCTTGCTTGCTTGCTTGCTTGCTTGGCTTCAGTGCTCAGGCCAGGACCTTTCACATCCCAGGCAAGTTCTCTATGCCCCTAACCCTTTTGAGACAGGCTTTTTTTCCAATTTTTCCAGAGGCTAAGTTTATACAACCCTGCTGGCTTCCAACTATCCTCCCGCCTCTGACTTTGCCTCACCACACCTGGCTGGACTGTTGCAGCTTCTAATCAATCAGCTCACCCTTTGCCTGTTGATTTGCTCCTCTTTTTTATTTTTATTTCTTTTTTGAGACTGGGTCTCACTATGACGTCAGGCTGGTTCAAATTCACAGACATCCACCTGCCTTTATCACCCGGCTGCTGCTGGGATTACAGCAGGCACCACCAACACCTGGCTCTTCACTCCATGGAAATGATACATGTTGAAAAGATGTTTGGGTTCAGCTTGCTGAGTGAGCTCGTGGGTGTAGTTCTTAAAGTTATCCTAAAGGTGTACACGTGCTATGACTCATCATCTTGTGGAATGCAGAAATAGAAGACAGTTATCTGTGCTCTCTGCCAATGCTCTCTCTCTCTCTCTCTCTCTGTGTGTGTGTGTGTGTGTGTGTGTGTGTGTGTGTGTGCGGGGCTGTAAAACTAGGGAGGTAATGCGAGAGGATGAAGAGATCCTAAGGAAGGTAGGGGATAGAGAGTGAGATAAAGTAGAGGGTCACGCACCTGGGGGAAGCAAAAGAATCAGAGAAAGGAGGGAGGGGACCAGGAAAGGTCAGCGAGGGAAGGAAAAATAATAAAACTAAACATGGTGACGTGTGTGCAGAAGTTGCTGTGAGGATGCCCACCATTTTGTGTGCTAATCTCACAGATCAATCAGTAAATGAACACTAGTACAGACTTACACAAAGTTAAGAAATTAGGCAGGTTTAAAATCAATGGGATTTAAAGTCAGCTCTAAAATAAAGTAACTAGGCTGGAAAATAAGGATGTAGATATAAACAGAGAAAATTATTTTTGGTACTTAACCCGGATATTGGAAATGCTTTTTAAGTTTTAGGATGTTTGGAATAAATCAGGTACGTGAATACTTTTTCAGCTGCAAATTATGTGAAATATAAATACAGATCAAGTACTTCTGATGCAAATCTAGCATTTGAATGGAAACATGCTGTAGGTTGAAAAATACACATAAATTTGGAAGAGTTCTCATGTGAAAAACAGTGAAATGAAAAAATTGTATATACTGACTATCTGTGTTTAAACGATATCTTTGAGATACTCGGAGGGAGCAAACGTGTTATTAAAATGAATTTTCTATCAAACACCACCACCCCCCAAGAATTTTCACCTGCTTCTCTCTTTACTACAACTACAAGAACATGTTCAATTCTGCGTGTGGCTTGTGTCCCGCAGCTGTTGGCAGCTTGCTTGGGAGGACGGCCCCCAAGGCAGATGAGTCCAATGTATGACACGTTTTACTTACACAGTGGGAAAGTCGGGGTTTTCCTTTTAACATCTCTGTGGGTTTTTTTGTTTTCTCATCTAGAACTGAGGGCAACATTGTCTTTGCCTCAGGAGTGGTTTTAGGAACGATTGACTCCTGTCTGGCACAGAGTGACAACCCTCTGTCACTAAACCACCTCACCAGTGCTGACTGGTTCCTTAACCCTTGCTTCAACTGACTGAGCTAACACAGGCCAAGCAGCTTAGAGGAGGTAGGGACCCCACCGTAGCTTCCTGAATCGTCCAGGTGTGACTGGTTCTGACGTGTGTGGCAGGAGCTGTAAGCCTCCGTGTTCCTAACTGCTCCACAACTTTTATCGGTTGGCTCCTTTTGGAGTAACCACCTTAGCGACTTGGCTCTCTAACTTCTCTTAAGGGCTAGCCTCCAGCCCCAGGGCAATCTCTCTCTCTCTCTCTCTCTCCATTCCTTAACCACTTCCTGTCTGGTGTGTATATTTGGCATTTAATTGCCTTGCATTGTTGGGTAAGGGAATTAAGTATATTTTTTCCTTGGTTATGTTAGGGCTAATGTTTTAAAATTTGCGTATGTTCCCCAACAGGGCATGATAAGTGAGATATATACATATACATATATATATATACATATATATATTTATATAAATATATATATAATATATATTATATATATATTTAGCCAACAGCAGATGGGAATATTTGGAAAAACTAAAAGGGAGAGGAAAAGAGAATTTGACCAGGAGACTCTAGTCTGCAAGGGACACGAAGTGCCACTGGAGAGAAGTTTTAGGTACAAGCTTGAAATAAGCAGGAAGAACTAAGCGCAGCTGACAGGGACACAAAGGGCAGAGGTCAGTAAGCAAGTGGATGGCCACCCTGCAGCACGGCTCCACGGTCAGGGGGTCCTCCTTTCCCAACTGCCCCCACAACTATTTTTGGCCACACTCGAGTGTAGAAAGTGACACAGGTCCCAATCCAGCCCCTGTGGCTCTCAGAGAACTCATTCCCAGGGACTCCTCGCTCCCTCCTGTCTCTGGAGTCTTCTCCCACACCTCAGCAATTGAAATATTTGGCAAGCCTTTCTTCTACAGGAAGCCTTGCTGACCTCTGAGTGAATGAAATGAGGTCCCCTGCATTCCGGGCCCATTGCCCTCCCTTAATCCCAGCGTTCTGTCAGCAGAAGACACACTGCTACCTGGGACACTGCAGAGCTTGTCACCTCCCAACACAGTGCCTGCTCCAAGCAGCACTGAATGAATTATTGTCACAAAGTTGATTCTTGTTTGGGCCACAGGGAAGGAAAAACCCCTGCTAATGTGGAAAGAAAGAAGCCACTGTTCGACTGTGACTCACGGGCTTGGTGCCCAATACAGGGTTCAGCTTTGTTCTGAACTTTTGTGGTTCCAAATTTAGGGAGATGAGAATTTAGCAAGACAAGAGGGAGACGGTGTTGGGGAGCCCAGGGATATGATTCACTTCTTGTCACCGACCGTAGTGTGAGTTTGGACTTGGTATACAAAATGCTAAGGTGACTTCTCGCCTCCAAGTTCTCCTATTCTAAAGTTAGACTGTTGTAGGGCAGGGACACTGAGGGCAGTCACACTTGGATAGACACAGGTCATCAGTCACTAGACCGGGAAAGTAGGATGTATCTAACATGGTTAAGTTAGGCACACATGTAAGTGACTAACAACAACTGAGGTGAAGACAGAATCTTCCTTGACGGTGTAGCTGCCTGTAAGATGTCCAAGTTCCTCTAAAAAAAAACCTCACCCATGCTTCTGTAAGCAACGCCAGTTAAACTTATTGGCGGGCTAAGTCAGACTTGAGTGACAGCATGCTTTGGTCTGTTGTTGCCCTGTCTGGGGTGAGTAACATTTGTTCATGTCTCCCTGGCAGAGTCAGCCAACATCAGCGTACATGGAGAGAGACCCAGATGGTTTGGTCACTGTCTGTGTTCCCCTCATCCTACCAGGTTCTGACACACTCTTTCTCTCTTCCTTTCTAAAGATTTATTTATTTATTTATTTATTTATTTATTTATTGTATGAGTACACCATTGCTCTCTTCAGACACATCAGAAGAGGGCATCAGATCCCATTACAGATGGTTGTGAGCCACCATGTAGTTGCTGGGGATTGAACTCAGGACCTCCGGAAGAGCAATTGGTGCTGTTAATCACTGTACCATCTCTCCAGCCCTCTCTCTTTCTTTCTAACTTTATTCTCTGCCCCTAAGCCAAAATCTGATTACATAACAAGGCACAGAGTAATCTCCAACACTGATTTTTAATGAACTTAGTTCCATTTCCTATTTGGAAAGGGATGAACCCATTTAAAGGCTGTTCTGTGCCTCGACAGCTACTGTGCATTAGAAACCAGATGGACCTTTAAACCAGATTAGAGGAAGAACAAACACCTCAAACTAGGTTTAAGTTCTCTCAGCAGAGATGCATAGCTGTTGAGGAGGGAGACTGAGGTATTAGGATATATCTATGAAATTAAAACTACTGCAGCAGATCTTTCTGTCACCTGCCACTCACCCTACCTACCTTCCGCTTCTTCTAGGTTAATAGCAAGATGACCATGAACGTCCTGGCTCCTTGTCCTGGGTACCAGATATTTCCCTGGGATTTTGGAATAGCTAATAAGAGCATGAGGATTTGGACTGGCCTAGAACTTGATAGCTCAGTGGAGTGTTTCCCCACTTGCCTAGTATACACAAGTCCTGGGTTCATCCCCCAGTGCCAGAAAGAAAAGGAAAGGCTTTGGTAGCATCTTCCTAACAAATGCCTTCAATGCTCTGTGGTGACGTTGAAGGACACTTTGGACAGGACTGTGAAGATGCATGCGGAGGTGCTGCACCAGGCTCGTGATTCTCTCCAGTGGAAGGAGCTGCACTGCCTTCACAATATCCCTGGCAGGCATACTGACCATCCCCAGGGGCGAGGGAAATGTCGGGGGTGGGCAGGGTGGGAGGGGAGAGGGATAAGTGTTGAGTGGGAGTCACATTCTTTGTAAATGCTGCCATCTATTCTCACCAGTGCTGCCACTGCCGCCGCCGCCGACTGCTGCAGAACCAAGCACTGACTGTTATTTCCCTGACTAAGACCTTTCTTCCTAGCCAGATGTATTTATTGGTCTAGGACTTATTTTCCTAGCACTTGAGAATCTGAGGCAGGAGGATTGCTGAGAGTTTCAGGCCAGCCTTGGCCACTGAGTGAGACCCTGCCCCCCCCAAATAGAAACAAAACAAAAACCCCTGTCCATCCCTAAGATGCCTCTCATTGCACCCTCAGTTTTAGGTTCAAATTCAAATGTGAAGCCACCAGTATCTTCCAGTTCACTGCTCAACACCCACCACGAGGCAGCCCACCACGTGCGTTCTCCTTGCAGGGCCTTTCTGCAGATTCCTCTCTCAATGCCCTTCTCCCCCACGCCCCCCACCTTCCATTTTCTATTGGCTTTTTCCTAACTTGGGTGCCACCATCCCTGTCACCCTTTTGACCTTGGCAGCATCCTGTGACCTCTGAGATTTCCATCAGAATCTTTATTACAGGACACCGTGGTCACGTGACTCTTTGTTTCTCTTGTCTCCTTAGCAGGCTTGGGCCAAGGTAGGACTACAACCTCCTGTTGTACTCCACCAGGGGCCTTTACCACAGCAGCGTTCTGTGGAAGAAGCTCTGTAAATATCGATGCTTTAATTAAACAGGAATAGGAGAGAGGAAGAGGGTTAGAAGGACTCCAGTCAAATTGCTTTGGCCACAGAACACAACAGGTCTCTCCTCCAGGGCTCTCCTCCAGACCTTTCTCGGGTTCTTCCTCAGGCACTCCAAACACACCATAGGGGCTGGGGCTGGTTCTGCACAAAGTCTTCACCCAGACTCAAGTCTTCAGCTCTGAGCTTTGTACTTTCCCTCTTTCAGAGCCGTGTTTCTTGTTTCACCGCTCGAAGTCCCTCTGTCTCCGCATCTCCGCACCCTCGTCTTCATCTGCACTGTGTTTCAGGCACATGTTTCTATGCCTATTTTTGTGTGCGGGAGTTTGTGCCCTGTCTCCTGCACGGAGGCTTTAGCTTTACAAGCTCCCAGAGTTCTCTACTCAGCCCACCCCAGCGCTGTGTGTGTTAGCATTCCATCTAAGTTCCGCCCTACAATTACCTGGCAACAGCCAGGTAAGCCTGACTCATTATAAAAGGGGCTGCTTGCTCTCTCTCTCTCTCCCTTCCTGTCCTTACTCTAACCTCTCATCCCTTCCCCCCAGTGCTCATGGCTGGCCTCTACTTCTCTACTCCCCCCCCCCATCCCACCCCCCACCTTTCTCTGCCTCTATTACCCTCTCAACTCCTCTCCTGGGACTAAGGAATGCCTCAGCATGGGCCTGCCAAGGCACCTCCTTCCCCCACATCTCACTACACTTCCACCAAACATTTCCCCCTCTCTTTATCTTTTATAAATACATCAATGTGCATCGTGGAAGTTGGCCCTTTCTGGACCCTGACTTGTTTTCGGGTAATTCATATCTACTGTCTCCACCATCACATCTACCCAAACCTACAGGGCTTAGATTTGGAATTTAGCCTTTCCAGGCTTGAGATTCACTAAAAGTAAAACTAAATAGGAAATAGGTCTTTCCTATTGCAAACAGAAACTATTTTAAATATGTCTATAACTCTTGGCCATCCATCTGCACGGCCTAAAATTTTATGGGTTACTTATTTATTTGAGAGATTAGGAGGTTGAGCTAAATCATTTTCTCTCACACCCAGCGGACTGACTTCACTTGAGAAATGTTTGCTAAAGTTAGGAGTGCGTCTGTGACCTTGGCCCTATTACCACTAAACCAACTAGGATTCAGGCCCAGAGGCCTGGCAAACAGGGAACTTGGCGACAGCTCCTTTGAAAAGGAGCAGGCTACCCTGTAGATGACCAATTATAGGTCCCTGAGGCTTCTGGAGCCGTCTCAGCCTGGTTCCTGGCATCCAGCTTCCACGCTAAATGCTTCTTGTTTGGGAGTCTTTCCCACTTCAGCAGGTGGGAACAGGTCAAGGGAAATAAAGGCCACGAGGGTCAGAGCGAGGAGGCATCGGAGTCAGGCACACGTATTCACGCTGCATCCCGTAAGCCACCACCATGCTCCCGAGGAGAGTTTATTAACTTCTTTAAAGGGAGATAGCGACAACGTTCGTGTCCTCCCTGGGAGTTAAATGATAAAATCTGAGCGCAAGCTTCATACTGTACGAGAGCTAGCAGCCTCGGTGGTCGCTCTTCTCCATGTGTGCTTAGCAATGGCTCTATAATGCCACATTTGAAGGGACTGCAAACCAGGCTGGCACTGGCTGAGCTCTCGGGCCACTAGCCCTCTCACTCCTGCCTTCTCCAAGGTGACCCAGCACTGGGCTACCAGCTCTGTCCAGAGCTGCTGAGTGAGGTAAGAATGCTGGCCAGCATCTGACTGCCTGGCCATGACCCCTGAGCTGGCAGCTGTGGGGGAAGGAAGGAGCAGAAGGGACAGGGGAGAAACAGAGCTAATGGGTGCGCCAGGACTCGGGAGGAAATGGGTTTGTGGTGGGGCTCGCACGCACGGGATAAAGAGAGGAGTTGGGTCGTTTTTTAACAGGAAGGAAGGCAGTTGAGAAAAAAAACAAAAACTAACTTCTTTGCAATCATTTTCTGAAACGAATCAGAGACAGCCGACCAGTGTCTCCGGAGGAGCCACTGAACACAGGCCTTGCCTTTCTCCTTTAATGTTTGTGGGAGATGGGGTGGAGGCAGGGGGTGTCATTGTCTCACCTGTAACCCCCCCAAAGTAATAGTGTTTTGTGGAAAGTCAGGCTGACAGACCATCAACCATGACCTTTCACCCTAAAGTCTTCTTGCACAACCTGGTGTTACTTCCACGGGCAATCTGTCTTGAAATTCTCATGTGACTGCTTTTTTTTTTCCCCCTGCTTGTTAGCCCCATAATTAAAGAGTCATGAGAGAAAAACACCAGTGTCACCCCAGTTCTGTGGTATGTGGTCAGGGAGAAGGGATTCCATGTATCTCAGGTGGCCGGGAGGGTGACAGAGCTGTCCCCACTGCTGGAGCCAGGGCTGGTACTCATCCTTTGCCCATAGCTGTCCAGCTGAGAACTGCTGGGCTGGACAAAGGGTTGGCACCCATGGTGCACATCAGGAAGCAAAGGCCACAGGGAAACTTGACTTCAGAAGCCCAGAGTGCCGCAGACCTGTGGAGACACGCTCCCACCTCCTCACATGCCTGTCTGTCCATCAGTGTGGTCTGTCCGTCCCTGTCCCTCTCCACGCATCACATTTTATTTTCTCAGAGAGGGCTTTGATCTTTAGCACAGGCTTTAGCGTAGTGAGTGGGACTCACTATGTAGCCCAGGTTGGACTCAGCAATCCTCTTCCTCAGCCTCCCAAATGCGAGGTTTACAGGCATTCAAGTTTGTCACCCCTTTTCCCGCCAGCTTCATGATGAGCCACCAGAGGAGTCCGCCAAGGCGAGGCAGCCCCTTAACTTTCAGTCTCTTGCAAACTGAGCCCTTATCACTTCTCGGCCTGGAGGAAACAACAGCCCCTAACCTGAGGCCATCACGACCACATGAGTTTCCTGGTTACATCACTCTCCTATGCCCAGAAGCTCCTCACAGCCTAAGGTACACACCTAAGGTCCTGGCCTGGCATTCTCCAGTCTCCAAACTCTCTGTCATCTGGCTACAGAAATGCCCAAGCAATGTCACCCACTCCTAAAGGTCGCTCACACTCTGCCTGACAGATGTTTCAACTCTGTGCCTTCTGGGCTTATAGGGATGCTAACGTAAGGGATGGAGAGGAAGGAAGAAAAGGAGGAACAGAGGGAATGGAGGGGAGAGGGAGGGAGGATGGAGAAGAGGAGAAGGAGGAGAGAGGAGAGGGGAGGAAGGCATAGTTCAGGAGGGAGGGAGGGAGGGAGGGAGGAACCACCGCTTGGTCTCCACAAGTGTCTTCCCTAGGGCTCTAGTCCTTCTCAGCACCCTCCCCTAAGCCCTTCCACACACTGACACACACACAGGCCAGCAGAACCAAACCCTGAGGTTACGAAAGCTTCCAGGCTTACATCACCACCTGCTGCCTTCAGTGGCCAGCGAGTTTCCCCATACTTATTTCTTGTTTCCCCACCTCGCCCTCTTTTTTTTTTGTCTGCTTTCTTTTACTCTGGTTTTTAATTTTGAGCCAGGACCTGTCTAAATTGCTTAAGCTAGCCTTGAACTTACTATACTTCAGGCTGTTCTTGGATTTTTGCTTCTCCTGCCTCAGGCTCCCACGTAGCTGGGATCACAGGCCTGTACCCTCTGCTTCTCTTTATCTGTGGTACTGGAGACTGAAAGTAGGGCCTGGCATCATTTAGGGCTGGTTCTGGAACTTGCTATGTAAACCAGGCTGACCTTAAACTCATATCGATCTGCCTGCCTCTGCCTCCTGAGTGCTGATCTATATAGCAGTTCTAGGCCAGTAAGGGCTACACAGTAAAGAGCCTGGAGGAAGGGGGAGAAAGAGAGAGACAGAGAGAGACAAAGACAGACAGAGACAGAGAGATATGCAGAGAGGCAGAGACAGACACACAGAGATGTGCAGAGAGAGACAGAGAGTCTGCCCATGTTAAACATGTGCTCTAGCGTTGAGCTATACCCCAACCATCTTTTAACTTCTTTTAAACAAGAGATGTCTCTGTTTTCTTCCAAGCCGCTGGCTAAATCAATGCATAGCAAGCCAGGGTGAACACCCTGCCCAAATGTCCCAGCTTCGGGACTGCCTGATTGATCCGTTGTGGCGTCACGTCACCTACTCCTTCCAGCCATATCCCTTGCCCCCCTCCCTCCTATGTTCACTGCAGTCTCCTGAGCCTTGACTGAGTAGCTCAGGTGCACAGACGTCTATCAGAAGGTCCCTGCTTGGCAGTCTCTGCATTTGATCTCACTTTGTCTATGTATAAATTGCTACATTCTCAGTGAAAGAACGGGCTCTCAGACAAAGCCTGCCATGTGTCCGAATGTGTATGGTGTGCACAGGAAAAGTCTTCCATAACTCCAGTCAGTTCACACCTGCAGACCTGCACACCTCTGTGCTGTGTTCTAGGGAGAGAAATGAAAAGAGGAGCTGGTATCGACCGTACAGGGCAGCAGTTCTCAAGCCTGCGAACGGTACATCAGGACCACTGGAGGGCTTGTTGAGACCAGATCAGGGTATGGGTGGAGAGGCGGCTCAGTGGTTAAGAGCACGTGCTGCTCTTGCAGAGGACCCGGGTTCAGTTCCCAGCTTAGCAGTTATCAAATGGCAGCTTACAACCATCTGTAATTCCAGTTCCAGGGGTTCTGACACCCTCTTCTGACTTCCATGGGATTGATTCTGCATGCATGTGGTATGCAGACACGTACTCAGGTGTGTGTGCGCGCATGTGTGTGTGTACATTATTATTTTAATATTTATATATATTAAAAATGATTAGGGATGCCGAGATGGTTCAGTGGGTAAACTGCTTGCCACACAAGCTAGACAACCTGAGTTCGATCCCCCAGAGAACCTATATAAGTAGAAAAGGCAAACTGACTCCGTATCGTGGTCCTCTGATCAATACATGCATGTCATGCCGTATACACACCCTGCCCCGCCCCCACTCAAAATGTTAACACATAAAATTAAACTGGAGAACAAACGAGCACATCCAAAACTGGTTGTGGTGGCCTACTGCCCTGTATTCCTAGCACCTCCCAAGTCAGGCAGGAGATTCACAGCAAGTCTGAGACTAGCCTGATCTATGTATTGAGTTCCAGGACAGCTGGCAGCCAGTCTCAAAATAACAAAAAAACAAATTGGAGGGATGGAGGACACGGCTCAGTAGAAGAATGTTTGTTTAACAAGCCTCAGGTTCGATCCCAGGACCAGAATCTTTTAAAATTAATTAATTAATAAGACTGTTAGAGAGCCAGCCTCTAGAGTTAGGTCTAGGATAGATCCCAAGAACATACATTTCTAGGCTCCCTGGCGTCGCTGCTGGAGCAGAGCTCACTGTTGGGGAACTACTAACAACAGACACGAACTTTACAGTCTTCCACAGCCCAAGTCTGCTCCTTTTGAGAGGTTTCTGAGTTTGGGGACAAGCCTGGTCACCCAGCCCTTTTGGTGACTTTGAGGATATGTCCTCCTGGCTGTTAGGGAGCTGAGAGTATGTCCCCAAGAGTTGTCTTCCTTGATTGGAGGACACGGCCAGCCCACTAGGGACTTAGGATCACAGGAAGTTTGCTCGGCGTGAAGAGCAGCAGGGCCTTCTCCTTACGGATGGCTCCCGAGAGCATCAGTAATGTCTGAGGGTACAAAGTGATTTTCTGGTGCTTTGCTGTGTGACTAATGCTGTTTGTACCATTGTAGGATCATATACAGGGCAAGATATAACTGAGGCCGCCGCTGCCCCTGCTCTATGGTTGCCCCCTAGATATGGAAAGGAAAGATAATGTTGACAGGGTGCGAACAACACGAGAGGACTTGAGTCTCTTCTGTGTGTCTCCTGGAAGCAAGCGACTGAATGTTTTTTTTTTCCAGACATGGTCTCTCTATGTAGTCCTCACCGGCTGGAGATCACAATGCAGACCAGGCTAGTCTAGAACTCCCAGAGATCCAGATCCTCCTGTCTCTGCCTTCTGTGTGGGACTAAAGGTGTGTGCCAAATGCTCTAAACTCGACCTTGTCTCTTCTCCTTCACATACCTTCCTTGAGTGACACCATCCTTGCCGCTTTGACTTTCACCATATGTTCACAACTGCACACCAGTACCCCAGCCCCAATCTCCCTCTCCGCGATGCCCCCGGAGGCCTCAGCTGCCCACCTATCTTATGTCACCGGCACTGACGTCATTTTACGCTCAGCCCCTCCCTTGCCTTGCACTTTCAACTCTTCCCTTCTGAATGTGTTCGCCAAGCCCCATCTTTTCATGCACTGAATGTCTTTATCATCCAGGTTCTCTCTGCTCCCCCGCTACCTGCCTTCCTCTGACCCAGCTCCAACCCTCACCTCACCACCTCTCTCCTCAATCATTTATTTCAAGGAGGAGAGGCACCGTGAACTGCTTGCTGTGTCAGCAACAGGGTTCAAGCCTTTCTGTATCTCGTCTGATGTAATTGAAATCTAAAGATGAGGTTGCCCTCACATTTTACAGATGAGGGCATTAGAATAGTTAGGAAGTTCACCCAGAGCCCTGCCTGCTTGCTGGTAGTAACACCTGAGATTCTGCTTTTCCCCTTTCGTTCTATTTTATGCGCTTGGGTGTTTTGTTTTGTTTTTCCTTGCATGTATGCCTGTGTTCCCCATGATCCAGAGGCTAGATCAGGGTGTTGGATACCCTGGGGCTGCAGACTGGAGTTACAGATGATTGTGTGTTGCCATAAACACCAAACTCTGGAAGAACTGCCCGGTGTTCTTAACAGCTGAGCCATTTCTCCCACCCAGGTCTGTATTCTTAACCACTCAAACACTGAGGGGTCCCTCACTCGGTCCAGAGCTTTTAGACCACTTTATCTCAGACTAGCTATATTAAAGAACTCTGCCCTGAGGTTAGGCTTCCCTCAGATGATTATCCTGGGCAGTCAAGGTCATGGGTCCCTGAGGTAGGTAGTCATGGCTACTTTTTCCAGCTGGCCCAATGCTTTCACTTCCTACAGAATGCTGTCTAGTTCTTTTAAAACACTGAGGCAGCCTGGCATTGGAGGCACATACTTGCCATCCCAGTTCTTGGGAGGTGGATGCAGGAGGATCTGGAGTTCAGCTACAGAGCCAGTTTGAGGCTAGCCTTGGCTATAGACAGATGACACCATGACTGTGCCCTGTCCTTCCAGACTTCTCCTACATTCCACCCCCTTTGCCTGTACAGGATGACCTTCTGACTCTCTGCACCTTCATGTCTGAATCTTCCTTCCCATACTCCCAGACTGGAGTCATACATACCTTGTACCTGGAGTTCCAGAACTTTCACACTTGTTATTTGCTCGGCCTTAGGGCCTCCCCTCCCTCCCTCTCCACCCAACCTTAACTTTAGCAAATATTTTCTCCTCTTGCTTGTGCTTGGTTTTGTGACACATTTAAAATGTCACCTCCACAAATCTCCTTGGGGTGATGGTAAGTCTTCCTTTTTGTTCTCTTGGTAATTTGCCCAATATCTCTGACTCACAGTAATTTGTTTATATAGTTATCTTCCCCCAAAAGACTTTGAATCTTAAGATCTAGGTCTCCTTCATTCTTTAACTCCATGACCAGGTCTGAGGTGGACACTTAGTGAATGAGTGAGTGAACAAGTTAGTGAGTGAAAGAAAGAAAGAACCCGAGAGCTCCTCTCAGAGTGCTACACACTGTGCCTGCCCCACACTGTGCCTGCCTCTGCCAGCAACTAGGAAGCCAGTTCACCGAGTGGTCAAGGCTGGGGAGATGAACTTCCGTCAGAGACAGCACAGTGCCTGCACATAGCAAGCACTCAGACGTCCTAGTGTGAGGAGCGGCTTAGAAAGCAGCCATCTTAGAAAGCAGCCATCTTATGGAATATTACAGGTATATGTGTGGGGTGGGGTGGGGGGAGACACATGGGAAAATGTTACCTTGGCTGATAGTTTTTTTTTTAGCTTGTATTTATCTTTTTCCTTATCGCTTTGATATTTCTCTAAAATATTGAATTTTTTTATTTTTTGAAAGATTTATTTATTTATTATATGTAAGTACACTGTAGCTGTCTTCAGACACACCAGAAGAGGGCATCAGATCTCATTATGGATGGTTGTGAGCCACCATGTGGCTGCTGGGATTTGAACTCAGGGCCTTCGGAAGAGCAGTCAGTGCTCTTAACTGCTGAGTCATCTCTCCAGCCCATATTGATTTTTTTTATAGACATTTGTCACTTCAGCTGCCAACATATACAACCATACACACAAACACTCCAACCCTTGATCTGACTATATAAACCTCAGGAAACCACAGAGACACACAGATTCCCTCAGGAGGCAGACATTTCAGATGTGACTCAAGGACACTGAAACACATTAGTTTAGAGAGAACCCTTAGTCCTCAGGCTATCTCTGGCACACAACCAGGAGTCAGGTGGGCAGGTACAGTGCCAGCTCAGGAACCAGGAAGTGACATTTCTATTCATTCCAGTGCCCAGGGACACCAAGAGTGGATGTCTGGGAACAGGCGCCCTGTGAATACCTGTGGAGAAATGTTTGCTCGGACTCCTTCACAGGGTGGAGCTCAACACCCTGAGTGCTGGGTCATTCCATAGGTTGATGATGGTGGTCAGAGGAAAAGAAGCATTGCCCAGTCAGAAAGTGATGTATTCTGAGTCAATCAACCAAGTATAGGAACTGAGGGGTAGGAGGACTGGGGTGTCCGGATGGAGGACTCTTTCTTCCACAATGAGGAAACACAGGCTTTGGATGTGACTGTGATCTTCATGGATACAATATCGAGGGTGCTATCGAGGTCCGCCTATTCCGTGTCAGAGTGCATTGGAACTGAGAAAAACCAGTCACAATAACCCTCAGAAATCAAAGATGCCTTCTTGGTGAAGGGGTCAAGTAGTGTTGAGAAGCATCAGGGCAGAGATGAGGCAAACCTGAAGACCTGTGAACCAGCCCTGTGGTTGGAGGGGAGCCTGAGAAGGTTTCCCACAAACAGAACAGAGCCCTGTTCAGGGTGAGGACGTTACAGGGAAGACGCTGGTACCTGGTGACCGGTACCCAGACTATACTAGCAAAGAAAGAGGGAATCCCCTTGACTAAAGAGACGGCCTGTGTACTTTAAAAAGTTTACATTTAACCGGGGAACACGAATGGACACTTCTGAGACAATCAAGAAAAGAAAACCTAGAATGTTCTAGCTTGTTCTATCTCAAGAAATGCATAATTATCTTACTTTCTTTTTCTGTTGCTGTGATAAAATCTCCTGACAAAGCCGGTGGTGGTGCTGGTGGTGGCACACACCTTTGATCCAGCACTTGGGAGGCAGAGGCTGGCAGAGCTCTGTGAGTTCAAGGCCAGCCTGGTCTATAGAGTGAGTTCAAGGACAGCCAGGGCTACCCAAAAACACAACAAACCACCCTGACAAGAGCAACTGAAGGGAGAAAGGTTTATCTTGGCTTACAGCTGGTGGACAGAGTCCTTCACGGAGATAGAGAAGACAGGAGCTCGAGTTGGCTGGTCCCATCGCATCCGCTGCTCAGCTAGCTTTTTAGGAAATCTAGGGCCCCAAGCCGGGGAATGGTGTCACCCACTTTTAGGGCAAATCCTTCCACCTCAATTAGCATAAATAAGCGAGTCCCTCGTAGGCATGCTTAAGGCTGATCTAACATAGATAATCCACCACAACTGTGCTCATTGGTGAACGTCCTGGGTGAGTCCAGGCTTTGTCAAGTTGACATCAGTCATCACAAGTAGCCGGGACTGTCACCCTACAGAACACAGCAATAGAGGCAGCATTACACATGACCTACAGAGCTGATGTCTTCAGCTCTGAGTCTCTGTACTGTGTGTCAGTACTGGGTACCGAGCATCAGCACTGGGTACTAAACATCAGCACTGGGCTGTATACTGCCTCACATAGACCTCAGTGAGCACAACCTACTTCATAGTTTGTCAACTTGACACAAACCAGAGTCAGTTGGAAGGAGGAAACTTCAGTGAGAAATTGCCTTTTTAAAATTGGCCCGTGGGCATGTCTATAAGGCATTTTCTTGATTGCTGATTGGTGTGGTCGGGTCCTTGGCCCACTGTGGGTGATTCCACCCCTGGGCAGATGGTCTTGGGCTGTAGATAGAGAAGCAAGGGATGGAAGCTAGCCAGTAAGCAGCATTCTTCCATGGTCTGTGCTTCAGTTCCTGCCTTGGCTTTCCTTGATGATGGGCTCTAATGTGCAAGCCAAATAAGCCGTTTCCCCCACGTTGCTTTGATCAGCATTTTTATCACAGCGCCAGAGCTGCAAACCAGAACACCAAAGAAGTAGTAAGTGGAAGTGCAGAATCAACACCAAAAACCACAGTGCACTAACCCTCAGCCTCCCCGTCTTCAGCCCCATCCACCACACCAACGGTCCCTTGTTGTTTTAAAAACTGAGATACTCTCAGGCGTCATGTAATGTACCCTTTCAAGTGTGCATCTCCCAGACTTTAGCTGTTACCTCAAGGTAGTCATGCACGATGTCCACCATCTTGTTCTGGAATATTTCCATCCCTGAAAAGGAAACTCAGTCTCTTCCCACCTCTGCCTCAGACCCCGGGCTCTACTCTTTGTCACTTGCCTGGTCCGGCATTTGACGTAAATGTAACACTGCAGATGGGACCTCAGGGTGATGGTTGTTCTCCACACTTGTCACCCAGCAGCTGGGGCTGCTCTCTGGGTAGATCAGATCTAGTCCCTTTACCTCTCTGCGGCCCCAGGCAAGAATGGCCCCTCTTCCCGAGAGCTGCCGAGATTGTTGGCAGTTCATGTCCTGCTGCATTGTTCCCCCCGCACCACCACACACACACACAGAGGCAGAATCTCTAACTCCATCCAGTGCAGTACTGATCTCTCAGGCTTTGTTGACCAGCAGTCAGTCAAAGAATCAGACTTCACAGGAGACCTAAAAATAACTTTACGTTCACAACAGTCAACCATTTTGTGGGAAGGAATATTGTTTACTTCTCTGACTCTCTCTGCCTGTTTGTGTGTATATATGTGTATATTTCTTTTCAAAAGAGGGTCTCACTGTATAGCCAGGTTGGATTCATTTTGTAGACCAGGTTATCCTCAAGTTTGTATCTGGGTCTCCAAACGCTGAGATTCCAGGTGTTTGCCATGCCCCTCCCCATGTCTCTTTTCTACTAGCTTTGTATGTCGACACATGAAAAAGAAAACAAAATAAGTTTCCTCAAGGTGATTGATGTAAAAGAAGATAGAGAACATAGATGCCCGGGGAACTCTGCTCCATGATATTCCTGTTGGTGAGCTTGACTGTCAGCAAAATGCCCGGTGTTTGAGAAGCCAGGGGTTGAGATGTCAGAGAACCCTCTCCTAGGTCTGTATCACCTCTTCTGGTGCAGCAAGGTCACTACTGTACCCTTTGTCCTGCTTCCTCAGCCTCTTTGCACAATTCCCAAGATTCTCATGAGGTAAGCGGATTCGGAAGGGCTTTGAGAAGCAGATCTTTATAAATAAGATGATTTTTAATGACTTGGGTTTTTTAATTGTATGATGGGCAACTTAACAGTAAAGAACAAGAACCCAGAGGTTCCAATGGGTTCCCAACAGAGTCTGTCCCAGTGCGAGAACATGCTGACCTCAACCTGACTGATGGATTCATTCGTTAAGTGCTCCATTAGTGACTGTGTTTGGCCTTCAGGATACAGCTAATTGATAGAGGTCCAGAAAGAGCCCCAGAAGAACTAAGAGATGAGGAGAGTACCCAAAAGGGGAATGTAAGGTGTGTGTGTGTGTGTGTGTGTGTGTGTGTGTGTGAGAGAGAGAGAGAGAGAGAGAGAGAGAGAGAGAGGAAGGAGATGACTGGAGACAGAGGGAAAGGAGAGAGAGGAGATAAGATGGCCCTGCTGGAGAGAGGAAGAGGATGCCACTGGTGAGCGCCCTTGTAACAGCCACTGTTCCCAACCCAGGCACCGGTTCTGTGGGAGGGGCATTTCCCAGAATCTCTTCAGGCTCCTGTTTCTCCTCAGTCAGTTACCTTCCCAACCTACTTAAGGTGAGAAGGGTTCCCAGGCAACCTGACCTTGACCTCCATCCATCTCCTGAAGGCCTTGGGCAGAAGGTGGCAGGGACAGCCAGAAAGCGGAGCCGGATCAGCCGGCAAACAGGGCCCTCAGTGAGTGAGCCCGGCAGCCTGTAAATTGTTCTTTTGTTTGCCAGGTTTTACCAACATGGTTTTATTCCATATGACTGCTATTTCAGGAGCAGTAAATATTGTCGGTGGTCTCCTTAAAAAGGCCAATGACCTGAAATAATGTTGTTGTGGGTATTTCTTCTTCTTCTTCTCCTTCTCCTTCTCCTTCTCCTTCTCCTCCTCCTCCTCCTCCTCCTCCTCCTCCTCCTCCTCCTCCTCCTCCTTCTTCTTCTTCTTCTTCTTCTTCTTCTTCTTCTCCTTCTCCTCCTCCTCCTCCTCCTCCTCCTTCCTCCTCCTCCTCTTCCTCCTCCTTCCTCCTCCTCCTCTTCCTCCTCTCTCCTCCTCCTCCTCCTCCTCTTCTGTTTGAATTGTCTCCAAGAGGCAGGCCTGCTCGGTGTCATGGAGTCAGTCTTAACTCACTGTCTTTAGTCTTAGCATTCATTCCCTTTTTGTCTTATCACATGCTGGACTGGCAACGTGCAGACGGCAGAGATAAGGATTCAGAGTTGGAAAGCTGACCTAGGCAGGGAAAGCAGGGGTGTCCAGGGTGTACCCGGAAGAGGGTAGGGAACACTCAGCTCTGCTGCCCGTCCTACTTCCCGAGCTGGAGTTTGACCTATAATTACCGTCTCTTTCCTCTGAGAAAACAGCGACATTGGGAGTAAGCACAGAGCAGAAAAAGGCATTACATAAAGGATGGAGGGTTTATAAATACAGTTAAAATTATAGGATTGTGTCCCGTGTTTAGCTCTCTGAAGAGAGGGCTGGAGAAGAGAGAGGAGGCCTTCTTCAACTTGACTCGGGTCCTAAAATACCCAGATGGGACTCTTTAGGGGCCAAGTCAAACAGTTTTCCCAACCGTCACTCTGGATGTGAAAATACTGCTTAAAAATAAAGGAGTGTGTGCGTGTGCATGTGCGTGTGTGTGTGTGTGTGTGTGCACATGTATGTGTACACAACCTGTGGGAGTTGGTTTTCTCCTCTACCATGTGGGTGCAGCCATCAAACTCAGGCCATCGGGATCAACTGCAAGAGCCTTTATTTGCCTCGACATCTTGCAGGTGCACCTGGCCAGGTTTCTTACGCGACTTTTTAAGGTTTCTTTTTCTTTTCCTTTTTAAAAGGATATATTTATTTTATATATATGAGTACACTGTCACTGTCTTCAGACACACCAGAAGAATGAATCAGATCTCATTACAGATGGTTGTGAGCCACCATGTGGTTTCTGGAAATTGAACTCAGGACCTCTGGAAGAGCAGACAGTGCTCTTAACCGCTGAGCCATCTCTCCAGCCCCACTTTTAAGGTTTCTTACTCACTATCTGATTATTCAGTCTCTTTTCATCTAATTTTCACTAAGAAGGCATAACCTTACTTCACCCAGTACCACCCAGTGCCCAGGATTGAACCTGGGGCCCTGCACATTCAGCCACTAAGTTATAGATACCCAGCCCTTGTAAAATTGTATGTTTTGAGATCTCCCCTACATTTCCCAGGCTAGCCTGGAACTCATTATGCAGTCCAGACTTGAACTTGGAATCCTGCCTCAGGCTCCTGAGTAACCAGGGTGGCATGCTCCACCCTCGACCGTCTCTCAGGCTTTTGAGAACCTACATCTTCCCAGGGACCAATCAAATATCATAACCCAGGATGCTAGTCACTGTTCACTCACAATAGCTCTCTTGCCGTGCAACCACGAGAGACAATCACCTGAGTCAGTGTGCTGTGATGGAGAATGGTGGACGGACAGACAGACGGTGCTGTAGAAATGGAGACAGTTCACCTGTATGAAACAGAAAGAAAAGAAGCAGAGAAATGCAGCAGCGGAGGCCGGGCTCATAGAAGTCCCTGCTTTTGATGGCTCTCAGGGTCTGGACTCTTGCTTCTCCAACCTTTGCTTAATTTGGAGTCTCAACTATTTCATAGCGTGTGCCTGTGCCGCAGGAAGTCTTGACCAATGTGAGAGCAAACACCATCGCTAAGGATTCTGCGGAAACACTGACAATGAGTTCATCAGCTCACGCTAGCTTCGCGGAGGATGAGTCTCACTCCTATGCTCTCCAGAAAGGGAAGAGACGAAAGGTCCCAAGACAAATGTAAACAGCTAGAGAAGAGGAAAGGACTGGAGAGAAGCCTGAGGTCTGGCTCTGCCTTCATGTGGAATGAACTTCGCGGGAGCAGAAATCTGGAAGGAATGACAATGATCATCTTCTCATCGATCATCAGCTGGCTTTTTCTTCTCATTGATCATCAATCAGCAGGCTTTTACTTTCATGGTCAGATCTGAAGCTATTCAGCCCATGTTTGCCACTCAGCAGGGCCTCAGAACAGCGAAGGCAGTCGGCTTCTTCTTCTTGCAGAGGTCAAAACGAGCCTGGTCAAAACGGGCGTGGTCAAAACAGGACTGGAAGCACAAGAAACTGACCTCAACAGGCTTGACTCCGCCCCCTCACAGCCCCGCCCCTCACAGCCCCGCCCCTCACAGCCCCTGTCCTGGTCGTGGTTTCTCTTCTGCCCGGAATGTTTCTAACATGCCTCTGGCTCTCACCTGTTGCAGCTCCCGGATAGACCAGTGGCGCTGACTCCTTGATTGCAGCAGCAGTTCTCAACTGTGGGTCTCGCTTCACACAGGGGTCACATATCAGATACCCTGCATACCAGATATTTACATTACAATTCATAACAGTATCAAAATTACAGTTATGAAGTAACAATGAAAGTAATTTTATGGTTGGGGGGGATCACCATAACAAGAAGCGCTGTATGAAAGGGTCACAGCGTGAGGAAGGTTGAGAACCACCACACTACAGTGTATTTGCTTCCCTCCAAAAACATCAGGAAAGTGGGGGAAAGAAAATAAGAAAGGTGTTTTGTTCTCCAACATTTCAGATCATGTGATTCTTTCTTCAGGCTTCAGGTTTCTTCCTAATACATCTCTAGATGTTCAAGGGACAGCAGGATGAAGGAAGTACTGCTCTTGCAAGGGATCCCAGTTCAAGTTCCATCATCCACATGGGACCCTGCTCACAACCACCTGTACCCCAGCTCCTGGGGGACTCACCACCCTGGCTTCCACAGGCACGTGCACTCACGTGCCACACACCTCCACACACAGAATTTAAAATAATAAATCTTTAAAAGCCTACCAGGTTAATTGAATTAAAATGTGTTTTCTGTTAAAAAAAAAGTCAGAAAGAAATAACTAAAATAACCTTTTATTCTTCCTGTCAGAACCAATGTCTATTAATAATGAATATGTTAAGTTTTTCTGTAAGCATGCTACGGTTTAAAAATATTTCCTCATTGGGCATGGTGGTGCATGCCTTTAATCCCAGCACCCGAGAGGCAGAGGCAGGCAGATCTCTGTGAGTTCGAGGCCAGTCTGGTCTACAAAGCGGGTTTCAGAACAGCAGGAGCTACACAGAGAAACTCTGTCTCAGAAAAAAAAAAAAGGTTTCCTTTAAATTTTATGTGTTGGAAACTTAATCTCAACTGATGTTGTTGTTAATTATACTTGGGAATTGGACCTTGGAGAATTAGGATTAGATGAAGTCATGAGGTGGGGCCCACAGTGTAATTAGTGGCTTTATAAAAGGGTGAAGAGTCTGTATACCGCACGATGACAACTCAGTCTCACCATGTGACAGCCTTTGTCATGTGATGACCTATCAGGAAGGCCCTCACCAAATGCCAAGCCGAAGCTGGCATCACATTATGGATGTCCAGTACGTTAAACTGAGTAAATCTCTCTTCCTTATCAATTGTGAGGCCTGTGAGATTCTGTTTTTTCGAGACAGGGTTTCTATGTATAGACCTGGCTGTCCTGGAACTCACTCTGTAGACCAGGCTGGCCTCAAACTCAGAAATCCGCCTGCCTCTGCCTCCCAAGTGCTGGGATTAGAGGTGCGCGCCACCACCGCCCGGCGTTTGTGTCCTTATACACGTGCCGCTGTGTCCCAGCACACAGGTGCTCGTCAGAGGGCAGCTGCAGAGTTTGTTCTCTCCTTCTAGCTCATGGGTTCTGGGGCTCAAATTCAGGTCATCAGAAAGGTGTTTGTTAGCTTGGTCCTTCAGTACTTGCAG
This sequence comes from Tokudaia tokunoshimensis, assembly GCA_036184795.1. NCBI lineage: Eukaryota > Metazoa > Chordata > Mammalia > Rodentia > Muridae > Tokudaia > Tokudaia tokunoshimensis. Next base: position 3,952,511 of record BTHU01000013.1, on the reverse strand, counting down.
ACTTATGTATATGTTTTGTGCAGACATGTATGCTCTCCGAGACTTGTGAGCCCGAGCATGGAGGTAGAGCCGGCATGTTCTTCATCCACCATTCACACATCAAGCAGGTTCTTCCAGGTCACAGGAACAATTGGTCCCTCTCTACCATGCACCTCCCTCTGTCCCCGTCAGAACCAGACAAATGGATATCGTCTACAAAAACAGCCATCTGGAAACGCACTGAGAGCCTCTGAAGAGGACTCCTGTCCTAGGTGGTGACAGGACAGGCTGAGCAGGTGTTCCTCAGGCACTGCCCATGAGGCCTACTAGTGTCTTCCTGGCCTAGGACAGGAGCAGACACAGGGTTAAAGCCCCACAAGTGAAGGCACCAGGGTGTCCCGAAACTGAGAGAAGGAATGTTTTCCAGTGTTGCATCCAGAACCACCCTCCTGGCTCTAAGGAGTTTAGCTGGGAAGACGAATGTATAGCCTTCTGGAGCAAAGGGCAGGTAGGAAGACTGGCCCTGTCCTTCTTCCTTTGTGACAGGAGTTCCTGCTCCTGTCACTTTCTGATACTGCTTCCTTATCTGAAAATGAAAATATGGATGTCTGCTCCAGAATGTTGCTGTGAATAATAAACGGGGCGAAGTCTTTGGAAGAACGTAGCGTGAACACACAGCAGTGTGCAGTCCTGACTGCACGTAGCCCGAGATAGCTGTGTGGCCCAACACAGAATAATAAAATCACTTCAAACGTTAAACGACTCTTTTGTAACTTCATCGAGTGCTTCTCAAATATGAACTTTGTAGATAACAAAGAAAAAGCCCGGACACCCCTGGGAGTATAAGAGAGCAGATGTTGGCAATAGTAAGGCTAAATCTACCAGACCTCCCCACCCCACCCCCACCTCACTCCCATAATCCCCCTCTGTGCTGACAGGACCTCTCAAGCCACTGGCCCCTGTCCCAGCACATGCTATCCCTCTGGCATGCTGGTGAACTCCTTGAGGGTCTGGATGAGGAGTTGATGCCGCTGTGCCCTCTGCACCGGGCACAGCGTGGCACTCCAACCGTCACCGATTCTGCTGACTTGTGAGAGTGTCCTCTCCTTGCAGATCCAGCACAGCCAGTTTGGACCAGTGCAGTGAGCAAACAGCTGGGCCGGCAGCTGAGCTCCCCTCCCCCATGGCAGCCTTCCCAAGCACTTCTCCCTGGAGAGCACAGCGCCAGTTGCCAGCCTCGGGAGAGCCTTGTTATCTCCTTCCTTTGCTTGCAGGTTAGAAGATCATCCCCTGATAGCTTCCCAGAGAACTGCCTTAGACATTATCAGTGCTGATGAAATGCAGAGGCTCACTCTGAGTGACAACTCCTTCCAGGGTGCTTGTTCTCCTAGGATGTCCCAAGTCCCACACTTTCCCCTGACTTTCCTGTCCAATGCACCTGCTGACACATCTGTGCCACAAAATACAGGCCCGATGGCTCAGCAGTCACCAAGACACCTTCATATGAGTGAAGAGAGGTCGGCGACCAGAGCAACTTGGAGCAGGAAGCTCCCAGGACTCAGACATATGCTTAGAACCTCAAGTGCCATAGGCAGAGATTTGGGGTTGGTTTTATTCCTTTTGCATTCTCCTGGGGCATTGTGTAACCACATTAACAGCTGGGGTCTTGCACAGACCACCTGTGACCTATAGACAAGCATCTTAACAAGTATTAACTCATTTAATCACTGTTACAGGTAGCGCTCATCTCTGCGTGTTACAGTGCAGGAAACTGAGGCACAGTAGTTTGCTCAAGACCACACAGCTCCTGAGAGGCCGGTGTGCACAGTTTAATCAGAAGATTGGCCCACAAAACTGTATCATTTCTATGTGTTTTATTTAATTCTTATTTTATTTTTTTGGTTTTTGAGACGGTCTTTCTATGTAGCCCTGGTTGTCCTAGAACTCACAATGGAGACAAAGCTGAGCTGATCTTTCAGAGTTCTGTCTCTGCTGCCCAAGCACCGAGATCAAAGGCATGCATCACCACACCTGGCTTTATTTGTTTGTTTTTAATTTTGGGGCTCGGGGTGCTTTTTGAGACAGGACCTCTCGCACTTTCCATATTACACAGTGACTCTCCATACACTAACTCCCAGTGGTCTTGTTTTGGAGACTGGAAGACTAAAGCGCGGGTTAAATGTGTTCAGGTCTCATAGTTGACAACTGGAGGGTAACACACCAGGTCTGTATGGCCCCACCCCACTCCCACAAGCAGAGTAAACTATAAAACCACGGGGAAAACGCTCAGGGGGCAAGGAAAGGACAAGGTGTGGCCACACACACTGGGAAGGGCAAATCAAGCCAGCCGGAAGTGACCCTCAGGACACAGAGGCAAGAGGCCCAGGTGCCAACCCTCCAGTCACCTGCCCTGTTGGCACCTCGGGCCGCAGCGGTTAGTCAGACTGGGTGTTTGATTGAGGTCTGGTGGTGGTAAATCCAGACACTCTTGAGAGCAGAGCCTTGTCATGCTGGAGAATGGTCCTGAGCACAGATAAGGCTCCAAAGACAATTCCAAAGGTCTTCTAACGCTCTCCACTCATCCCCTTGGACTTCCCATTTCTTTTGTTTGTCTTGTTTTTTCTCTCTTCTTTCCTCTCTCCCTCCCTTGTTTTCTTCCTCCTCTTCTTCTTCCTTCCCTCCTCCCTCCTTCCTTTTCTTCCTCCTCCTCTTCCTCCTCTCCCCCTGGGGTTTTCTGCCCAGCTTCCAGCTATCTTTAGCTCACTGTTACAATTTTAGGTCTGGGAACGTGCCAACTCTGTGATAAAGGTCCGCCTTGCACGTATAATGCCCTAGGTTCAACCTCCAGTATTGCAAAAGTAAAAAAAAAATAAATTGAAAGATGGCTATAATCCCAGAATCACAGTCCTGGAAGGAGCCTTCTGAAAGGCTCAGTGCCCTTGTCTGCTTTAAGGGCACAGAAAGCAACAGTAACCCCTCTCTGCTATTCAGCATCTTTTCTCCTTGCCTGAGGGAGGTTTGCTCTTGTGAATGGGGCTCACTGATCAGCCGGGACACAGAAATCTTGGCTGTTACCTGGAACCACACAACAGTGGCAGTAGTATAGTCACTGCCCCCTGGAAGGAAGCTTGTCTACCTTCCTGGGAGCATCAGAGATTCTACCTCATCTTTTCCAGGAGACCTTGGAGCACGGAAGCATGTGGGATCTGATGAGGAACCTATGGCAGGTTCTAACAGGTACCTGTAGGATGTCTTTGCTCATGAGAAGCAGAAACGGTCAGTGCTTAGAGGGACTCAGAAACCTCACTGAGGAGGAGGCTAGGAAGGGACTTGAGGCCCAGACAAGCTGCAGGCAGGCCTCACTGGGAGGCTGCCCTGAAGACAGGCCTCAAAGGTTACAGCCAACTCCTTCACTGGCCACAGGACTGTAACCAGTCACACAACTTGGCAATTCCCAGGCTTTCTCTCCACCATGTCTCTGTCTGGGTGGCTCCCACAGGAAAGAGCAAACAAATGAAGGCTGTAAAATAATTATACTTTTGAATGATCTTTCTCTCCCTTGGCAGGGCCTCGTTGATCACCCTGCCTTCTTTCAGATTAGGCAAGGGAAATGGGCACAGAACCCAGGGACTCATCCCACGCCAACTGTGCCTAAGGCCCAAAGTTCCCTGGGTGAAGATTCTGCTTCAGCACCGGCAGGCACCTCAGGACACCAGGAATCCCAGACCCACACCAGTCATTTCTTACAGAACTTAACAGCACACAGTAATTACATGTCCACTAAGTGTCGGGTATGCTGAGGGGCACTCTGTGTATCACCTAATGAGTTGGGTGTGTTATTATCCCATCCCATAGACCAGGGTATCACACCGTAAAGGATTAGATCACTGACCCAAGGTTCCCCACCAAATGATGAATTCCACAAGACTACCTGATTACTGGTACCTCCCAGAGACCCAACCGTGTAAAACACAGGGATGATATCCAGTCATCCTTAGCCGGGACGCTGCTCAGTGAGAGAGTGCTTTCCTAGTGTGTGAGAGGCCTGAGCTGGACGAGGTGCTAAAAGGCAAAGCAGAAAGGAGTCCACTGTCTAGAAGGAGAACTAACTATGGGGAAGCAGAAAGGATTCATCCTACGGGCCAGCCAGAGGAGCCAGGGTCATCCACAGCAAGTTGAGCCTTCCTTCTCTCTGATTATGTATCCTGCTGCGTGTTCTGAATGGGAGCTGTCTAGCTACTCCGTGGGCGGGCGTATGCGCTGGTTGCTAATTCCGGAAGACTTGTTAATCCTGGGCAGAATCATGACCAAGGCTGGTGAGTCACACACCCCGTGTGGAACACACTGGCTGTCAGGATGAACCAGAAGTTGCTCCTTGGTGCCACAGGGCTTTTTTCCCCCCTGAGTTCTTCTGGGGAGGAGGGTCAAGATCATGGCAGGCCTCTGGATCCCTTCGCTCTGTAAACCTGCAGACTATATGGGTTCTTCCGGTGGCCTCCTGGAGAGGTCAGTCCCTGCCTACAGAATGTCACTGGGTTCCTGGAAGTGGTGGGCAGTACCCACTTGACCTCTCTGGGCAGCTGTACAAAAAGCTGCCGTCAGGAAAGTAGTTAGCTTCTAACAAAGGATGCACCTTACCTTGCCCTCAGAGAGAACTTAGACAGTCAGGTCCAGAGAGAGGAAACTCACTGATTTAAAAGGAAGCAGAGTTAAAAGGGAAATGAAGTGGCAATGGAGGTGGCCTGGCCTCCGATACAGACTTCCAAGTATTTAAAACACAACCCACCAACTCCCATTCACACCGTGGACTACTCCGTTCCTTTGGTTGAGCATGTGCGGTAGCTAACATCCTGTTTCAGCCATTTTCAACTGGGAGCTACATAGAGTCAAGGAGAAAAGAGAAGCCCCACCAGGCCACTGTACCCGGCAACACCAATTCTGACAAGCATGGTGATGATGCTAAACGTTCAGTGGAGACGCTCACGCTTCAGATCGCGCGGTCACTACTGCAGTGCTCCTCTTTCAGAGGGAACAGAAGGATGAGAGTATCCAGCAATGTGGGAACCACTCAAGGACATTCCAAACAGTAATTCCCTGGCCCCAGATTCCCCCCTAGTGGCATTGCTTTAGACCCAACAGGGCAAAACTGGTGTAAGACTAGAGAAATATGCTTTAAATAAACAAACAAACAAAAAAAGCAAAAACCTGAAGGTTGACCAGATGGCTCAGTGGGTAAAGGCACCTGCCACCAAGTCTGTTGATCTGAGTTTAATCTCTGGGATCAATATACATGGTAGAAGGAGAGAACCAGCTCCTGCAAGTTGTCCTCACATAATAAACATGTGGTAACTTTTGTTTTTAATAGTACTGATTGAGTAGACTTCAAATAACCAAGGGCTGTGATAGGGAGGGTCTACTTTGAGCCTCCCGTCCCACTGAGAACAATGTCTGACAAAATGGTCACAAAACAAAAGGGATTTAGATTCACTAAGAATTCTGAAAAGTGGAGAAAGCAGGTAAGCAAAACTTCTTCTCAACAGTTAGACTTTTTTATTTTTCTTTTTAGTTAATTTTTATTTTAGTGTATGTTCATTGTACAAAATGAACATGGGTTTTATAATGGCTTTTCCAATCCTGTCTTGCATAGTGACCATATCCTTCCCCCGTTATCTTTCTTCTCTCACTAACCTTTCTCTTCCTAAGTAGACCCCCTCATTGACTAGAATGTTTTTTGAGACACAGCCTACCTTGATGCAGAGAGGAAGGGGAGCCCTCCCTGTTTAAAGTGTGCTTCCAAACCAGCATCTTCAGCTGCCCTTGAGGTTTGGTCCAAGGCACACTCAGAGGCCCGCCCTTGTTATGCCTAAGACTCTCCTTGGCAACAAAATTCTCAGATTCAACACCTGAACCCCACAGACAGGTAGCTCTGGCCTTCAGAATGCTGCAGAGTCTTACCAGTGTTTGATGAGCCTCCCCTTGTAAGAAGCCACCCTGCCTTCTGCAGAGGGCCCTCAAAACAAGGAAACTGAGGCACACCGTTGCTCTCCAGCAGTGGTATGAATGGCAGATACTAGTTTTCTCACAGACCTGGAAAGGGAGTCGGGTTAGTTTTGTCAACTTGAAACTAGGTAGAGTCATCTGGGAAAAGGAACCTCAACTGGAAAATTCCTCCAGCAGATTGCCTGTAAGGTATTTTTTTTTTTAAATTAATGATTGATGTGGAAGAGCCCACTGTGAGCAGTGTCATCCCTGGGCAGATAGTCCTGGGTGGTACAAGAAAGCAACATCCGTCCCTGACTCCTACCTAAACCTTTCCCTCTTCAAGTTTCTTCTGGCCAGAATGTTTTAACATAGCAATATAAAGCAAGCTAAGACAAGGCGCCAGCAGATCCAGTTCTTTTAAAGGGCTTTCTAATTGGATTATTGGTGGTTAGCTTCTCATAATGCCTTCCTGGAACTGTCCTCTCATGCATCCATGGGGAGTGACAGAGCAAGTTCTGGTCTACCTCCATACACAAGTACCAGTCAGATCACTGAAGTACTGCCTTAGACCCGTGTAGCCTGTTCTCAAACACTATCATGCTTTAGAGTAGAACTCCAATGTGTGTGTGTGTGTGTGTGTGTGTGTGTGTGTGTTTGAAAAAAGACCCACAGAACCCAGACTAGTCTCAACCCTACTATATATCTGAAAAAGACTTTGAACTCCTGACCCTACCTCCCAACTACTGGGATTATAGGCATGTACCACCATGCCTCACTCTGAACATGTGTATTTTAGGACACACAAATATTCACTCCCTAGTGATGAGATAACAGACTTCAGAGAGTTGATTTTCTAGCCTGTATTCCTTTTTTTCAGATCTTATATTCTTGGGTAGTAGTATAGCTTGAACACACTAGATTGTACATTTGCCATATGACTTTTACAGGGAAGATGTATATCTATTTCTAATAAGATACACAAAGGCACTAGGAGACTTATGGAGAGATTCTGTTGGGGTCTAACTTGGTGAACCACTGAGTTTATTGGAGTTGCTTACAGAAGCATGGTGACTGAAGGGCATTTATACTGAGGGGTCTCCACATCCCTCAGTTCACTGAGCCTCTCTTCCCCTTCTCCCTCCAGGAGGAAGTGCTAATGAGCCCAATCTCACCAGGGTTTCCAGATGATCTGATGATCTGATTCAATGGCAATGGCCATGCCCAGCCCAGAGCGAACAGCTACACAGCAATTTTATGCAAATGAAAGCATTTTCATTTATATAAAATGAAATTTTTTGCACATGTACACTGTATTACTCAGGTTGAGGAATCCATGGTGTCATACAGATGACAGCAGCAAGAACACATCTGCATAAAATGTGTTGAGAGTGTGCACGTGTGTGCATGTGTGTGTGTGTGTGCGTGTGTGTGTGTGCGTGTGTGCATGTGTGTGTGCATGTGTGTGTGTGCGTGTGTGCGCGTGTGTGTGTGCGTGTGTGTGTGCGCGCGCGTGTGTGTGTGTGTGTGTGTGTGTGTGCGTGTGTGTGTGCGCGTGTGTGTGTGCTTTCCCTGTCTTGTGCTTTAGTACTCCACCTGGGTCTAGCCTGTTGGATAATTCTACTTACATTCAGATTAATTCTTCACACTCAGTTCTCTGACAAACATGCCAGTCTTCTCCAGAAATCATCTCACAGATACGTCCTTACCAGTTTTCTAGGCACCCCTCAGTCTAGTGAAGTTGACCACCACACAGATCATACATTATTCTCCAAAGGTGGTTAGCCTTCATTTCCACTTAGTTTCTACACCATCTTTTGAGACAGGGTCTTGTGTATCCCAAGCTGGTCTTGGACTTGTCATATAACCACAAGTGACCTTGAACTTATTTTGTGTAACTCTGGATAACCCAAAGCATGCTAGGTAGACCAGGTTGGCTTTGAATTCACAGATATCCACCTGCTTCTGCTTCAAGAATGCTGGAATTACTGGTGTTTGATGCTTGAACTTCTGATCCCCATACCTCCATCTCCTAAATGCTGGGATTACAGACATATGCTCCCATACCTCATTTGTGCAGTGCCAGGGATGGAACTCAGGGCTTTGTGCATGATACACAAGCACATGACCTCTGAGCTCCAGCCCCAGCCCCAGCCCCAGCCCCAGCCCCAGTCTCTCCTTTCAGCTTTCATTTCTCCTGTCAACCTTGCTGTTTCAGTCTGTGCCTTGAAACAAGCCCAGACACTCAGGAGTGAGTCACCTGTCTTCTCCCAGAACGGAAGGGTGCATCTGTGTTAGTCATGTGACTCATGGTCTCAGAGGTTTCTGTCCTCCACAGCAGGGATGGTAAGACGTTCAACTTGGTCCATGATGGCGGGAGTGTGTGGTATGCAGGAAGGAGAGCAGGACAGAGCCAGGGGCGAAGGTGTAACTTTCAAAGGCCCTCTCCCGGGTGACAGCTTCTTCCAGCAAGTCCTCCAAGAACTGCTAGATGGGGATCGAATATTCAAAGCAAGATGGGAGAAGGAGCAGGTATTTCAGATTCAACCCATATTACTATTATTCCTACCCTGCCTCTGTGGTCCTGACTGTCCCTAGTGACATCAAAAGCTACTGTGCTCTCTGGTTTGTCAACTTGATGACATCTGGAATTAACTGAGACCAAAATAACTGGACACACCTTTTAGGAAGTTTCCGTTCTGTCTTTTGGTTTCTTTTTTGGTTATGGTTTTGGTTTTTGAGACAGGGTTTCTCCATATAACCTTGGCTGTCCTGAAACGATCTGTAGACTAGGGGGACCTCACTCAGAACTCAGAGTTCACCTGCCTCTGCTTCCCAAGTGCTGGGGCTAAAGATGTGTGCCAGCACAGCTAAGGGACAGCGCCTTTCTTTCTTTCTTTCTTTCTTTCTTTCTTTCTTTCTTTCTTTCTTTCTTTCTTTCTTTCTTCTTTCTTCCTTCCTTCCTTCCTTCCTTCCTTCCTTCCTTCCTTCCTTCCTTTTTTTTTTGGAAGATAATTTTGTAATTATATGTATGTACAGAAACCTTAGTGTACCTTTAACCCAGTTTAGAGGCGAGTTCTTTAGCCTTTGCCTCTTCCAGCTTGGCAGTGTGAGCCACAGACTTAGGGCCCAGGACGTGGCCTCCCCAGTGGCGGCGGATCTCGTCATATCTGTCATTATAATGGGTCCTAACAGCTCCCACCAGCTTAGCCAGAGCACCCTGTCTTCCGAGTTAACCTGTGTGAAGGCAGCAGTGGTGCATGGCTTCCCGTGGACCAGGCGCCCCAGCCTGGCCTTTCCCTTGATGATGCAGTAGGGCACCCCCAACACAGGGCAGGCAGGAAAACCACCAGCTCAATGGAGTCTGCATCATGGGCGATCACCACCTGCTGAGTTTTCTTGTTCTCCACCAAGATGGTGACTGTGTTGACTCCTGCTCGGAGGTCAGGTGGTCTCTTAGTTGGGACGTCCCCTTACCAGCGGCTTCCTTCTCAGCACGGGCCAGGAGCCTTGGCTTCTTCTCCTGCTTTGTCTCTGGCCTGCACTTGTGGTCAAGCTTAAGCAGCTGGGTAGCTGTTTGTCTGTCCAGGGCCTGGGTGAACTGGTCAATGGCAGGAGGTACTTTGAGAAGCTCACAGAGGATAGCTCTTTGCTGCTGCAGCCTGATGTAGCGGGGCCATTTGACAAAGCGTGTTAGGGCTCTGTTGGGCTGGATGTCCTGCCCAATGCCGAAGTTCAAATTCAAAGGCCTTTTCTCAAACAAAGGATTTATCACCTTCTTGGATTCCTGTTTCTTGACGACGGCAGCAGGAGCTGGGGCCACCTTCTTCCCCACGGCCTTCTTTCCTTTGGGCATCAAAGTGGGAAAACCCATTTCTAATCTGGATCTTTGAGGTGAGAAGATAAACCTTTCAGCCATGTCTTCTGAGGGGGGACAATCCATCTTTTTGTTTCTTTGTTTGTTTGTTTCGAGACAGGGTTTCTCTGTAGCCCTGGCTGTCCTGGAACTCACTCTGTAGAACTGTGGCCTCAAACTCAGAGACCTCCCACCTCTGCCTCCCAAGTGCTGGGATTAAAGGCGTGCGCCACCACCGCCCGGCTGACAATCCATCTTTAACTGGAACCATACCTTCTGCTGGCAGCCTATATACAGGACACAGATGAAAGAAGCTCTTGTTCTCTACCTGCGTCTTCTCAGCGTCCCTAGCAAATCAATTCCTTCATTAGCATTAACCACTTCTTCAGGATTCAGCTGTATACCAAAGATCAGCTGAGACATCCAGCCTTGTGGACTGGAAAACTACTGGATTCCTAGACCTTCCATCCATAGGCAGCCATTGTCGGATTAGCTGGACCAAATAAATCCCGTGTGTGTGTGTGTGTGTGTGTGTGTGTGTGTGTGTGTGTGTGTCTGTGTGTGTGTGTGCGCGCGTGAATGCATTCATTCTGTAAGTTCTGTTACTCTAGAGAACCCTGACTAATATATCTTCCATCTATGGAAGACTCAAATCCCTAAAGCTGTTCTTAAACCACGTTGAATGTCTTGGTCTGCTGAGAAGGAGAGGCCTTGGGCCCAGCTTCGCCTCTTGTTGGTTACTCAATTATCTCCTCTATCCAAGCAAGATCAGGAAATCCTCAGTGTATTAATGTTTTCTCTCTCTCTCTCTCTCTCTCTCTCTCTCTCTCTCTCTCTCTCTCTTCCTTATTTCTAGATTTTGCTAAATTCCAAAAGGGCTAAGGATATGTGTTATTAGTTTCTTTATCCTTATCACTGAATTAGTTTAAGAAATAACAAGCATGTTAAAACAGGAAGATAGATAGAAAGAAAGAAAGCCAGATGAAGGAAGGAAGGAAAAATCCAAGCATAATGGTGCATGTCTATAATCCCAGTACCCCGGAGTCTGAGGCAGAAAGATTAGGAGTTCAAAATTAGTCAACCACACACACAGACACACACATACAGTCACACACACATCCACAGACAGACAGACAGGCAGACAGACAGACAGACACACACACACAGCCACAGACAGACAGACACATACACACACACACACACACACACACACACACACAGAGAGAGAGAGAGAGAGAGAGAGAGAGAGAGAGAGAGAGAGAGAGAGAGAGAGAATTAGAATCCTGGGGATATGCAGCATGCTGAATCTAGTTTTGTAGGCCTCCCAATGGCTCTGAACAGTGTCTCTCAAATCCATTCTCCTCTGTGTTTGATCTTTCAGCTTCCCCTCCCTAGTATTAATATAAAAATAGGATGCATTTATATGTGCTAAGCCACCATGATGACTCTTGGAGCCTTGGGCTGTCAGCAAGCTTGTAAATGTCTCTACTGACAGCAAGGTATAAAACCATCACCAAGTACAAACACTGGTCTCTTTCCTGGTCACAGATACACGCTCCATCCCATGGCCAAGGTCACTCGCTTCTTGTGAACATAATCTGTCCACTGCAGCCAAACATGTCCCCTCACACACCTTCAAAGAAGAGAACCAAAAAGTTCTTAGCAACTAATTCCCCGAGGAGATCACTTATGGCCACCTCCACAAATGGAGAGGGACAGGGCCCAGAAAAAAACAAAGAACCAGAAAGTCAGATAGCCGAGCAATTATCCATGGTGTGCACGTGTATAAAAACTCCACAGTGAAACTCCCTGGCAATGTTTTGCTTAGATTAATAATTAAATGGCCGTGTGTATTTTGAATAGAAGCCAACAGCTGGATAAGGAGAGGTAACAGGGAAACAGGGTGCCGAGGTTGACCAGGAATGAGACTCAGCCAGAGTCTGTGCAGAGAACCCAGGGCTTTAAAAAAGTGCTTCAACTTTGAGAAAGGTTGCTTTTGTTTTGTTTTTTAGTCCAGACTGACCTCAAGCCCATGATCCTCCTGCATCAGCTTACGGTGCTGGGATAACAGTTGTGTACACAGCATTCAGCTAGCCTCTCAAAATGTTTAGTTCACCATTTGACCCAGACCTGAACTTTGAACCAAAGTTGTTTGTGTCTGGAGGGCAGAGCCCAAGGCTCTGAGACCTGCTGCTAAGAGTCCCCTCCCCTCCATGGATTGTACCCATTTTTAACAGCCCACCCTCTCAACAGCGCGTTTATTCCTCTTGATTAATTTTGTGCTCAGAAATGTCATTGCTGTGTGCAGAATCATGTGGGAGTCGAGACTAGAGGAAAAGACAATCCAGTGCAGGTTCCTATTTAGACAATGCCAGATGTCCATCTTGTCTCAGAGACATCTGGAGGAGCCCAGGAAGGAAGATGGCCTCTATGGTTTATGTTAACTGTCAGCTCCACAAGACCTAGAGTCACTTAGACAGAGTTTCTCTGTGTAGCCCTGGCTGCCCTGAAATTAGCTATGTACACCAAGCTGTCTGACTTACAGACATCCGCCTGCCTCTGCCTTCGGCGCGCTGGGATTAAAGCTGTATGCCGCCATACCCAGCACTTAGTTACTTCTGCTCTTGTTGTGATGAAACCTCAGGATCAAAGGCAACTTGCGCAATGGAGAGTTGATTTTGACTTTTGGTTCCAGAGGGCAAGAGTCCGTCACGGTGGGGAGCATCTGGAGCAGAAGCAGAGAGCTTATTTACATCATCCTTCAAAAACAGGAATCAGAGAGCAGAGTGGACACAGGTAAGGTTTTAAACTTTCAAAGCCCACCCCTAACGACATACTTCCCCCCAGTGAGACCGTACTTCCTGAACTTCTTCAAACAGCTCTACCAACTGGGGAGCAAGTATTCAAATACTAGAGCCTATGGCATGGGGGGGGAAAGGGAGGGGGGCAGATGTGGGTGACACATCCTACTTAAATCACCTTCGAGCCAAGTCCTCTGGGCATGCCTGTGCGGAGAGTTCTAGATTAGCTTACCTGAGGTGGGTGATGCACCTGGCTGCCGGAGTAAACACCCACCCACAGCCTCCTGACTGCAGACGCAGTGTGACCAGCCGACCTCCCCGCCATGGTAGACTGCCAGTTCACATCTCTCCTCAAACTGCTCTTGTTGGTGTTCGGTCACAGCAAGGGGAAAAGTGACTAATACAGTCTCCTTCAGTGAACCGCACTCCACACTCCACAGCAGGAAACCACCCTCCTCAGATCAAAGGAGGGGGGCGCCTCCCTGAGATTAGGCTTCTTCCCTTTCTGCCTATCTTCTTCCAGTCACATTTAAATTAAAAAAAAAATATATATATATATATTTTTGATGCAGGGTCTTATGTAACCCAGGCTAAGCACAACCTTTCTATACAACAGAGGATGACCTTGAACTTCTGACCTTCCTGTCTGTAGCTCCCGATTCCGGAGATTACCATAGCTGCCCCCTTCTATCCTCTTTTACTGACCACCTTGTTAGGTTCAAGAACAGGGAACACAAAACAACAACAACAAAAACAAAACAATGTCAAGTACTGGGTAGTAGAGCTAACTAATAACCAGCGAGTCCCATAACCCAGCTCGAGCCCCTGTGTCTCGGGCCTGCGTTAATAGCAGCGCCTGGGTGGAGGAACTGCAGTCGGCAACTCCTGCAGCTAAATCAGTCAGAACGTGGGCCTCGAAGTGTCTTCCCCTCTGTGCTCTGTAATAAGAGAGGGAAAATACATCCTGACTAAATCCAGGGTAAGGGTGTTGATTGTGTGTGTGTGTGTGTGTGTGTGTGTGTGTGTGACAGCCTCTGGCTATTAGCCGACACCAGCTTTATCTCACTTGGTAGCTGAGGCTGGCTTCAAACTTGAGATCCTCCTGTTTCAGTCTCCAAGTGATCGAATTACAGACACCATGTCTGGTTTTGACTGACTTTTGTTTGGAAAACACAAAAAAATCTTTTAGAAGACATTGCTGAATATTACAGGAACATGTTGCATGGCCTGAGAACAGGTGAGCTTAGGTAGCTATTGGTTTTGTTAAAGCATAATAAAGGAAAGAGGTACGAGAATGTCTTCATTTTCTTTCTTTTTCTTTTTTTCTTTTCTTGAAGATTATTTATTTATTTATTTATTAATATGAATACAACATGGCTGTCTTCAGACACACCAGAAGAGGGCATCGGATCCCATTACAGATGGTTGTGAGCCACCACGTGGTTGCTGGGAATCGAACTCAGGACCTCTGGAAGAGCAGTCAGTGCTCTTAACTGCTGAGCCATCTCTCCAGCCCCCGAAAGTCTTCATTTGCAAGAGATGTGAATTCATGTGCTTTAATTGACCTCTACATCTTACATATAAATAATTCAGAAAAATAGATGTATATGATAAGATGTGAGCAGTCAGACCACCAAGGGAGGTGTAGGAGTGTCATCCACGTAGTTCTTTCTAGTGTGCATCTGAGAGTTCTCATAATGAGAAAACTGCCCAGAGCATGATGCCTCACATCTATAATCCCAGAACTCAGGAGATTGAACAACGGAGTAGCCTGGGCTATGTAGCAAGACTCTGCCCCAACAGACAAAACAACAATAGCCAAAAAAAAAAAAAAATAGGCAAAACCAAAACGTACTTGCAACTGACATACAAAGGCTTTTAATGAACAAGGCCTTCTATGCGTCGTCGATCGGCAGATAAAGGATTGCGGATACTTTGAGGATGCCGACTGAGAATATGCATCGGCTCCTCCAGTCACCATGGCAACACAGCCACACTGATGGGCTTTCCTTCCCAGTACAGAAATGGAAGCCTGGAGCCTGGTAAGGTGAAGAAGTTTATCCCAAGTCACACACACCCCCCCCCCTCAGGCTTCATCTGACTCTGTATTGTCTACTCTTAACTGCCACCCTCTGTTTATAGCTGCTCAGTAAACCTTGAAAGTTAATGTCCACTTAAATCCTTGTGACAGAGTCCATTGTAGAGAAGGGCAATTTGTCCACCTGTGAACATAAACAACCATCACGAAGCCTTTCTGCTGAGGCAGGGAGAAGAGAGCCCTGGGGATTGCCTGGGGCAAGGGGGGTAGTGGGGGTGGGGGTGGGGTGGGTGGAGAGGCCTTGGGAGAGTGAGGGCAAGAATGTGGGAAGAGCACGCGCAGAGGGAAGAAATGGGCTTTGACCTGTGGACCGACAGCTGCTCAGAGGCAAATGAAGTTGTGCGGCAGGCAGAAAGGCGTTTCTGCTGTAAGCAGGAAGGTTATGTCTGCCGGGGCTGTTCCACACGATGAAGTCACAGATGACAGGCCTCGAGGTCTTTCTTCCCACCAAAGGCAGCAGGCACAGAGAGACAGCTCCACATTGCCACCACCAGTGGCCCAAGCAGTTCTCATCTCCAGGAAACTAGTCTCGGTAAAACGGAATCCTTGGTTCAGTGCAGAGAAAAATCCCAGGATGGGCCTGTGTGAAGCTGAGTTGTGCGTTTGTTAAGAGTTGTGTGTGCACAGGCATTTGAGGAGACTAGGGCGTGCCTGACCGCTCTGAGAGAGCTACTGTCCACTGTCTTCTCTGTAGCTGTGAAGTCTGTTCTTGGTGTTGTTCGAAGCTGTTACCTCCAAAGGGTTGCTAAGGAACCTAAATGGGGCCACAGAGTGGATCCTGAGGGCACCGGGCAGAATTTCAGTGGATAAGGTAGGGGGTGGCAGGAAGGCAGGCTATCTCCACTGTAAGTGAGGTCATTAATCTGTTTCTAGAACACATCCGGGAAAGCAATGAGGCCTTGCCGGGTCTTCATTGTCATTGTCACAAAAACTATCCTTATATGGAAGGACACTATCTCTATGTTCACAGAACATCTTGAAACTTGTGTGGAAATTCTGGCTTCTCCGTTGGTAAGGATTCAGCCAGATTTGGGATGAGGGAATCCTTTTCCCTTCCCATGTCCCCACAATTTTGTTTTCTTTTCTTTATCATCTTTGTCTTTTTTTATTTCTTTTAAAGATAGGGTCTCACTCTTGGTCTTTGGCTGACCTGGAGTCTACTATATGCATCAGACTTAAACTCACAGAAATCCTCCTGCCTCTGCCTTCTAAGTACTGAGATGTGTGGTTTCTCTCTGTGTGTGTGTGTGTGTGTTTCTGTGTGTGTGTGTATGTGATTACCTTTTAAAAAGATTTATTAATTTTACTTTTATTTATTTTTTTAAAGATTTATCTATTTATTATATATAAGCGCACTGTAGCTGTCTTCAGACCCTCCAGAAAAGGGAGTCAGATCTTGTTACAGATGGTTGTGAGTCACCATGTGGTTGCTGGGATTTGAATTCAGGACCTTCAGAAGAGCAGTTGGTTCTCTTAACCATCTCTCCAGCCCCTATTTGTATTTTATATGGATGACTGTCTGCCTGCTTGTATGTTGTATATACCATACATGCGTGCCTGGTACCTAAAGAGGCCAGCAAAGGGCACTGGATCCCCTGGAACTGGAATTACAGACAGCTGTGAAGCACCATGTGAGTGCTGGGAACCAAACCCAGACCCTCTGCAGGAGCAGTCAGTGCTCGTAACCGCTGAGCCATCTCTCCATTCTCCTTTCAGTGTCTCATTCGCACGTGTTTGATACGCAGTGATGGTTGTACAGTGACATTTCCATGATGGACACAGTGTGTTTGGATCATCTTCACCCCATTACCCCTCTTTCCTTTCCTACTCATCCATGTTCCCTGCCTTCCTACGCCGTCTCATTCATATGATGTTTAACCAGTGCCTTCTCATGTCTGAGGTCCCTTTACGGACCCATCATTCAGGAGACACGGCGCAATTTCAGAAAGTGGGCTGTCATGAGCTGTCCGTACCATCTCTCCTGGTTCCCTTTACTACCTGAGCAGAGAGCAGAGGGCAGGGTGTGCCTAGCCAGCTGGCCTTTCCATCCAAAACCATGACCTTAGTTGGCCTCTGCTCTGGCCTCTTGGTGAACCAACCCATGCACAGGGCCAAGCTCACGCCCCTGCCGGCTGGTAGGTTCACCCTGTAATCACCAGGGTCAAGCTGTGCTGTGCTATGTAAGAAGTAGAGAGATTGTGTAAGAGTCAGAAAGACGTGAATGCTCCCAGCAAGTCCCCCGGGGACTGGGCATTAGAGCAGAAGTCACCCCTCGGTGGTCTTTTCCTCACAGACTAGCTTCTCCTCTGAGGACAGTGTTCTCTCACAAACCCTTTGGAAGGTAGGCTTATCTGGTAAGTGGCATTCCTGGGCACTTGTGCAGCAGGCTGAGGATCTCCTCATGCAGAACTGGATTCTTGCTCCTTTGAGCAACTGCTCATGCCACCAGATTTCAAATAGTTCCAGAAAACTCACTGGATTGCTACAATTACAGACCTCCCCCAGTTGCTACAGCCCAGAGAGAGTCTGTGGAAGCTGGTCTCAGAAGAGAAAAAGTGCAGCTGTTTGTGGAGTCTGCGGTGTTTGTGATCTCAGTACTAGGGAGACAGAGGCAGGAAGATTGGGCATGAGGCCATCTAGGGGCTACATGGATAGACCCTGTCTCAAAACCAGATAAAAAGTCAAATTCAACCATGATTCCTACTATATAGACTCCATCTTTACAGAGACAAAAGGCGATTTCAACGGCAGGAAATGTCAGCCATTTTATCAGTCCTAAAATAGAAAGTGCTTCTTGGCAGTGGAGGGAAAGTGTTTGCTAAAATAAATGGCTTCAAGGGACGTTTTTCATAAAGGTCTTCCCAGTCCCAAATGATACTTCCATCTTCAGTCTTGCTTATCACTACACAGCTTGGACATGAGCTGCTGCTAGCATGTCTTTGTTTAAAAGGCTCTGCCCCTTGTCCACAACTAACCTACCATCCTCCCTTAACTAACCCATCATCTTTCCCCAACTAACCCACTGTCCTCCCTTAACTAACCCATTGTCCTCCTAACTAATCCACTGTCTTCCCAACTAACCCACTGTCCTCCCAACTAACCTGCCATCCTCCCGACTAACCCACCATTCTCCTGACTAACCCACCCACCCCCCCCACTCTGAGCAGTGAGACTCCCTCCTCCCCCATGATCAGTCTCTCTGGAAGCACCTTTCACTCCTCTCTTGCCTATACTAATTCTGGATACCGCTCAGCCTACAGGATGAATGCAGACTGAATATACCCACAGGGTGCAGTCGATCTCTGTCCTTCCCGCTTGGCTCAGACTTATCTGCTGCCGCACACACTGTCACCAGACTTCCTGAACTCTCTCCCATTTGATCCCTGCACCATCTGTCCTTGGCCTTTGGTGGCTGTTCCTTCAGTGTAGGACTCTGTGGTTGCTAATCTTCATTGTCAACTTGGCTGGATTTAGAACCACCATGGGAACACACCTCTGGGTGTGTCTGAGGGTGATTTTCATTTTCAGAGATGTTTAACTGAGGAAGACCTTGCCTGAGTATGGAAGGCAAGGTCTATGAGTTGGGGTCCTGCCTTAAAAGAAAGGTCCCACTTCAAAGACTTCCCCTCCAGCCCTCCAGTGTGGCCCTTACCCTCAAATAGTAAGTAGGGTGAACCTTCACTTCATTTAAGCTGCTTGTATTAGAATGGTGAAAATGGGGATAGAAGCAGACACTGTATCTTCAGTGCAGACTCTGTATCTTCAGTGCAGACACTGTATCTTCAGTGCAGACATTGTATCTTCAGTGAAGATTATTTATCTTCAGTGCAGACTGTATCTTCAGTGCAAATTCTCTGTCTTCAGTGCAGACACTATCATCTTCAGTGCAGACACTGTATCCTCAGTGCAGATGTAGTATCTTTAGTGCAGCTTATTTAGAGTTTGCTATGTCCCCACCCACGTTCATCCCACCTGCTGGCCGCCCTGAACAGACATACGGAGTGACTACCATTTGTTGGCAGGAGCCCTGATCTGTCTCTAATGCCTGCTGCCTAACTACCTTGACCTGAAGTGCTCATCTTGTTCTCTGGCCTTCACACAGTGCCCGACACCCAATAGATACTTTGTAATTAGAACTTAACACCCTCACACTCTCCCTTTCCGAATGTCTATTACTTTGGAATCAAGTTGCCCATAAAACTTCTGTCTCACTAGGTTAAAAGGCATATATTTTCTAGGGTTTAAATTTTTTTGCTGAAGTCAATTAAGCTGCCTCCCTCCTCCCATTAGCCTTTGGTGGCTTAGGAGGTGTTGTTGACTAATTAATTAATTTGTCATTAATTAGTTATTGACACCAAAAAGATTAAGATGTCAATATTAATTGCTTTCAAGTCTCTTGGTTTACAGAAAAATAAAAACAAAAACCTAAGGACTTACTTCATTTGTACCCACAGAGGCCTGGGTCTTTAGAAGATGAGCCTGGTACACTTGGGAGATGCAGGGACATAATGGCCTGTGGATTCAAAGGTCCTGGCATTGTGCCCTGACTTCTTTCCTCATTGTTCATTCTTCTGCTTGGCCCCCTCACATGCCAGGCTCCATCTCCCCCTTACATGTGTTCAGAGGCAACCCCATGCTTATACATTGAGGTCCTCTCGGGTCTTCAGGGGAACGAACCCTCTGGGCTGACTCTTTGCTATTGGGTGTGTGGTAGTGTTTGTAGCTTGAGAGAATCGCCAGGGAGATGCTGGTTCCCTGGACATGCCCATGGAGACCGGCCTCTGGGTGTGTCCATGTAGGGTTATCTTTAGTTTACTGATGTGGGAAGACCATTCCCTGGGCAGAGGATGCTGGGATGTATAAAGTGGAGTAAGCCAGCTGAGCACAATGGTTCGTCCCTAAGTCCCTGATTGTGACTGTGCTGTGAGTGGCCACGTCATGCTCCTCTGTTTTGAGATCCCTGCCATGATGTACCGGGCGCCTAAACTATGGAGCCAGAACACACTGTTCTCCTTTTAGTGGCTTTTCCAGGGTGTCTTCTTGTAGTAACAGGAAAAGTAACCAAGACACAGGGACACTCACTCATCAAGAATCCGTGGATCTACCCACTGTGACTTGGTCACCCTAAGGGGAAACATCTACATTGGGTCTTTCAACACGACATTGGAGAGCCACACCCTAACACCTACTCCCCCATCTTCCTCATTACCTATTCCCCCACCCCCATGCCTTTGAGGCTTGAGGAATTCTAAAATGTAGGTTTACGAAAGGAGAAAGGTAAGTCAAGGACCCTCCTTGGTCATCTGCTACTTTAAGGTCAGCATCTGAAGCGTGTATGTGCCTGGAGGCCTTTGGTTGGTGAGGCTGTTTGCCAAGCAGGGTCCCTGGCACCCAGATAGAATGGAACATTCAAAATGGCCCTGGGGTTGGAGCCACCAGCAAAGCAGATGGTGCCTTCAAATGTCAACTCTCTCTTCACGTCTAGTCCCAAGACCTTCTTTCACAAACTATCCCTTAAGACCTTGGCAGGAGGCCAAAGACTTTTGCTCCCAGTAGGAAAGAGGCTCGATTCACGTCATTCTGACATACAGAGAGGCTCCCAAGCCTTTGAGTCGCATCCTTTAATCCTCGCTGAGGGTCAGTTAGCTGGGAATTTAAATCTATGCATCATCACAGAGTCAAGAAATAAGCAAGTGGTAGGACATAAAAGCAAGGTCAGGGATTTGATACTGGAGAGATGGGAGGGAGGCCAATGTGATAAAACCACTGTTAGGAGCACCCAAACCCACCTCAAGATTGTCAAACAGCATTTGGAGGTTTCAGCAGCAAACTCAGGTCGGTGGTGTCTGGGTCTGGTGGCGGGAGGTGAAATGTCTTGTCTTGGAAGAGGAATACTGAGTTATTCTAGGCTGGGACTTGGTCCAAACAGAATACCACAAAGCACACTGGGAACCTGGAATTGGGACCTGAAGTCAAACCATACTGAAGAACTGAAAATCTACCTCAGTTACAGAGTTAAGGTCTCTCCTCATCCCCTTCGGAACCTACCCTAGATGTGGGTAGATCTCATTGCAGTTTCTGGATGAACTCAGGGAATTCAAGGACTTACTAGATCTCTCTACCCAGTGTGCCTGCTCAAGGGAGGTGCTCACTAAACACTGAATAAGTTCAGTGTAAGCCGCTGGAGAGAAGACCACTCAATCTTGGACACATAGGTACTACCCTGGTCAGCTCTCGAGTTTATGTTCCCCAAGAAGTTCGTGTGTGTGTGTATGTGTATATGTATGTGTGTCTGTGTGTGTGTGTTTGTGTGTGTCTGTATATGTGTATGTGTGTGTATGTGTGTGTGTATATATGTATGTGTGCCTGTATGTGTGTATGTGTGTATATATATGTGTGTGTGAGTCTGTGTGTATGTTATGTGTGTGTATGTGTGTATATCTATGTGTGTGTATATGTCTGTGTGTGTGTGAGTGTGTGTGTGTGAGTATGTATGTGTGTGTCTGTATGTGTGTATGTGTATCTATGTGTGTGTATGTGTGTATATATGTCTGTGTGTCTGTGTGTGTGAGTGTGTATGTGTATGTGTGTGTATGTGTGTATATATGTATGTATATGTGTCTGTGTGTGTCTGCATGTGTGCATGTGTGAATGTGTGTGTATATGTATGTGTGTGTGTGTGTATGTGTGTGTATATGTATGTATATGTGTCTGTGTGTGTCTGCATGTGTGCATGTGTGAATGTGTGTGTATATGTATGTGTGTGTGTGTATGTGTGTGTATATGTATGTATATGTGTCTGTGTGTGTCTGCATGTGTGCATGTGTGAATGTGTGTGTATATGTATGTGTGTGTATGATATATGTGTGTGTGTGTATATATGTATGTGTGTGTATCTATGTGTGTGTATGTGTGTGTATATGTCTGTGTGTCTGTGTGTCTGTGTGTGAGTATGTATGTGTGTGTCTGTATGTGTGTATGTGTGTGTATCTATGTGTGTGTATGTGTGTATATATGTCTGTGTGTCTGTGTGTGTGAGTGTGTATGTGTATGTGTGTGTATATGTATGTATATGTGTCTGTGTGTGTCTGCATGTGTGCATGTGTGAATGTGTGTGTATATGTATGTGTGTGAGTGTGTATGTTATATGTGTGTGTGTATATATGTGTGTGTGTGTGTGTGTGTGTGTGTGTATTGCACTGGCCTCTGTGTTCAGCAGGGCCCCATGCTTTGCAGTTGCCATCTTGAAATTTCTAATCATGTTAATCCTGGGATTTTAATTTTGCGCTGAGCTCCACTCCTTAGGTAGCTGCCCTTGCCTGGGCTTCTGTGCTGTCCATAAGATCTGCCTCAGCTTCCTCTCCCTGCAGCTCCGTCTCTTGCCCACAGGAATCCACCTTTTATAATCTTGGTAAATTCTTGACATTCTTAGGAGTTAAGAGAGTGTATGGGTCAACTCTTAAGCGTCTCTTGTTCTAATCTATTTCTCCTGGGGCTGAGTATGAATCCTTTTTCAGAAGTTCTGAGGGCCCAGATACTCACACCACCCCTAGCACTCTCCACATGTTGATTTCACTCCTAATCTCCAGCTCCCTGGCATTTGACGGATGAGATAAGGGCTGTGAAGGCTGAACCAGGTTGTCAGCAAAGAGTGTGGATTAAAAGAGCATCCGGACGCTGGAGAGGCGACTCGGTAGTCGAGAGTACCCCCTGCTCTTGCAGAGGACCCAGGTTCGGTTTCCAGCAACCACACGGCGGTCACACACATCCGGAACTTCAGTTCCAAGGATTCAACACCATCTTGTAACCTCCCCAGGCCCCAGGCATATCAGGCAAAATACTCATACACATAAAATAATCTAAAAAAAATTTTTTTTGAAAAGAGCTTCCACAGTATACACTAAACAAGTCTCAGCAGGTACATCAGCAGGGTGGTGGCTCACATCTGTAACCTCAGCTCTTAGGAGGCTGATGCAGGAGGATTGCTATGAGTTCAAGGAAAGGTAACAGATGTGACAGAGGCAGAACTTTTGCTGGGAACAACCCTTCTGCCATTGTGGGGCCAAACCAGCCTCCTTGAGAACAAGGGGCTCCTGTTGTGTGAGACCCCAGATGTGAACGAAGCCCTCTTACTTCACCTGGCTCCACCAAACCAAACCAGTCCGGGCTAGAACCATCCATCTAACCCACAGAGTCATGAATGTTAGGAAACTTTATTGTTATGGACTGAACAGTTGTGTCCACCCTCCCCTTCCTCTGATCTCTGTGTTGAAATCCCTCCTCCCATGGTGGAATTAGGAAGCGAGATCTTTGGAACTTAATTGGATTGAATGAAGCTATGGGAGCAGAGTCTACTGGAGTGGGATGGGTGTCCTTATAAAACAGGCCCAAGCAAGTTATTCTTCCCTTCCAGCAGGTGAAGACATGACATGCATGAAGCTAAAGACACTAAAGTTGTCAGTGTGCAGACCCAAGACCATTCAGCCTCTAGAAATACCCAGACAGTGGCATAGTAACCACAGCTCAGTTAATTAGCTGTTTTATTTTTAATTTTCAAATATTTATTTTGTGTCTGATTTTTATTTTTGTGTGTTTGTCTCTGTGTGTGCTTGGGCATGTGTGGGCCAGAAGAAAGTGTTGGATGTGCTGGGTCAGGAGTTCCACCGTGAACCTCCTGGCATGGGTGCTGGCGACAGAAGTGTCTGGAAGAACAGCAAGTGCTCTTGATGAGGGACCGATCTCCCCAGCCATGGTTAGTCATTTGAATGACCAGCCTTTGGGATGAAGAGTGAACTGAGGTACCATCCTGGCATGAAGGGTCTCTTATGAACAAATGGGTAGGGCCCACGACAATGAGTTCATGGTTATAAGCCGGCAGGAGGAACACTGTGGGAAAAATGACAGCCCTGCACTTCAAAGTGGTAGGTTTGGGATTAAAAGATGGATCCGTGGTTAGGAACACTGGACATTCTTCCACAGGACCAAGGTTCGATTCCCAGCACCTACACTGTGGCTCACAATCATCTGTAACTCCAGTTTCAGGGGATCTGATATCTGATGTCCTCTGCTGACCTTGGAGGGCACAAGGCACACAAGTGGTACATATATATATATATGCAAGCAAAAATACCCATATGCATACAATAATTGAAAATAAATTTGAAAATAAAGATAAATGTTTGAATTTTTTTTTTCAAAAAGCAAAGTGCTAAAGGTGAAGTGAGTGTTGCCAGCGAGTGTGGGGGCAGAGAGTGTGCAGGGGTCAGAGTGTGGGGGCAGAGAGTGTGCAGGGGTCAGGGGTCAGAGTGTGGGGGCAGAGAGTGTGCAGGAGTCAGGGGTCAGAGTGTGGGGGCAGAGAGTGTGCAGGGGTCAGGGGTCAGAGTGTGGGGGCAGAGAGTGTGCAGGGGTCAGGGGTCAGAGTGTGGGGGCAGAGAGTGTACAGGGGTCAGGGGTGAGAGTGTGGGGGCAGAGAGTGTGCAGGGGTCAGGGGTCAGAGTGTGGGGGCAGAGAGTGTGCAGGGGTCAGGGGTGAGAGTGTGGGGGCAGAGAGTGTGCAGGGGTCAGGGGTGAGAGTGTGGGGGCAGAGAGTGTGCAGGGGTCAGGGGTGAGAGTGTGGGGGCAGAGAGTGTGCAGGGGTCAGAGGTCAGAGTGTGGGGGCAGAGAGTGTGCAGGGGTCAGGGGCCAGAGTGTGGGGGCAGAGAGTGTGCAGGGGTCAGGGGCCAGAGTGTGGGGGCAGAGAGTGTGCAGGGGTCAGGGGTCAGAGTGTGGGGGCAGAGAGTGTGCAGGGGTCAGAGGTCAAAGGTGTTGCCAGCGGAGTGTGGGAGCAAAGAGTGTGCAGGATCAAAGCAGAGAACCTTTCCTTAGGTCTGGCATTTCAGTTTGTCTTCAAGAGACAATAATGTAATGTTGAATAACCGGGGAGGGGCAGAGTCAGGACTTCCCAGTCAGGAAGGATGTGAACACCACGTGCAGGAAGCTGGCCAGCACTCTGACTGGACCCCGGCATAGGATCTGAGGGAGAGAGCAAGAGGAGATGAAGTTGGGGTCGTGGAGGCCAGGCTGTAAAAGCTGAAGAGCTGAAGTTAGAATTGCCAAGTTTAGGAACTGAGGCTGTGGTTCAGTGTGTAATATCACTTGCTGTTCTTGCAGAGGGCCTGGGTTTGATTCCCAGCACCTCCATGATGGCTCACTACCGCGTGTAACTCCAGCTCTGGGGGGTTTAGTGCTGTCTTCTGGCCTTGACAGGCACCACGCATATATGCGGTACATAGATATACGTGCAGGCAAAACATTTGTAAACGTAAAATAGACTTAGAGCTGCTGGATTTAATAGTAGATGAAGATATGAAATACTCAGCAACATATGGGACATTTTTATACCTAGAATTTTTGCTATCTGAAATTAAAATTTAGGTGTAAGCGTTTTTTATCTGGCAGTTCTTGCTTGTTGAAAAACTCAAATAGCACAGGGATCTGGGAGACAAACTAAGTCTGACCCAACAGAGAAGCTGGAACCGTTAGGTTTGGATGTGGAATGTCCCCTAGAGCCTCACGAGTTTGAGCACATAGTCCCCAGATGGCTATCTCAGTTGCCGAACCTTTAGAAGGTGGGGCGGAGTCTCACTGGAGGGAGTGGTTCCCAGGAGGCTGCCTTGGGGTCTATATACCAACCCTGGCTCCCTCTGCCCCCTGCTTCCTGACCACTGGCCCAGAGCCTGCATTGTGCTCGGCCTGTCTCAGCTGCAAGGGGTCACGCCTTGCTTACAATGAGAGTCTGTTGCCCCTCAAACCATGAGCCCAGATGATTCCTTCCATTCTTGGTCCATTTTTGTTTGTTTGTTTAAAACGAGGTCTCACGTAGCCACACTGGCCTCAAACTTGCAATAGAGTTGAGAATGACCTTGGGTTGACCCTCTGCCTCACTCTCCTGAATATGAGGACTACAGGCATGTGTCATCATACCCACCCCTTCAGGGGCTTCTTGTCAGGTCTCTGATCACAGCATTAAGAAACTAGTAAGACCAGGGCAGAACATGCAAACGCTTGTTCTACTTAAAGATAATAATAGCCCCAGGGCTGGAAGGGTGGCTCACAGCTAACAAGACTGTCTGCTCTTCCAGAGGACCTGGTTTCAGTTCCCCATGCCCACATAGTGGCTCACAATAGTCTGTAACTCCAGTCCCAGGGGATCCTACGCACTCTTCTGGCCTCTAGGGACATAGGGGCACAGACCTACATGCAGGCAACACACTCTCACATATAACCTTTAAAACAAACAAAAAACAGCCCAACTTCGCTCCATGGTTAGCACATGAAAATGCAGGTTAAATATTTTCTACTTTTCCATTTTTCAAGAGAAGCTGGAATTTTGGGTTATCAGTCCTAATTATGCAGTATCACCGAGTATTTCCATATTTTTAAAACACTGTGTAGGCCAAATGAAACCGTGTTTGAATTTAGCCTGAGGACTGTTGGCTTTCAATCTTTGTTTTAGCAGGCAAACATACCTGGGTGGAACTTTTAAGTACAGTAATACATGCCTGTAGAAAATGCAAATATCC
Source organism: Tokudaia tokunoshimensis (assembly GCA_036184795.1). Lineage (NCBI taxonomy): Eukaryota > Metazoa > Chordata > Mammalia > Rodentia > Muridae > Tokudaia > Tokudaia tokunoshimensis. Next base: position 3,926,238 of record BTHU01000013.1, on the reverse strand, counting down.
CGGGACTAAGGTCAACAAGAAAGCTTTCTTCTTCTTGTCCCTCGCTTGGGTAGCCGCTGTCATGTGTACACACATGCTAAGGATTTTGAAATATATTTTATAATCTGGAGGATGGAGTAAATCTCTAAACTGAACATTCAAGAGACTCTTGTGGGCTTTGCGTTTTTGTGTGCATATGTATAGCTATGTGTATATGGAAATACACATGTGTGTTAGAGTTTGAATTGTTTGTGTTAAAAGCTTGGCTCTCAGCTGATGATACTATTTTAGGAGGCAGTGGAAACCTTAGGAGCAGGATGTACCTGGAAGAAATAGGTCACGAGGGGGTGTGCCTTTGGGGGTGTGCCTTTGAGGGTATGCCTTTGGGGGGGTGTGCCTTTGAGGATATGCCTTTGGGGGGTGTGCCTTTGGGGGTGTGCCTTTGAGGGTGTGCCTTTGGGGGTGTGGTTTTGAGGGTATGCCTTTGGGGGTGTGCCTTTGAGGGTATGCCTTTGGGGGGGTGTGCCTTTGGGGGGTGTGCCTTTGAGGGTATGTCTTTGGGGGGGGTGCCTTTGAGGGTGTGCCTTTGAGGGTGTGCCTTTGGGGGTGTGCCTTTGGGGGTGTGCCTTTGGGGGGTGTGCCTTTGGGGGTGTGCCTTTGGGGGGTGTGCCTTTGGGGGTATCTTGTCCTTGACCCTCTCCTGTCACTTTCCTGCTTTCGGGCTGGCCCCAGATGAGCAGCCCTGCTCCAGCACACACTGTCTAAACTCTTTGTCACCACCAGGATGGTCATTGCTGTGGAATATTAGAAACGTCTGACACTTGTCTTAGAGTCTGACAGAAACCGCGGGGTGGGTGGTCTCAAAACAGAATCCCATCTCGTGTCGTTAATCATTACTGAGATTTCAAAATCAGGTGAGTAAAGAAAGCACGTAATATGAAATTATCATCTCTAGGGCCAAGCATAATGATACCTATCTTCAATCCCAGGGGACAGAGGCAGGAAAATACCTGTGAGTTCCTGGCTAGCCTGGTTTTTGTGGAGTTCCAGGCTAGCTTGAGCTACATAGTAAGATCCTGTCTCAAACCAACTAAATGACAATCAGAAAGTCACTGTCTAATCTAAATATAAAAACACATGGACCATAATCCCAGCTTCGTAGGAGGATGAACACAGAGGATTGGACTTCAATACTAGTCCAGGGTACGAAGGGAGACCCGATCTCAAAAACAAAGCAAAAATAAAAAAACCATCACCACAATGCAATGGGGCAGTAGAAACTCACCCAACTGACTGTTGGTTTCCTGTCTTGGCTATAACAAACCAGCCCTCGCACAGTAGCTTGAAATAACACAACATTGTGATCTGGAATTCTTGAGTCAGAAATCTGCATTGGATCAGCGGGGCTGTGTTCGTTTTAGGAACCCTAGGGGAGGACCCTCTCCTTTCGAATATTCACAAGGCGGCCTGGACTTTTCAGCTCTTGACCACAGCTATGGTTTCAATGTCACCTGGAAGCGTGTGTGCTGGAGGCTTAATCTGAGTCCCACAGCACTAAGAGGCGGGCCTCTGAGAGGTAAATTATGAGGGCTCTGCCCTAGTGAATATGTTGATGAAGCTGTCTTGGGCATGGGTTCATTCTTAAGAGATCTTCCTTTGCCTCATGCTCTCAACATGTTCTTTCCCTCATGTGACGTTCTCTGCTGTGGCAATGAGACAGCAAGAGAGCCCTTGCCAGATGCTCGCCCCCCAGGTTGTGGACTTCCCAAACCCCACAACTGTAGAAATAGATGTCTGCTCTTTGTGGATCCCCGTTATAGCAGCAGAAAACGGACGCAGACAGCCATGACATAGCAACCTTTGCTTTGTTGTCACTAACCTGCAGCGTCACCGTGTCTCCTCGGACCCTCATCCTAATTAAGACCCTCTAACTACGACATCAAGTCCACCCAGCATAACCTCCCATCTCAGAATTCCTCAACTTAATTTCTTCTTTGGAATCTCTTTGGCAGAGCAGAACGGTTCCCCTGATGGTGGCCAGGAAGCACAGAGAGTAACAGAAAAAGGTCAAGGACAAGAGGCTCTGACAGGGGTTGGGGAGCACGGCTCATGAACAAGAGACTAACTGACAGGTTTAGGGAACACTGCTCATGAACAAGAAGCTCTGACTGACAGGTTTGGGGAGCACGGCTCATGAACAAGAAGCTCTGACTGACAGGTTTGGGGAGCACGGCTCATGATAGATTTAATCTGGATAAAAGCAAGAAAGTAGTGCTGGGGAGATAAACTAAGAGAGCTTGAACTTTGTCTGCCAGGTTCTAGTCCTTTAGGAACATCCCTGAAACGAGCTTGTAAAATTGCGATTCCCTGATAAGGAGTGGTGGGTATTGGATACATGTCGCTATACTGTTCTCTGTTACTGTTTCCCTAAAGAATTACAAGCTGGAGAAATGGGCTTAGGGAGAGAATCCCCCCCCCCATCCGTACCATGTGTGTTAAACGGTATGGCTCTAGAAGAGAGGACTTGATTTTCATTTTAAGAGAGAGTAGGGTGCTAGTGTTTAAGTCTGAAGGGACCTTAGAGAACAGCTTGGCCTGGGTTCCTAGATTGTTCTGGAAGCCATGACTTGGGCATTAAATATTTCAAAGTCAATGTGAGCACTTTACAAACTCCTTGGTCTTTATTGTCCAATGGTTGCTGCTGTAACAGGGCACCACAGACTGGGTAAATTATAAACACTGGAAGTTTCCACAGACTGGGTAAATTATAAATACTGGAAGTTTATTCAGCTCACAGTAATGGAGGTTGGAAAGTCCAAAATGTAGAGGATTACCTCCCCAGCCCCTCTAAGGACCTTCAGTCAGACATGGTGGAAGGGCGTGAGTACAACTGCTTCCTGTGGGAAGCGATTTTAAAACAGACTTATTCTCTCAGTAAGCAATCCCACTATAAGGGTGGAAGCTATTCGTGAAGACACCTAACCAACTCTGCCCCGCATCCTTGCTACAACAGGACTGGATGTGATCGTGGGTTCCGGAGAGGACAGTCAAGCCATGGCTTGACTCCTCTTACCTTCTGCCTCCCACCCTCCTTGTTATCATGCTGGAGTCTACATAAGACGTCATCATTCAAAACAACATTCAGTCGTTACAGTAACACAGACTCTCTCTCTCTCTCTTCTTTCTCTCTCTCTCTCTCTTCCACACACACACACACACACACACACACACGAGCACAAGCTGCTAGGGCTGCCAGTCTTTCCTCACAGTGGGGCTGAGGAACTGGAGGTGAGACACAGAAAGAGACCCTAACCCTGAGATTACATAGATGCTCACAGTCACTTAGTCAATCTCTTTTGCCAGGCCAGAGGCCAGACTGTCAGGATGGGCTTCCTGAAGGCAAGCGTTCCTAGGCAGTGGTGGGGAGGAGAGGGAGGAGGAGGTGTTTCTTGGGATGGACCCACTCTTTGTTCACTCTCCTGCCTCTGGATGACTTAAGAAACTGCTAAAAAGACATATTAGGATGGGGTTGGGGGACGGACAAGAAACAAAACCTTCATATTTAAAGGCAGCCATTGCTCCTTAGAGTGCCGGCGGACAGAGCCTGTGGGCCCCTTGCCCGTCTCCCTTCTAATGCTTTAGCCAAAGCCTGTTTTTCTAACTCCCGGGTCTGCTTTGTGTCTGTCTGTGTTTTGTTTTACTTTCATATTTATTACATTTCACTGGAAAGGAAAGGGGTGGGAGTCGTTCCCTCCTCCGGCAAGGCCGAGCCCCATCCCAGTGGAGCCCAGAAACAAAGGCTGAGTTGGTATTCAGAAGCCCCACCCCTGACAGAGCAGAAACAGGGCCTCAGTCAGGAGGCCCCCACACACCAGTCTCCAAACACTCACTCGGCAAGGTGCTATGTCATCTCTCCTGGACACTGTCAATTACAAGCCTTTAAAAACCTCTGTATCGTTTCTGTTCCCATCAGTGGGAAGGGGAGGGGTCTCTGATAAGGATGCAGGGAGGGAGATAAGCACAGAAGGACGGAAGGGAGTGAGTGAAGTAACAGTGAAGATATCTGAAAAGTCCGAGGACTCACGATACTGGCTCCCTACCTTAAAACACGACAACGCATACACACACACACACACACACACACACACACACACACACGTCTATGTATAGAGGTACATATATGGCTTAAACGAAATGTTCTCACCTGGACTAACAGTGTCCCTCCAAAGACCATCCAACAACTGGGGTCTCAAAAGAAGTCCTCTTTTGAGCTGTTGTCAGAGTTGCCCAAGAGACTTCTAAAACATTACAGGTTATTGCTACTGCTCTTGGCTGCCCACCCCCCACCCCAGAGAGGCAGAAGGTAAGTCTATCACTGAAGGGGCCATACACTTCACATGCAGGCTCCTAAGTTGGAACTGACCTGAGAGCCTTTTATTTATTTTTTTTTTTTGGTTTTTGTTTGAGACAGGGTTTCTCTGTGTAGCCCTGGCTGTCCTGGAACTCACTGTGTAGACCAGGCTGACCTCGAACTCAGAAATCCGCCTGCCTCTGCTTGCCAAGTCCTGGGATTAAAGGCGTGCACCACCACTGCCCCGTGAGCCTCTTTTCTAAGGACTAGTTTACACAGTAGCACCATACCAGCCTCCAAACAAGGAAAGCAGCCAACAGTCCTACCCAGGTACTGTGCCTGTGAAGAGTGACAATGACCTAAGGGTGCAGAAGAGGTGCGCACACCTCGGTGGTTACCAACACCTCTCTGATTGGACTTGAGCCATCCTCAACAGGAGGGAAACCAGGCCTCCTACTAGAAAGCTAGTCAACTGCTCAGGGCTGGTGAACTCACGGATCTTGGACGAGAACCTACAACCTCCACTTTACTAAGCCAGCATAATCCTCACCTGATCCTTAACTACACTCTAAACATTTGTCCTTAGACCCACAGATAAGGGTAGTCCTCACCCTTCATTGAGAAACCTTCCCTTTGCAACAAAGAGAGCCTGTGACGACCAGTGAAAATGCAGAGCTGCGAAGCCTGGGCCCAGTGGATCTTCAAAACTTCCATACACAAGGCTCAGAGGTCATTGTGGGGAAAAGGAGTAAAAAGATTTTAAGAGCCAGATGGTTTGCTGTGAGATTTATCACCTAGTAATCTCAGAGGCGACACCCATAAGGTCTCATCCACATGCCTGCCCAGACAAGAGCTGAACGAGTATTAACAGTAGGCATGACAAAGCCCATGGGAGAAACTCCACAAGACCTCAACCTTACACAAAGAATGCTGGGAGAAAGAGCCTTCCCCAGGGAAGAGCACACCAATTGGTTGTCAAATGGTCAGCACTAAAAACAAACATACAAGTAACATTATACAGAATAAGCAGGTTGCATTTCTGTATTAAGGACTATATATATATATATATATATATGCATATAGATGCATATACAAATAGACGTCTAACAACAACTAATGAGAAAGAAGGCTGTAAACTTGAAATAGAGCAAGGAGGGATATATGGAAGGCTTGAAAGAAAGAAAAGGAAGGGAGAAATTATGTAATTATAATCTCAAAATAAAAGATTATAATATAATTAATAAGTAATACAGGGCTTCCCTTGGTACCCGTCAGGTCACGGACTCTCTCAGGGAAGTGATACATTAAGATAGAGTCTTTACATCATGTGTACAGGTCAGGTTCGAGTATAGAGGAGAAAACCAGTGACCCACACTGGCTAGGCCTCTTGACTTGGACCTCCCAGACTGCTGTGGACAGCTGATAGACTGCTCAGATTCTGTTTCTCCTCTCTTCCTTGTCAACAGAATTCCATTTCTGTGGATCTATTCTTTCCTCTCGAGGCTTGAAAAAGGATAATCACCCCCAACTCCACAAGTATCAATCAAGTCAGTGATATTGTAGCCCCTGCTGCCAGGCACTGGCTTAGGAGAGAGGAGATCACACAGCTCTGACCAGTGAAGCATGGGAAAGCCTTGAGTGCGGGTTGGGATTCTTGGAAAGAGGTCTAGGATAAAGAGGACTTCTCTGGTTACTGTCTTTATAAGGTTCTTCAAATTACCCTGGCAATTTTACCACCCGAGGGTGAGCGCCTCAGTATAGGAGGACGGATCAAGAGTTCTGAAACTTTACAACAATGGTTCTCAACCTGTGGGTCATAATCCTGTAAGGGTCAAAAGTCCCTTTCACAGGGGTCGCCTAAGACCCTCAGAAAACACAGATATTTATAACCATTTGGGCTTTTCTAAGCTTGCCCCAGCTTCCAATAAGGACACGGAGACTTATTTTCATTTACAAATGCCTAGCCCTTAGCTTAGCTTTGCTCCCCATTCACTCTTAACTTATATTAACCTATTTATACTATTCTATGTCTGCAATGAGGCTGGATACCTCTCCTCAGTTTACGACTTCCTCCAAGTATGGGTGGTGAATCTTCCCATGCCTGAGTCTTTCCTAGAATTCCTATCTCTCCTGGAACTCCCACTTTCTAGTGCCTGAACTTTCTATAGGCCATCAGCTTTTATTTTATCCAATCATAGGGTGCCTTAGGCAAGCAAGGAAGGCCAGAGATACATTTTCACTCGTATATATAAACATTATCCCTACAGATATTTACATCACATGTTTGATTGTGTGGTCCTAGTTAATGAAACTGTTTGGGAAGAACTAGGGGGTGTGGACTTGGAGTGGGTGTGATCCTGTTGGAGAAGGTGTGCCCCTGGGGACTGGATTTGAGGTTTCAAAACCCCTGCAACAGGCCCACCCAGTCTCTCTCTCTTCTCTCTCTCTCTCTCTCTTTCTCTCTTTCTGCCTGCAGCTTCCATGGATCAGACGTGAGCTCTCAGCTACTGCACTAGCTCCATGCTTTCCTTTTTCTGCTGCCAAGCTCCCGGCCATTTTGACCATGACTATCTGTCTGAAACTGTAAGCACACCAATGGAATGCTTCCTTCTATAAATGACCTTGGTCATGGTGTTTCGTCACAGCAAACGAACAGTAGTTAAGACAGTGAAAGAGGAACACCCCTTTTGTAACTGGGGTTAAACCAGAAAAGACAGATTAAGAGCAGAGAGCAGGGTTTAACTCCATGCAGAATGCATACATGCATGGATAGTTCAAAAAGAGTGGTTAGAATCTGAGGCCTTTAAACTACAGTAGGTAAAGAACAGGGGCAGAGAGGTAATTACAGAAAGCTCACTGCTTAGGAAGGCAAATGGATTGTTAGGGGAACAAACAAGTCCGTGCTGTTTCTCCCCATAGTTCTATGTGGCCTAGCTTATTGCTCCAGACTGCACAACAGAGAGACCAGTTCTGCAAAGCAGAGTTGATGTGAGTACAGTGGAGAATTACAAGACACATTCTGTGCTGCATCAGTGCACATCCAAGGAGGCTGCGGTGGAGGGTGAGCTTTTAAAGGCAAGAAAGGAGTTCATGTAAACTATTCTGAAGCAAAGACATGGGCGCCTGCGGCCAGAGCTGGAGGGTTCTTTCTTTAGACAGCTTCTGTTAGGCATGTGTCCTTGTACAAGTTGCCTCGAGGGAACTGCTCTGCTGCCTTCTCGTGGAATTCATCAAATGCTTCCATGTTCCTCTCTCGTAGCCCCATTTTGTTAGTGATTGGTGCTCACAATTCCCTTTCGATACTGATAACTTCCACGGCCCCTTCAAGGCTAGGAAGGTATTTGGCACCGATTTGAGTCTCCCTTTCAAGTGAATATGACTTGAAGAAGAATTTGTAGCAGCTTGCTTTCCAGGTCTCCCCGCTCTCGGTAAGATAAAGAAGAACCAGGAAGGTTTTCATCTGTTGAACCTCATGTTTCTTCAGCTTAAAGCAATCTTTCTGTGAATTCTGGGATTCCATGTGGCTTCCTATGACATCAATACATGGTTAAAAAAGAAAATAAACAGCATCAGGAGGAACTAAAGCAGCTTGAGGGAGAGAGTCACAGCGCAAGGCACAGAAGTGTTGGCTCACACACACTTGAGAGAGCAGAAGCGCCAGGCTGGAATACAGAGGGAAAACAGTCCCAGCAGCAGAGAAAGGTGACAGAAGGAAGAATGAAGACTTGTGTGCTTTGAAAAGTGCCTATTTGTTGCATAAATAACACAATGATGAGTATGCACGGTAAAGATGGAGAATGTAAAGAACTTAGAGCCAGATTTGGCTTTGTGACACCCTGTCAGAGCAGAAAACAAGCCAATATTTTACCACAGTGTAGAACCATGGTCTGTAGATATGCTAATGTCCTGTCTAGTGGACGCTAACAGCTCCTCTCCCTGCCCTAGAAAAACCAGTTTTGCATTCATTTCAGTATTTCTGATCAGTACATGTACTGGCTAGTTTTGTGTGTTAACTTGACACAGGCTGGAGGTATCACAGAGAAAGGAACTTCAGTTGGGGAAATGCCTCCATGAGATCCAGCTGTGGGACATTTTCTCAGTTGATGATTAAGGGGGAGGACCCATTGTGGGTGGTGCCATCCCTGGGCTGGTAGTCTTGGGTTCCATAAGAAAGCAAACTGAGCAAGCCAGGGGAAGCAAGTCAGTAAGTAACATCCCTCCATGGCCTCTGCATCAGCTCCTGCTTCCTGACCTGCTTGAGTTCCAGTCCTGACTTCCTTTGGTGATGAACAACAGTGTGGAAGTGTACGCTGAATAAACCCTTTCCTCCCCTACTTGCCTCTTATTCATGATGTTTGAGCAGGAATAGAAACCCTGACTAAGCCAGTTCATGTCTTTTCTTCAGCTTCCTTTGAAGCCCTGCAGCCTTCCTCCCTGAATCTGGGGACAGAAGCCTCACTTAGCAAGTACTCGAACTGAAAGCCCAGTTGAGATGTACCTTTTAAAAGTATTTGTTGGTTGTTGGGGTTTGGACTTGGGGCCTTGGAGTTGTGGATTTAGCTCAGTTGGTAAAGCGCTGGCCCAGAAAAACAGGAGGACTGGAGTTTGATCCCTAGCGCCTGTGTAAGGTTATAGCAGCACAGCCCTGGGGATCCATGACCAGCCAGGATAGATAGATGGATTGCTGGACCCCATGTCCCAATAGGAGACCCTGCCTCAAAAGTGGACAATTCTTAAGGAACACTTGAGGTCAAGCTCTGGCCTCCACATATGTGTACAACTACATAATCAGCCCCCATATATCTTACACACACACACACACACACACACACACACACACACACTATGCTCACCTCAGGAACACACACTCGTGTTAAGTAGTAAGTCTCAGCTGCTCATGGTAGCTGAGCTTCCGTCAACCACAGGCGGCCATGGAGTAGGTCATCCTTAAATAAGACAAGCTTCCTCCCCAATCAAAAACACCCAGCTTAGTTGGGGAATGATGTATTTATTAGGCTAATATGAGGATTCCTTAATACCTAAAAAAGAGAAACTAAATATATTGTTTTAAACCCTTAAGTGTGCCACCATGTGGTTGTGGAGGTCAGAAGACAAGGAATGGGCCTGGTTCTCTCCTTCTATCACGTGGATCCTGGATCCTAGTAAGGGATTGAACTCATTGTCAGGCTTGATGGTAAGCACATTTTCCAACTGAGCTATCTCGGGGGCCACTAAAAAAAAAGAGGAAAAAGTTTTCAGTTAGAAAAAAAAAAGGCAATGATCCAGGTCTATAATCCTAGAGGTTCAGGAATATAAGGCAGGAGGATCAGAGGTTCAAGTCCTGCCTGGGCAATTTAGTCTTCAGATATAAAGTTAAAAAGGAGCCAGAGCTGTAAATCAGTGATAGCATGGGAAAGAGGAGGAAGGAAGAGAAGAGGGAGAGAGAGAGGAAGGAGAGGGGAGGAAGAAGAGGGGGAGAGATAGGAAAGAGAGGGGGAGAAGGGAGAGGGGAGGAGGGAGGGGGAAGAGGAGGGATAGGAAGGAGAGGGAGAAGAGGGAGGGGGAGGAGGGAGAGGAAGGAGAGGGGGAGGAGGGAGAGGGGGAGGAGGAGGGATAGGAAGGAGAGGGTGAGGAGGGAGAGGGGAAGGAGGGAGAGGAGGAAGAGGGGAGGGGGAGGAGGGAGAGGGGGAGGAGGGAGAGGAGGAGGAGGAGGGAGGGGGAGGAGGGGAGGGGGAGGAGGGATAGGAAGGAGATGGGGAGGAGGGAGAGGGGGAAGAGGAGGGATAGGAAGGAGAGGGGGAGGAGGGAGAGGGGGAGGAGGAGGAATAGGAAGGAGAGGGGGAGGAGGGAGATGGGGAGGAGGGGAACCTCCTAGTGGAGCTTCCCTCCTGCCTACCTCCACTCACCTCACTTCAATGGTTTTCATCACTGATCCTCAGTGATTTGCCTACCAATGGCCAGTCAGTAGTTCTCTCTGTAGAAAACTCAGCTCTTTGTCACGCCAGACGCATGGTTGGACAGCTCCTCCACTGCCAGGGGCACTCTGGAGCCTTGTGTTAAGGAAAGGAGGGCTCTATCCTGACTCTATTTACTGATCATAAGACATGAGATCTGAACAATCCTCATCCCAAAACGTAAAGAAAGCTGTCATAAACCCCACCCACTGCAACAATGGGGGAACAGGCTCAGACACAGCCTGCCAGGGTCTAGGTTCCCTAGAGACCTGTCTGCTTCCATAGCCTATGTCTTTCCCACTACGCACTTAGCCTCTGAGTACTCTTAGCCCTATTCAGATGAACACTTAACATTCTGGGACACCAGTGCCTTGGAACAAGGAACAATTAAGACTTGTTTGTAACCCTCACCCTCTTGGAAGAGGAAGTCTGCTCTCCCAGGAGAGTTTCCCACTCTGTATAAAGTCTGGACACTCTTAACAAACTTCCCCCACTGGCTCTGGGGTAAGGTTCCAGCAAAGGACCCTGGAGCAGCTGTAGGCTACCCACATACGCAAACTTCTCAAGCACCAGTTCTCCAAGAAACCCCTAAGTGGTGAAAATTATCTTTTTGTTAAGCTTTGAAATTAAGAGTCTGAAGTAGAGGGGCCAGAAAGATAACACTGCTTAAGAATCATGTCTGTTCCTGCAGAAACGAGTTCAGTTCCCAGCACCGTACAGCAGCTCACACCAGTCTCTTTAACTCCAGGGCCAGGGGATCTGACGCCCTCTTCTGGCCTCTTCAAGAACCGAACACACACAATGCACATACATATGTGCAAGCAAAGCACGCATGCATCATATAAAACCATACATACATTAAACACACACACACACACACACAAACAAACCTATTTTTAAAAAAGTCTGAAGCAGGGACACTTCAGTCAACTGTCCGAGGCAGTTCAGCAAGTGGCCGGCCAACGCATCAACACAACACAATGGCCCTTCCTTCTGGCTGTCTCCAGATTAGCCTTGTTTTGTTTTAACAGGGTCTTGGGGAGAAAACTGCCTTCTCTCTGGATTACCTAGAACTAACACTCACCACACAAGGACTGAGGTCAATAGGATATTCTGAGACAAATAAACTTTTGGCAATCACTCCTCTTCTCCCTGAAAACAGATGTCTAAATTTGCAAGCTCCCATGTGGCTTTTCAGCTGATTCTTTGTATCCTCCTCCCCCGTCTCTGTTATCTCAGTCTCCTGCTTCCTCCAATCCGCACTGCTTTTCTCAAAGGAGTCTGCCACGGGTGGTGGGTGGAGGAAAAGGAAAGGCAGAGGAGGGGTAAGAAGCACCCCCTTTACTGGGAAGCTCGGAGACCATTTTAGATCCTGAGATCCGCCTGCAAATAGAGTATGCATCATGCGGATAATACAGCCTGTGTAAACACTGCATACTTGGACACACTTTGTACCAGAGTTTATGCACACTGAGCGTGTTCTACTGGAGCTCAGGGGTAATGAATTAGATGATGAGCCGTATATCACACTTGCGTGCTGATGATCTTGGATTCTGTGTCTCTGACAAGAGCCCCAGTGCTGCCTCAGAGAGAGGCTGTAAAGAAGGGAGGACTGTGACTCAGCAGGGACCCTTTTTCTCTCCCGGTTCCTCTCTAGCCCTTAGTGATGTCTTACCTCTTCCCTCCCACACAGAAGCACCTGATTCCCATACTCTTCCTCCTCCAAAGCCTCTCATCCAGAGGACTCTCCTCCCTCATTGGACGTGAGGAGCTGTGTTCTTGGCTCTGAGACACATTTCTTAAATTGTTTGCCACAGTTGAGAGTGACTCAGCCGTTGCTTAGGGATTTAATTAGCCAGCAATAGGAGGCTTGAAAGAGACCAGACTCTGGGGACTTTCTTCCTTCCTGACTGGGTGAGAATGAAATAACAAGAAACCTGGAACTATCCTGTCCCCTATGGAAGCCACAGACACACTCGGCAGCTTCGAGCAGTTACAATGTAGCTGCTGCAAGTAAGATGTACAGGAAGCATAAACTATGCACTGGACCTCAAAGGTTTACACGAAAATTAAATATCTCATTAAGTTAATATTTATTACAAATTTAAATGACAATGTGATTGTTTTATTAACACCAACCACTTTTTAAAATGGGGCTGCTAGACCATTTAAATTTACCTACGTGTCTCTCGGATGTTGCTACTATAGGGTATTCTCAATTTAATAGTGACTTAACATAGCAACACTTTTAACACTACTTTCAGTTTTGGGGTTTTGTTTTGTTGGGTTTTTTTTGGTTTTTGTTTTCATCCATTCTGGTTTTTGGGTGGGTTGGGGGGAGGGATGCTGCATGTGTTCTGCAGCACGTACATGTACACGAGAGAACAACTTGCTTGTATTGGTTCTTTCCTTCCTCATGGGTCTCGGGGATCAAACGCAGACCCTCAACCTTGCCCAAATTTCCTTTACCTGCTGAATCATCTTGCTAGCCCAATATATAATTATTCTTTATTTGTATCTTATTTGCTTGTCATTCCTTTTCATGACTTTTTTTTTTTAAATTGAGTCAGGCAGTGGTGGTACATGCCTTTAATCCCAGCACATGGGAGGCATAGGCAGGAAAATTTCTGAGTTTGAGGCCAACCTGGTCTACAGAATGAGTTCCAGGACAGCCAGGGCTACACAGAGAAACTCTGCCTTGAAAAACCTAAAAAAATAAAAATAAAAAAAAAATAAATTTTTTTTGAACACCCAAGAAAAAATTTTAAGATAAAACCTCAATGATTGGGGTGTGGTAAGACACACCTATAATCCCAGCAATGAGGGGAGGTGGAGACAGGAGGATTAGAAATCCAGGATCATTCTTAGCTATGTGGTGAGTTTCTCAACCAGAAAGCAAAACAAAACTCAATGAGATAACTGGTCAGGAAAAGACAATAGTAGGTACAAATGTCTTCCCTTTCCTTGGGATTATACACAAACTTCCTTCTGCATTCAAACAAAAACAGGTAAGTGTAGCTGTGCAATGGACGCACCAGCAAAGGTTTCAGAGCCCAGAGAGGAGCCTTTCTGCAGGGATAATAGGGATTTGGATGTGAGTGACTGCTTCTGCGTATTGACCACAAGGCTTTGTCTTTCCTACCTCAGTGGAGAAAGCAAAATCTGATTTGATGGGAGAAAGAGAAAGACCATAGATAAAGGAGTATGTTGTTCCTGGAGGGGGCCAGTCTCCCCTGAGGCATTCTGCCCAGAATCCCTCTCTTCCAGGCTAAACCTCAAGGCCAGGGCCAGATGGGTAAAGAGATGAATGAAGGGAGAGACCAAGGAAACCCCAGCATCCTGACTCTGAGGCTGGACAGCTCAGCGTCGCTGCTACAGAATCTCATCCCAGCAACTCCAATCTTACAAAAAAAAAAAATTAAGACAGGATCTCTCTAGGTAGACCAGACTGGCTCTGAGCTCACAAAGATCCATCTGCCTCTGCCTCCCGAGTACAGGGGATTAAGGCATGCACCCCCATACTTGGCCTTAAACATGATTTTAATATGTGTGTGCAAGTGCACATGTGTGCCCACAGAGGCAAGAAGAGAGAGTTGGAGTCTCTGGAACTAGAATTACAGGCTGTTGTAGCTGCCTGTTGTGGGCACTGGAAACCTAAGTCAAGTTCTCTTCTGAAAGAGCAGTATGTGCTCCTTAGCTCTGTGCCATCTCTCCTGCCCCAAATGTGAACTTCCTGGAGAAACTTAAGGTCAGCAATGGCCGAGGGAGAGCTGTCCAGCGAGCACAGGTACCTGGAGGCGTCCAAAGACACCGACAGCACTGTACACCGCTCCTGCCATCTCTTGCCAGGACAAGAGTCTAACTACGTGTGCCAAACCTACTCCTGCCATTTTCCTAAAATGCGTTGGTTGTCATGATCATGACCTCTTGCCTAGGAAGCTCATGACCCAAAAGGAGAACAGACAGAAACAGAAAGCCAAGAGCTCTTGACTGCCTTTGATACTGGACATGTGGTAATGTGGCCAAAACCAGCTTAACCAACTAGAGTTTGGAAACAATGGGACCAAGTATCAGATCACAAGTGGATAGTGAGGTGGCTTGAGAGTAATGCTGGCTACACGGCATCGTCACTGTCTCTGCTCATTCGTCTTCTAGTGACAGGACCCTGTTCTCAATTTTCCCAGAGATTCGCTTATCTTTCAAGTCCCTTAAGAAACCTACTACTGTCATTTGATAAGCGGAGATAGTAGTTACTAACTAATAATGGATTATCTTTTTTATTTTTACTATTTTAAATTATGTGCATGCCCCTGTGAGACTGTGTGTGGCTATGTGCACTTGAGTGCAGGTGCCCAAAGAGAAGAGAAGTTAGGTCTCCCTGGAGCTGGAGTTACATGTGGTTGTGAATTGCCTGATGTGGGAATTGAACCCAGGTCCTCAATGGTCTTAACCACTGAGTCATCTCTCCGGCCCCATGACTCATCTTCATACCCACAGTTTAGTGTATCTCTCCGCCCTCATGAGTGAAGCCTCTGTACGCAGTAATGGTGACTAATACAGAGACCCACAAACTGGTCAAGATGGAGAGATGAGACCTCAGAATGCTTGGCTTTGCATGGAGCGTGTGCACAACACTCCATCTTCTCAAGGCTTGGGGCTCATTGTCAAAGAGGAGACAGAGAGAGTGTGAGAGCCAGAGGCTGTGGATGACCACCAGGAAACCACATCTTCTGGACACGGCGGGGCAGGTGCACATAGGGACCTACGGCAGTTGGGACAGCGCAGGAGGCCTAAGCAAACTCAAGCCAGAGCAGATCATAGTGTGAAATCCTATCCCCAGCTGAGAAGCCGCCGGCAATTGTTAGCTGCTGGGAGAAGGAAAGCCAGTTTCCGCTAAAAGCGTAGCCCTCGGAAAGTCAGCTAAGCTCCGCTGAAAGACTACACATGCATGACTAGTCGAGAAGATTTTATGCGTTTTAAAAAAAGATACTAGGTTAGGTGGGTAAGGAAGCGAAATGGAGGGGTGGTTCTAGAAAGAGTGGAGGGGGGGCGGTGACTATGATCAAAACAGGTGGAATGGAATTCTCAAAGAATTAATAATGATAACAATAACAATAACAGTAGTAGTAGTAGTAATAATAATAATAATAATAATAATAGAATTCTACTTCTGCCAGGCATGGTGGTATACGTTTTTAATCCTCATGTTCTGGAAGAAGAGGCAAGCAGATCTCTGTGAGTTTGAGGCCAATCTGGTCCATATAGTAAGACCCCGTTTCAAAACAAACCCCCAAACTGTCCCGCCTCTCAGTGAGGCTTTCTGTAGCTCTCCAGCTCACGGGCATTCTGCACTTGCTCTGTCTTGTTCGTCTGCTGATGTACTTGAGTGAGGCCTTCAGCTGCTTAGAACATTTTTCCGTGTATGTGTGTGCAGGTGTGCAGGCGCGTGGAAGCCAGAGGTTGTTTTCAGGCACCTTCTTTGATGGCTATCAGTCTTACTTTTTTTTTTTTTTTTGACACACGGTCTTCGCCTGAGTCTGAAGCTCTCTACTTTGGTCAGATTGTCTGGTCACTGAGCTCCAGGATCCTCCTGTCTTCACACCTGCCCAGGCACTGGGTTAAAGACTCGCCCTGCCGTGCTGGGCTCAGTGGGTGCTGTGTGCACCGAGCATGTCACTGAGGAGCCGTCTCCTCAGCCCTCATGAACCGCTTTCTGACTTGTGTGTGTTTGCGTACATTTCCTTCCTGACCAACTGCAAAATCTTCACAGGCATAGCTGTGTGAAGCACAGCTGCACCAGGCTGAGCACACAGCCTCGGAGAGTCTCTGGGGGAACAGCCTCTCTGCTCCCCTTCCCAGAAAGCTCTAGGACTCCGGACTCCTCCAGCTCTCTCCTTGGCCAGACAGGAACATCATCAGCCTGTGGTTTTTTCTTTCCTCTCTGGAGGGTTGAGAGAACCCAAGAATGTCTGTCTTTTATACAAAGGATAAGAATCAGAGGCAGAATCTATTAGGAGCCACATAGTGAAGTTTCTGCCAGAGCCCACCACTGTCCAGATCGCTAGCGTTTCTTTGAAAAAGAAACATTTGGTCTTTAAACACAGCTGAACAGGTTTTTTTTTTTTAAAATGTAAAGAAAACTTTGTTCAGTCTCTTTCTAGGTGTGGTTCCCAAGCATCTGAGAGTCTTAATTTTTTTTTAAATAGTTATTTGTATACAAAGTAGAGGATATGGGGACAGGAGAGCTGGGGATTGCTGGACTCAGGTCTGTGCTGGTTTGAACAGGTCTGTGCTGGTTTGAACAGGAATGTCCTTATGTTTATATATATTGGAAGGCTTGGTCATTAGGGAGTAGCATGATTTGATAGGGATTTTAGGTGTGGCCTTGCTGGAGTGGGTGTGGCCTTGTGGAGTGGGTGTGGCCTTGTGGAGAGAGTGTGTCACTGGGGGTGTGCTTTGGAATTTTAAATGCTCAAGCCAGGCCCAGTGCCTCTCTCCTCCTGCTGCCTAATTATTCAGAGGTGGAACTCTCAGCTCCTTCTCCAGCACCATGACTGGCTAAACCTCTGAGCTGTAAGCCAACCCAATTGAATGTTTCTCTTTGTGAGAGTTACTGTGGTCATGGTGGCTCTTCACTGCAATTAGACCCTAACTAAGACAAGATCCTAGTGAGAGATCCTGTCTCAAAAAAAACAAACCAAGGTGGGTAGTAGCTCCGTAGTTTACCTTGGAGCATCACAGGCTCATACTCAGATCACCCCGACCTGTTACCCTCCCTATGTATCCCAGATTGGCCTCAAACTCACAAAGATTCTCCTGCCTCTGCCTCTTGAGTGTTGGAATTAAAGGTATGACTACCACATCATACCTTTAAAATAAAAAAAAGTATCTCTCTGTGTAGCCCAGGGTAACTCCAAACTCCTTGTGTCCTCCCCACAGCCTTTGAGCGGGAATTTCAGACTTGGATGAAAGTCACGACTTCCCACCTAGGGTGTAGCTCTAGCCCATTGGTCTCCAGGGACCTGCAGCTTCCTGAGAGGCACTAGCCAGCTGCTGCCAGCCACCCGAGGAGCAAGATAACCAGTTCTGCAGATCTGCAGATCTGTTTCCAGCCTTTGGGGGGAATGCTTCCCCCACACACACCTATACATATCTGGAGACCTCCATTAAACTTTGAACCTTGAACAGGAAATTAGTCTTGGCTTCATGTTTCTCTCGCCGCCTTCCTATATATCCCCAGCTTCCCAGCCATGTTCAACCATACTCAGTTTCTGCAGCATGGGGATCAAACCCTGGACCTTACGCATCCTATGACAGGACTCTATATAAGCTATATATCCCTGGCCTTGTGGATTTGTTTGTTTGTTTTTTTTTTTGTTTTTAAAGCAAAAATCATTTTTAGAATGGCTTTCGGTTTATGGGAAAACTGCATTGGCCGTAAGCAAGTTCTGAATAGCCATGCCTGGTTACTAACATGTTATTAGTATACAAGTGATGGACCAGTGCCGCCAATACTCAGTTTCCCTGCCCTTACCGGACACCTGTTCTTCCTCCAGAGTCCCATCAGCCTGTCATGCCTTCTTGGGCCCCTCTAGCCCTCAGCTGTGTTTCACACTTTCCTCCACTTTTACTAACCTGGCAGTTTTCAGTACAGACCAGGTAATTTTTAGAATACCTCTTTTGAGATTTTTCTCATGACTACTTGGGGAGTATTCTTTCAGAGAAGAAGTCCCCAGAGGTGAGGTCCATTGTCAAAAGACCCCAAGGTCGGCAGCACAAAGTGACCTATTGGTGCAAATACTGCCCTTGATCTCATATTGAGGCGAGGTCTGCGGTACTTAGAGGGGTACCGCAATATTCCTTACCTCAAAGACTTTCCTTCACATTTCCTTGCTATAATTCTTAAAAAGTTCTTTTTTTTTTTACTTTATGCAGACGAGTATTTGCCTGGATGTATGTCTGGGTGCCATGTGAGTGCCTGGTGTTCACAGAGGTCAGAAGAAGGCATCTGATCCCCTAGAACTAGGGTTATAGACAGTTACGGACTCCCACGTGAGTCCTGGGATCCGAACCCGGGTCTTCCTCAAGAGCAGCCAATACCTTTTAACCTCTCAGCTATTCCTCAGCCCGTACTATACAGGCCATGCTTGAGTGGGGCTTGTAATTCCCCTGCTTGGGAGCATTGTCTGATCACCTCCATTCGCTTATGCTTACCCTTGAGGGGGTGCTCTTCTGTGGATTTTATTTTTTAGAGTATTACGGATTCACAGAAAAACTGAATGACAAGTACAGTCAGCGTACGCGTGACAAAACATCAAATAGACGTACTCAACAGGCAAAAGCAAAAACCTGAAGAGATATTTAAAAAACAAAAAACTGATGAAAGAAAACAGGCACTGGACACTCTAAACTGAAAAGGGCAAGCCAAAGCCACATTGCCGCTTCACAGTGTCAACGGACACCCAGGACACCAGAAAGCCAAAAGTGTGGAGAGCAGAGACTGCGCACACAGCTGTGAGAATCCATTACACAACCGTCACGGAGGGCCAGCAGGAGGTGTCTCAGAAAAGTAAACAGCAGAGGAAGGGGTGTCACACGGTCCCACTCACGGTGTATTACACGCCCGGGAAGTGGAATGGGCGAGTCAGAGACCTCTGCCCGCTCATGGTCACTGTGAAGTATTCACCACAGACATGACTCGGGAACAACCTGAATGTCCACCAGTTTGGATCCCTCATCATCTGGCAGGCAATGACCTGCTTCCTGGCAGAGAAACTCCCACGAAGAGCTCCCGGCTGGGAAAGAGAACACACATCAGGGGCATGTGGTTTCCTTTTTACAATTGATCCTGCTGGGCTCACCGAGAGGCTTTTGCTAGGACCCGGAAGGCCCGGATTTCTAGAGGAATTTCCTGGGTCTGGAACCTGGTTTCCTATTTACTCTCTGTCCCTGGGAAATCTTCCACAGGGCACGGGCAAAGCCAGGCTAATGGGCAAATGTCTTTTATTTTTCTTTGTTTAAGTGAGGATTCAGGCATCAGGCAGGACGTGCTGCATCAAGCCAGTCGTGCCATGGGGGTAGAGAGAGATTTGAGCTTTCTTCTAAAGAAAGAACAAGCCATATAACATGACAGCACGCTCCACCCCACAACAAACAAAAACTTCACTTCTGACTGGAATTCCCAAGACCTTTGTTTGTCTCAAGTCACGGAAGAGATGGCAGAGGTTTAAACAGGCACTTCACAGGCCGTGGTGTGAACGGGCACACAGCTGGAATTCCTCCTGCGCTGTCCGGGCACTCAGAGCTTGTTGTATTCTAGCAGTCGGTAGCAGCAGACAACAATACGGCTGAATTTTGCCAAATTCCATCAGCCAGTCTAGATTTGAGAGTTTACAATTTTAAAAGATCATGCACCGGCCCTAGGAGACTCCGCGAGGACCCATTCTCCCTGTGAGTTCTCCACCTGGACCATGCAGGAATCTTACTGTTTGGCTCTCCTTCCTCCAAGGCTCAGTGTTCTCCAGATACGGCGGCCGATCTAATCAGTCCATCTTCAAGTCCGGGAATGCTGTCCTGGGGCATAAAACAGCCTTCCTGTGTTGAAATCTGAGCAGCTGTGATTATCAATGGAACTCTCCCAAGATCGGCTCTACCAGCAGCCCATCCTAGGAGAGTGTGTGAGAATCAGACCCTCCCCCAAGACTCTAGCCATCCATCCACCTCTCAACACACACAGACGTGGAGACAGTCAGTTAGACAAACACAAACGTGTGTGTGCATGCACACACACACACACACACACACACACAGCTGTCTTGGCACTGGGGATGTTGGCATATGTATAAGACAGAAGACTGAGAGAGCGGAGACCCCCGTGATGTTGCTCTAGTGATGGGGTGGGCTTCTTGATAACACAGCCTGTGCCCCTGTAAGTAAACCCATTAAACTCACTGGATCACCAAGATGGACTTGGTTGACATTGTTTCTTTGATCTGCTGTTGTCCTCTCTGTTTGAGGCGATGAAAAATAACCAACCTAGGAAAATTCACACCGCATTGTGCTCTTGTGCTGTGGGACTGGCCCTCCCCTTCATTCAACATGTAGTTTCATGACGGGCTCAGAAGACCTCCATCCATTTTGGTTCCCACGAGGACACAAGATGCTGAGACACGGCTGTCACGGGGCCTCTGTCCTGACAAGATGGCTCCTCTCTGGATGTAGGCTCTCCTCCTGGCTGTTTTTGACTCATTGACCTGGTGGATTTTCACAGTGACAGTAAAAGCCCAAGGGCCACATCTTTTAGGAATTATGTCCTCTAAGATAACATTCGGGAAGGTCTCCCGGGGAGGGTCTCGAGTAGCTGGGAGTCACCATGCAATTCCCTTTGTGACCCTGGAGAACCAGTGGCTGTCCTCAGGCTGAGGTTGGGAGGTGTGCTGTTCACACGTTTGAAGGTATAATGCACGTTCTCCCGAGTGTCTGGTCTGCTCTGTTTCTTTTCCTTTTCTGTTCTCTTTAGGATTAAACATTTTTATTATTTCTTTTTTTTTTTAATATATGAGTGTTCTGCTTGCATTATGTCTGTGCATCACTTGAATGCCGGGTGCCCATGAGGACAGAGGAGGACACGGGATCCCCGGGAACTGAGTTCCAGGTTGTAAGGCAGCACATGGGTGATGGGACTTAAGCCCCGGTCTTCTGGAGATGCAGCAGGTACTGGCCTTTAGCCTGAGCCGTGACTCCTCCGAGTTGCATTAATCCCTGCATTTGCAGCTTAACTAAGACCATTATCCACACTTTTATTTTCAACTTTTTATGCTTTCTGAGTTTCACATCAGGCACCCCCAGTCCGCTGCTACCTCCCCCCACAAAAGAAAAAAAAAGAAAGCATAGAAAACGTCTCATGCACACCCCTCTGTCCACACATCTTCACATGCAAATGTTCATTGCCGTGAGTCATTGGTCTGGTTTGTCATCTGTCACGCCATCAATATGGGATCCTCACAGGGTTACCCTGTGTTACCCTGTGCCATGGAGATCTTGCAGCTTTGGGTCAGCAGGACTGGGCCTTTCCCCTGCTCTGACAGTTCACAGATGATGCAGATTTTGGTCAAAGTCCCAGATCTGGGTCTTAGTGGTGGGTAGCGGAGCTGGTCTGCCAACAGGCTCTCCTGCATCTAAGACACCAGGACAAGCCCTTCAGCACTGCTCCAGCTAGGCCACCCAATGCCGCCATCGGCAGGGCGCAGGGCCAGCTCACCCGCTCTCATGACCTCAGGGGTAGCTTTCCCAGCTACCACAGGTGGCTAGGAGTGAGGTGGGGGAATGGTATCACCCCCTCACGCACACCACCTCAGGGCAGACCAGTGGTGCAGCCAGCTTCCCTGTGCTCTCAGCCTCAGGGCCAGCTCACTCATGCTTGTTCCACCAGGGCCAGCTCCATTGTCCAGACAAGGTGCAGGCTCCCAAGTGCTGCTGATAGTGAGGGGCAGGGCCAGCTCTGCACAGCCCTTGGACATCTACATGGTCCCCAGTGACTGCCCAGACCAGGGACATCCCTATGATCTCTAGCGGTAATATGAGCCCACCGACATCAATACAGCCTGCTGCTGCATGGTGTCAGACCCAGACACAGCCTCAGGTGGTGGGGCTGGCTACTCACAACAGACTGTCCCTTAACACCCTCCCATCTCCAGTTCCATCTCTCGTCACAGTGTTCAAACCGTTCTGCTTCTTTTTCTCTTGCGTCTGTCTACCACATACTTGTACACTGTCGTGGCTCCCGATGTGTGTGGCGTGGTGGTGGGTTGGTCTCTAGACGCCTTCCTCCTCCCATGCTGCTGTGTGTCCACACACTTTTAAAGAGATTTAAAAGCTTGGGGGTGAAGAGATGGCTCAGTAGTCAAGAGCGCTCGTTTCTCTTGTAGAGGAACAGGGTTTGGTTCCCAGCACCCACATGGCATCTCATAACCTTCTGTAACTTCAGTTCCAGGGGCTCCAGTGCCCCCATTCTTGTCTCTGTGGGAGCAGGCATGCATGTGGTATACATGCAGGCAAAACATACAAAGTAAAAATTTTAAGAGCATTTTAAAACAAGAAAGTTGTCTTTTTTGTTCATCTACTATTTATCATTTCTGGTAATTTTAAACCCTTGCGTGGTTCCAGATTTTTACCTGGTATTATTTTCCTTCTGCCTAAAGCAATTCTCTTCATTCGTGTATCTTCCAGTAGCAAAATCTTTCAGTTCTCCGCAACTCCATCTCCTCGAGGAAATGACAGGCACAGGTCACTGCAAACAACCTGAAAATGACTTTCACTTTGCTCTTCTTTCCAAAAGACATTTATTTGTAGAGTCCAGAGTTCTGAGTTGACATTTTTTTTAATCCTTAATAGAGTAGGATGTCTTCCTTCTTTGTTGGTGATGTCTCTGGAAGGACACTGTTGTTCCTTGGGAGACAGATATCTTGGTTTTTCTTTGTTTGTTGGAGGAGGGTCTCTCTTTGGGACCTAGGGCTTCCCAACTAGGCAAGGCTGGCTATCTAGCAAGCCCAAGAAATCCCGCTGTCTTCCTCCCCAGCACTGAGACTACGACCATGTACCACTGTGACCTATAAAATCAAAAACAAAACAAAACAAAAGACCATGGGTTCTGGGTTCAAACTAAAGTCTTCACGTCGCATGGTCCTGAGTTCAAATCCTAGCAACCACATGGTGGCTCACAACCATCTGCAATGAGATCTGACATCCTCTTCTGGTGTGTCCGAAGACAGCTACAGTGTACTTACATTTAGAAATAAATAAATTAATCCTTTAAAAAAAACCAGAAATCTATTGATTGAGCTCTTGAGCTGTCTCTCTAGCCTCATTTAGAATTATTATTGTAATATGAAATTCCAGGAAGGGATTTTAACGTCAGGGCTGATGTTGCCCTGTAGGCCTCTTCATCCGGGAGTTCCTCTTCTCTTTCCTGGCTGTCACCATACATTCCTGCTAACTCATACAAGGGACATCTGGAGCCATCTCTCCATGTTCTCCTCCATGCCTGGAGTCGGTGGCTGTGTGGACTCTGAATGCTGCTGCCCCCTTGCTGTGCAGGTCACACACCAGGGCGCCTTCTGGACACTGAATCTCCCAGAGGGACCAGGTTGGGCTTCCTCATGAAGCCACACTCCTGTTCAGCTCTGCGTCTCTGTCTTTTCTTTCCTCTGTCTCAGGGTTCTCCTAAGACACCTCCAAGTCCTGCACAAGAATCCTGCCTTCTCAGAGCCTCTAAGCAACCTCACTTAAGACAGGATATGAAGCTTTTGAATATTTCCAATTTACTAAATCCCGCTTATGAAACACTATTGATTATTATTACGGGGAGGGTTATGTATGCCACAGTGTGTGTGCAGAGGTCAGAGGACAATTTTGTGGATTCATTTCTCTCCTTCCACCTTCCCATGGGTTCTAGAGATTAAGCCCAGGTTATCATCTTCTGTGGCAAACACCTTATCCTCTGAGCCACCTTGTTGGCACAGTTCCTCACTTTTTAAGAAGCAGATGTCAGCTAGATGTAATAGCTTTAGTCCCAACACTTGGGAGGCAGGAGGAGCCTGGTCTGTATAGTGATTTCTAGGACAGACAGAGCTACATAGTGAGACCCTGTCTCCAAAACAAAACAAAACAAAACAAAGGAGGAGGAGGAGGACTTGGAGGACGAGGAAGGAAAGAAGGAAGGAAGGAAGGAAAGAAAACAGAGATGTCCACCGAAGACAATTAGAGATTTACCCAGTTGGCATGAAGTCTATGATTCTCTGGAGTGAGTGGGTAATTGAAGGAATATTAGATTCTAAGGTGAAGGACTAATTGTGATTTGTTAGAAACTGAACATTTGTGCAAACTTTAGCTTCATTTGTAGGTTGAACACTAATACACTGTGTCTGGGATTAGGAGGTGGGGGCCTCTGGGTCAGAATCTGCCAGAGTCCCAATCTTGGGTGTCCCAGTCTCCAGGGCTGCGAGGAGATCCTGCTGCTTATGAGTCACATGGCACATTAATGGTATTTTGTTGCTGTAGCAACTCAGATGCACTGCTGCCTGTGTGGGGTGGGGACTGCATCCCACTGGGTCTGGATGGGTCAAGAGCACATGCCTGTGGTAGCCTGGGAGTCTCGGGCCAGTGTTGACCTGAACGGGCTGTTTGAGGTCACCCAGATGAACACAGTCTCTTTCCCACTTGGCCATTCAGAGAAAACACTGTGAGTCATGATTAAACTCTGAGCTCCCTGAGATTCCCTTCCTTATTTTGCTTCCATCTCTCTGCTTTTCCTCTCCTTTCACTTAACCATTGCTCCGAACCTTGGCAACAAGGACAACTTGCAGGTTAGCCCTCTGGTCCCCACAAGAGAACTGGTCATTGATCCCTGAGGCCCAGCGTAAGATTTAAATTAAAGATCAGAAACACTAAAGTCACAGCTAGGAACAATGATTAAACAGAAAAGCAGAGTGGACAAAAATGAAGGCACAAAAGTAAGGAAGGAAACATAGGGTAGCTCAGAGTTTAATCATGACCACCCCCCACCTTCTCCAAAAAAATAAGGCTAAGTGGGAAAGTTGAAGCATACGTACACACGCATGCACACATGTACGCATACATACACACACACACAGACACACACACACACACATGCACACAAGTATGCATGCACACATGCACACACACACACACATACACACTGCCACCCACTCTGCCTCTTCTGATCTCCCTGGGAAGAAAGACTCTTGCACAGACTGTTTGGACAATCTTACTCTCAGACTCAGTCAACAGCCTGAGCAAATTCTAAATCAATCCCAGATGAGAGACATTTCTGAACAGGCCGACAGTGAAGAGGTTGAAATCTAGATCTGCTAATACCTCCTCACCAAACAGTGGGGAAACCAGGAGGACCATTTGCAAGAAGGCCACCCACCTCACCCTGGATTCTTGTCCTGTTTCCATCTAAGTCAGAACCAAAACAGCCATAGTTAGGTATGAGGAGCAGTGGACCGTGCCAGGAGACTTGGTAAGGCTGAGCAGGTTAGATGCCCTGGAACTGCTGGGAGGACGGTAGGAGCTTCACCTATTTCTGACCAGGCCCTGTCATGTGACCACAGCTCCCCATGGAAAGGATCAGACCATCAGCCACTTAGGGGCAGCACCCCCAAGTCCCTCCACATGCAGCAAGCCAATAGAAAGCATCTGCTGTCAGACCCCCAACCCATCCCCAAAACGTATATTAGATCATATCCAGATGGAATAAAGGTGTGTGAGAATTACTCCACGGCCTGAGAGCATCTTTTGCCTAAGGGCTGTAACACTTCCTAGGGAAGAGAGAGCTCTCCTGAAGCTTTCACCCACTGGAAGCTCCTCTGTACCTTGCTTGCTAGTTGAGCCCTGAGCCCTCCCTCCGCAGGCCCTGCGAAGGGCAGTGTCTGGGCAGCCTGGGCAGCGGCGCCAAAGCAGCGGTCATACTTCCCTCTCTCTGGTTGCTCCCTCTCCCCTTCGCTTGAATGCTCCCAGTGGCCCAGAGATTTCCATACACAGACCTACATAAGAGAACACCTGAATATTCCCCGAAGGTGCTGAGAGCATAGTCTTTAATGCCCTCGGAGGATTCGCCACATGGAGATAGTGTCCAGCACGCAGAGCTGTGCCTCGCTGATTTATCGTGGGTACAGTGATAACTCATGGCTGCAGAGGATATTACAGATTTCAGAGTACCTTGCCAAAGTTTCTTATCTCCCACTGTCTTAATCCATTCAGAGGCCAAATGGTTTAGAAACAATAGGACTTGTGCACATCTGGAGGCTAGGAGAATCAGACCAAGACACTAAGTGGATTCTGTGTATGGGTCATAGATGGTGCCTTTTAGCTGCGTCTCCTTTGCACAAGAGAAGAACCAGACAAGATCCCTTGGACCATTTTATAAAAGCTCTTATACCATGCATGGAAGGCAACATGGCACAGGCCATCGGTGAGCTCCCCAAGCCTGCTCCCTTCTCAGGAGGCCCTCACCCCACTTGTGGGGAGAAAAGGTTAAATCCCAGTTTTAAGTATGTTTAGGGCCCAGTCAGCCTTGCTCCTCTGATGATCCTGGGACAGCAGGCCCAGAAAGATGGCTGCAGATGGTGACCCATCCCTCACCCGTGCACTCAATCACGGGGCATGAAGGGTCTGAGCAGGGATATTTAATCACTGCAGACACAGAGCACATTGCTCTCTAACCTGCCTACTGGCCAAAAGCACAAGCCAACCCCCAAAGCAGCCGGCAGGCGCCAGGCCCTAGGAACCATCAGTGCTGGGGAAGCTGTGTCCCCAGCCACGGTGGTGGGAACACTACATTTGCCAGGTCTGACTCATCACAAAGCGTGCCGTGATATGGCGCTAGACCCAGCTCCGCACTGCATGGTTTCCCAAGGCAGAGTCACCCAACAGGCCCGGGGAGTTCTTTAATCCTCATCAGGGCGTGATGAC
Source organism: Tokudaia tokunoshimensis (assembly GCA_036184795.1). Classification (NCBI taxonomy): domain Eukaryota; kingdom Metazoa; phylum Chordata; class Mammalia; order Rodentia; family Muridae; genus Tokudaia; species Tokudaia tokunoshimensis. The sequence continues at coordinate 3,899,460 of BTHU01000013.1, read as the reverse complement.
TGTCACCAGCCCAATCCACAGGCAGTACACCTGCACGGGTTCCCAGGCTGGGACTGTGGGCAAAGCCTGTGCAGAGGTGGGACTCCCGAGAGCCTCTGGATTCTGGTTCCTCCCAGCTTAGTCTAGGAGGGAAGGACGTTAGACCCGGGCGGTGGCAGAGGGCACAGGGACCAGAGTCGGGATAGCAGCTTGCCTTGGCCTCAGCAGAGTCATTGCCCCATATCCCTTGGCACTACAGACATGGCATCACACAGCCGGTCTACACATGCAGGCCTGGAAGCAAAGCCAACACATCCCTGGTGATAGAACCAGAAGGTTCTGTTTTTCTGGTCATGGATGCAGAACACTGACTCTGAGGTGCTGTGTTCTGTTTTGAAGGCAGGGTTTGCTCTCCAGCCTATGCCGGCCTTGAACTTGAGACTTGCTGGCTTAGCCTTCCAGATGCTGTGATTAGCACCCTCATCACCATGCTTGGCCTGATCCCTGGAGATGACCACACAGGGGCACAAGGCATAAAACGTGCCACCCTCCAGCGGCTTTTGTAACTCAGGGACATTCTAGTTGAAGACAAAGGGCTGGGAAGGCAAGCTGGACATCATGGAGGTGATCTAGAGGGCTCGTAGGTGTCTGTGTGTGTGTATGTGTGTGTGAGTGAGTAAATGTGTGTCTATATGTATATCTGTTTATGAGTATGTGCATGTGTATGAGTAAGTAAATGTGTGTCTGTACGTGTGTGTATATGTGTGTATTTGTGAGTATGTATATGTGTGTGTGTATATATGTGTGTGTCTATCTGTATGTGTATGTATGTGTGTGTATCTGTATGTGTGTGTCGATAGTATATGTGTCTATGAGTGTGTGTATGTGTGTCTATGTGTGTGTGTGTCTGTGTGTGTCTGTGTATGTCTTTGTGCACCCACACACATATATAAACAGACTGAGAGAGGAGTGTTTCATGGGCATGTGTGTGGTGAGGAGAGTGTGTGGTGAGGCGAGTGTGTCTTGCATGTAATGCAGCATACAGGGAGACACCTTTATCAGGCGATTTCCCTGGTTCACTATAGCAAGCTGGAGGCCTTACAAGAGACCACTGCCTGAGTTCTTTTGCCACAAGGACTTGGAGTCTAGCCTGTGCCAGTTTTGACCATGCCTTCTGAGGTAAGTTGCTGGTTCATGGGATCCCGTAGGGTCTTTGATTCTACAGTGAGAAGACCTGGTTCCACAGGTTAAGGCTCAGCGCCTGGGTGGTGGGGTTTTTCTTTGTTTTGGTTTGTTGTTGTTGTTTGTTTGTTTGTTGTTTTATTTTGAGCAATCCTGATATGGGATTATATGTTAAAATAATCCCAGAAGGAGAAATATGAGTTCCGATCTCCTGACTAAAGTTTCTAGCACAAGAGATTTTCATTTCCAGTCTCACTTTTCAGGGTTATCTGTGAATGTTCTTAGAGGAGAAAATTTCTATTAGACTGTAAATGTGCCCAATAAAAGAGGAACATCAGGCAGGAAGATTGAACTCCAGTTCCTTCTGAGAACCAGGGCAGAACCTTTCATCTTGTTGAGCCTCAGTGAGCTCATCTGTACAATGAGGAGACTTGAGCGCCTCTCAAAGGACTGTGGTTAGGATCAAACAGATCGGTGATTGTAAAAGCCTGTGATGCACTTGGCCGTGTGTGTGTGTGTGTGTGTGTGTGTGTGTGTGTGTGTGTGTGTGTGTGTGTGTGTACAAAGCTGCTTTTGCCTGTCAGCTGCTTACTGACCGCCTATTTAAGCGGATATCAACTGGGCTGTCTTCCTAGCCATCTAGATAGCATCTCTGCAGGCCTCCGGGCTTGCTGCTTCTCCTCTGACCACTCAGTCCCTACAGCAATCTCACAGGTTCTCAAGGTCAAAGGGCCTGAGACACTTTGACCTCATTGAGCCTAGGGTGCAAAGTTCCTGAATGGCCTGCAAAAGGCTTTTAGGAACCACTTGGTGTGAGGGGCCTGCCTGTTTGTCTTTCGACAGAGCCCTTCAGGGCCCACATTGCTCCTTAAAAACACACAGCCGCTCTTCCTGCCTCTTCCAATGCACCAAGAGAAAGAAAAGGAAGATCTTGAGCACACAGGGAATAAGATATAAGATACTGGATGCTGTGGCCTCCAAGTTGGGCCATGAACTTTACATAAAACACTTTGGTACAACACAAACAAAATGGTCCTCTAGCCCTCGAGCTCTCTCTTAGCTCTTCCACCCGTGTACAGGAACACACCAGGCATCATCTCAAACACTTCGAGAGAACAGAACCTTCAAGCTTATGGAGACCAGAACTGAGGAGACATGAAGCCCATACAACATAATATTTCCACTTCCAAGGACCAGGACGAAGGCATGTCTTTGGGAAGCCACCATTCCTCCACGACAGTGGGATGGCCCTATGAGTCTGTATGTGTTAGATCTAGCTTCACAGTACTGAGCTTTTCCTCTGGGTCCCTGAGTGGACAGGCTAAGATGTCAGAAGTCCACTGACACCTCTGATGCTCCCTCTATCTGGGGACTGAACTTAGCACTTGGCTGACTAAGCCATCTCCCAAGTCTTCTTCTCTTCTCTTCTCTTCTCTTCTCTTCTCTTCTCTTCTCTTCTCTTCTCTTCTCTTCTCCTCTCCTCTCCTCTCCTCTCCTCTCCTCTCCTCTCCTCTCCTCTCCTCTCCTCTCTTCTCTTTCTTTTCTTTCTTTTTGAGGCAGGCTATGCCTCTTAGGCCATCCTTCAAATCCCTATGTATTCTTGGCTGACCTTGCACCTTGCAAGTAATTATCCTGCCTCAGTCTCCTGAGTGCTGAGATCACAAGCATGTGTCACCATGCCTATGTGAGCCCAGCGTGGAACACATATCCATAGCTCCCTTTCAGACATTCGCTCCTTTAACAACCATTGCCATGTGCCAGGCACTGTATTCAACACTGAGAACATTAGCCCAGTCTGGTGGAAGGAGATGGGGAGGGTGTGTGCTATTGAAACAGCATATTGTGTGATCTCTGAAGTTGGGAGCAGCCTTCTTCCACTTTTAGGTCCTGGGAAGACCAAAACCAAGCGTGTCTTCCTGTCGCATCCTCAGACTGTGGAAAACACAAAGGCAGCAGAGACTTTCCAAGAGCACTTCAAACTGGGTTTTGGGGGAGCTGTCAGGGCTCGCTCACACAAAGCTCCACTCCCTTTCCTCATCATAGAGAATGCTGTAGAAAATTCTGTAATCATTTCCATATACTTAAAGACTTATTCATTTTTATTTTGTGTGTTTGTTTTTCCTGCATATATGTGTATGCACCACATATGTGCCTAGTGCTCTTGGAGGCCAGATCCTCTGGAACTAGAGTTAGAGATAATTGTGAGACATCGTGTGGGCTCTGGGAATTGAACCTGGTCTTCTGCTAGAGCAGCCAGTGCTCTTATCTGCTGAACCGTTTCTCCAGCCCCCACATATTTAATGTAGTGCCTTACCCTTGTAAAAATGGGGAGGGGGGCTAATTTAACAGTTTTGGACCAACTGGTGAAGGTCTCAGCTCTTGATACCAGGAGGAGACACAGCTAAGCAAGGGCACTGGGCAATAGAGAGAGGTTACTGCCGTTTCCACTTTTCATGATTTTAGGAAAGAACTTGAAAAGGATCGAGGGTGACAAACTGGGGAGACAGATGTGTATGCATGTATGTATGTATGTATGTATGTATGTGTGCATGCATGCATGCATGCATGTTTATATGTATGCATGTAGGTATGCACATGTTTGTATGTATGCATGCATATATGCATATATGTATATGTATGTGTGTATGTATGCTTGTTTGTATGTATGCATGCATGCATGTATGTGTATGTATGCATGTGGAAGAAGGAAAGAGATCCAAGTGCAGTTTGGTGCATTCAACTTGGACAGAGAAGCTTTATTGACTGGGAAGGAAAGCAACACCCACTCATTTGTAGGTGCAGAGATGGCTGAGGAAGAGCGTGGCTGACCATTTCTCACAGAGACTGTGTGCACAGGGTGGCGTGTATAGTCCTCACAGGGGAGAGAGGAGGAAGCCAGCATATGGCTGTACTGCAAGGTGGCCCCAGAACCATGGCCCCCAGCGGATGTCACCTCCAATGCAAGCAGGGTTGTGTCATGTGGATTTGGCATACTGATGGCCTCACTGATTTCCTTCCCAGGTGAATTCCACTTTTCACAGGTACAGAAATGTCTCTGGGGTTGGCAGGCCCAGTTTAGGCTTCTCTGTTAACTTGTTTAGGTGTTAATTTACCCAATTTCTTAGAATTCACGGTACCTGCTCAGAAATTCAAGAAGGCTCCGTCTCGTCTGGGCTCTCTCATCCTGACAGAGTCATTTTGGGACACAGGGCTTGCCTGGAGCCTGGCTTCCTGATGACGGTTGACTAGGGGCCAGCATTATCCTTGGGCTGTGTAGTACACAAATGCTTCCTGCACCAAAGCTCCAAGCACTCTAATTTACTGGAGGGGAAGCACCTGTAATTCCCGTTTGGAAAATGTCTGCTTAATGGCAATTCTCCCGGGTGTGACACACTTGACAATGAACAACACAGTGGGACTGGGTCTCATGCAGCCTGTTTCATGTGCAGATATAATCAGAGATTTGGTCAGGTATTTGGAAATGACTGGGTCCTCCAGATAGCTTAATCACTGCGTTAACGATTCTTTGATTTTTAGTTTGGCCGGCCTCCTGCAATCTGAATTCAGCATGCTGCCCAATAGCCAGGGCATATCCTCGGGCCACATATCCTCAGTAACCACATTCACCCCCTTCCTGTCACACCTGCTAAGCAGATTGCTAGCCCTGGACCCACCTTCCCAGGCCTTCTGCTTCTATGCCAAGGAACCCCCTTTAGGTCTTCATCACTGGCTCTAGCAGGGTCTGTGGAATCAATGAGGCAGAGTCGGTCCTGGTGTTACTGGTGGTGGTCACAGGGGCAGTGAGACCGGGGCAGCTGCAGGGTGCAGGGGCAAGGTACTGGCTCCTGACAAGAGACTTGAGCAAATGTGTGAATATGCTGAGGGTAATACAGACAATTCTCTTACTGCTGGGGTTACAGAGAGTAAGGAGAGAAGGCTAAGACATACTCTGTGTGTGCGTGTGCACACACACACTTAGTTCACAAACACTTATGTACTTTCAAGTGTTCTCCACAGAAAGGACAAATTTGACTTAACCAAAAATTAGCAACGATGGGCAGGATTCATACCACATGTAGGGATACACTAAGGCACCGTAATGATATCTCAAAGGCTAGGCAGGCAGGAAGGATGGGGTAGACAGATGTTTCTTTCCTTATATATGAAATGCTATAATTCTATTTTAAGAAATATCATTGGTGAGTTCCAGAGAACATTATAATTTCTAGGGAAACTACAGAAACAAATAGCCACGGCTTTGAAAAGCTAACCAGCCAATAAAAGGCAAAGTGGAGAGTTAAAAACCTCTTGTCTTGCTTTCACATAAAAGAAAGCAGAAGAGGTCAAAAGAAATGGGGAAAAGACGGGATGTATTGAAAATATGTAGCAAAACAGCTTCAACCCACCTGTGCTGGCGATTATACTAAATACAGCTGTTTAATACTTCTATTAAAAGGCGGGCTGGATAAACAGGATGGTCCAGAAAAGTCGTACTATAAAGATGAATTGAGGCTCTGTTGAGATGACTCAGCGAGGAAGGGTGCCTGCCACCAAGCTTGAGCACCTGAGGCCAATCTCTGGCCCCTCTCCATTAAAGAAGAGAAACAACTCTCATCATTTGAGTTTTGACTTCAGTGCATGTACACACACACACACACACACACACACACACACACACACACACACTAAAAGAAATAAATGTAGGGCTGGAGAGATGGCTCAGTGGTTAAGAGCACTGACTGCTCTTCCAGAGGTCCTGAGTTCAATTCCTAGCAACCACATGGTGGCTCACAACATTCTGTAATGGGATCCGATGCCCTCTTTGGGTGTATCTGAAGACAGCTACAGTGTACTCCAATATATAAAATAAATAAAATCTTTTTAAACAAGGAAAGAAATGTAATTTAAAAATCAATCCAACTTGCTATAAAGAAAAACAATTGAAAAGTATAGTAAGACAGAAGGAGCAACGTGGACAAGACCCTGCAGGGAGCACCAAGACCCTGCAGGGAGCACTAAGATCCTGCAGGGAGCACTAAGATCCTGCAGGGAGCACTAAGATCCTGCAGGGAGCACTAAGACCCTGAAGGGAGCACTAAGACCCTGAAGGGAGCACTAAGATCCTGCAGGGAGCACCAAGACCCTGCAGGGAGCACCAAGATCCTGCAGGGAGCACTAAGATCCTGCAGGGAGCACTAAGATCCTGCAGGGAGCACTAAGATCCTGCAGGGAGCACTAAGACCCTGCAGGGAGCACTAAGACCCTGCAGGGAGCACTAAGACCCTGAAGGGAGCACTAAGACCCTGAAGGGAGCACTAAGACCCTGAAGGGAGCACTTGTGTCTGTTGGGTCACAGTGGGGAAGTCAGTGCTGCTAGAGCAGAGAAAGTAAAAAGGAAAGGACTAAGCAAGTGGTAAGAGGGTTGAGGGTTAAGGGCTGAAGTGTGTGTGTGTGTGTGTGTGTGTGTGTGTGTCTGTGTGTGAGTCTCTATGTGTATGCATGTATATGAGTGTGTGTCTGTCTGTGTGTGTGTGCATGCATATATGTAAGTGTGTGTCTGGTGTGTATCTGTGTGTACATGTGTGTGAGTATTGTGAGTATGTATATGTGTGTTTGTACATCTGACTGTGAGTGTGTCTATGTGAGTGTGTGTGTCTGTGAATATGTGTGTGAGTGTGCTTGTGTGAGTGTGTGTGTGTGATTAATTACATAGAACCTTAAACACCACAAGATCTTTGGGTTTTACTCTGAACGAAATGGGAAAGTGATTTTTCATAGTCTTAACAAATACTAATTTTAATTGTCTTTGTCACACTACAACTTAACTGTGACTCTCGCCAGTCTAAGTGTGCTCTGTGAGTTTTGGCAAACCTCCAGCAGCATGGACACACTGTCACCACCCAGAACAGCTCCACAGCCTGCTCTGGACAATGGAAGCTGAGAGGTGGCTTGAAGACTGTGGCAAGAGTCTTGGTGACAGAAAATGACGATTAGCCTGGGAGAACATGAGGGTGGAAACAGATTCTGGGTGTAAACCAAAAGCAGAACCAACAGGTTTTTACGGCAGTTTGGCTACAAGTTGTGAAGGGAAAAGTCACACGTGACTCCAAGGTTTGGCCCAAGGGCTAAGGCTGTCACTGATGGAATGGAGGGGTGTGTGAGTGTGTGTGTGTGTGTGTGTGTGTGTGTGTAGCAGACAGGAGTGTGGATGGATCGGAGGGGTGTGGAGGGAGCAGACATGGAGGCAGAATCTCAGTCTTAGGTGCCTCCAGTTTAAGATTCTAAATGGCGTTTACCTGAGGATGGAGAACAAACAACTCTGAACAGTCCGCTCAGGAGAGGTCTGAGTGAGGAGATTCAGGAGCCTGCACACCATCCAACATAAGCTTCAGGGTTTCCAACAAGAAGGCTGGATTTCCTGGATTCTCCATGATGGAGACATTCAGAAATATTCCTAGGATTTACATATGGCCACGGGACCTCATAAGTATCCCTCACAACGAGACCAGCTATCTGCTTTTACGGAGTCTGCGCACTTTACCATAACCAGCCAGCCCAGGCTTCAGTGCTCAGAGCCACAGAATCAAGAGCTTGACGATATCAGAAAGGTCACCCCACTCCACACTTACACCAACAGTACAGCTCAGAGCTTGTCAGTATCATCGGAGGGAAGTGTCTCCCACTTCCAAGGGCTCTCTTCCCTGGATGGAAGGCTCCATTTGAGAGTTCTCTCTTGCGTGGAGCACCAACCTACCTCACCGTTGTTCCTCTGTTTGCATCTCAGATACTGGAATAAACGCTGAGCTTTGTTTAGTGATTAAGACACAAAGTGCAAGAGTGTTGACTGGACCACAGAGCTCTTGGCTTTCAGTACTTCATGCGACCTGTCAGATGGTTTAGGTTTCAAAACTTAAACTCTTGGCTTCACTAACCCCCAACCCCAGTCTCTGTCAAGAGCTTTCCTGGATGTTGGAAGGGAAAGTAAACCAAATGGACGTTTGTCTCTCATCAGTGAAAGCAAAGAGCTTGGGAGAGGTGTGCTGACCTATTTTTGTCCTTGTGTGGTGGAGGGTTGCCAAGAAAAAGCAAAGGCGTTTTCCTGTGGTCCACACCAGAGTTCGGAGATCAACTTGGTTGTGCTGGGGCTTGAGGCTGGAGAAGGAAGATTCAGGGATAGGATTCAGACTCTGGGAACCATCAGAACATTGGATCCACATTCAAGACACTTTAGCCTTTACATCCCTGAATCCTGTTCTGCCTGGGCCAACACTGTTCTGCTAATAGAAAGTAGACAGCAAGCGTACGTGCAGGTCTCTCAGCACCTCCAGAGCTCTGTGGGATGCTCTGACAGAGCCTCAAGTGCAGGCGACCGGCTCCTTTCGGCTACATTCCTAGGGTGGCAAGGCATGAGGTGTTATGGCACAGAAGGCAAAGGGTGGAGTTAACTCAAAGCATTTGAGGACTGTCCCACATTCAAAGGTTGAAGACAGGTCAGGGGAACACTGACTCCACAGACCCAGAGAGCTGGGTTCCAAACGATGCCTGTGGGACCCTGGAGAACAGGGATCAGGTGAAAGCAGTTTGGGTCCTGACTTATCCGCACTTGTATTTTCTCTGATGATCCATCCCTGGTGTGAATTCAAAGTGAATTTAAAAAAAAAAACTAATATTTTTAATGCAGGTGTCAAAAATCAGCATAAAATACAGATTTCTCAATGAGATGACTCCGAAAGCTTGGACCTTTTTCCTGTTGACTGCTGAGTACTTCTGCTTTCACAGAAGGGACAGGGCAGACACTTGGCCGCTAACCTCTGATCGCCCTGCCCTTGCTTCAGGGACTGTATTGACACCCTTTTTCTTGTCTACACGGATAACTTAACACTTGATTACCAGTCTGTCCCTTAGCAACTCCCCACCCCTCGCTGCTGAAGGGAGTGGACGGGTGATCACTCAACAAAAGCGAAGTGTTTTCCATCTCTGGTGGCCATTACACAACTTACCTGAGTGTGTTTCCCATGGGGCATGCAGTCGGGGTGCCCCCCTACCTGCTCATCTTGCCTGGCTCCTCCCTCAGCAAGCTTCCTGCTTGGCCCTCGGCTGTACTATGGGGCGCCAGTCTGACTTTCTTGGATTTACTTTCTATTCTTTTGGCAGGCCCTGGAGCAGGTGCGATGCCCTTTGTGTTTGTTTAGAAATGCTCTTGACCGGCTGTGAGGACTCAGGCCTCCCTTAGAGTGGTTGGGTTTGCTTCCGTTCCTTTGTGACTGTGTTTACAAATGTGTTTATGTGGTGCAGTTTCTTGGAATTGAAATGTGTATTCTCTGGAGACATGAGTACTGGGTAGACATAATGACATTCCTTGGATTTGGAGGGTCCCCAGAATGTAGTAATCTCTCTCCAGGCACTAGAACTATGCAGAATGGATAGGGCTTTATTATTAAGACTAGAGCAAGGGCCGTAACACAGCTCAGCAGAGAAGGGAGCTTGATGCCAACCGATGGTCTGAGATCAATTCCCAGAACCCACATGGTGGAAACAAAGTACGGACTCCTGCAAGCTGTTCTTTGGCCACATGAGCATTGTGGCACACATGCCCACATCCACATAAGATAACTAAAAGTATAAAACAAGTTATTCAGAAAATATGCTTTGTTTTGTTTTGTTTTGAGACGGGTCTCAGGCTGTCCTTGAACTTCTGACTCTGCCTCGATGTACTTATATTACATATAAGTCCTGGGACTATGGGTGTGTGCCACCACGCCCAGTTTATGTGGTGCTAGGGACTGAGCCTAGAGCTTCATGAGTGTTAGATAAGCCCTGTACTGACTGAGCTACATCCCAGACTCGTGAAAGCGTCAAATGAGGCAAGCCCTGCACTAACTCAGAATTAACCAGCGGCGGCCAGCCCAGCCCAGAGGACTTCGTCACCTCCTCACACTGTCTAATACAGCACAGCCAACATAGGTTTACCGTCATTGGCAACTTGATGGCATTCAGAATCACCATGGAGGACTGGAGAGATAGCTCAGTGCTCAAGAACACTGACTGCTTTCCAGAGGACCTGGGTTCAGCTCCTAGAGCCCCCATGACAGCTCACAGCTGTCTGTAACTCCTGTTCCGGGGATCTGACACCCTCACACAGACACACCTGCATCACAAATGTACATAAAATAAAAATACATAAATGATATCATCGCCATAGAAACACACCCCCATGTGTTCCCTTGAGGGTGTTTCTGGGAAGCTTTAACTGAAGAGAGAGGACACATCCCAATCGTAGGCAGCACCATTCCTAGAGCTGGGGTCCCAACCTGCAGAACAAAGAGAAATCGAGCTAAGCACGCACACACATCCTCTCTGTTTGCTTCTGTGGATACAATGAGGCCAGCCGCCTTGATTTCTTGTGGCCATGCCTGTCCTGCCAGGGTGGGCTGTGCACCTTGGAACTGGGAGCCTCCTTCCTCCTTAAGTTGCTATTGTCAGGAATTCGGTCACACCAAGGAGAAGAATGACTGATCAGGCAGTTTGCACCTCATCTGTTCCTGCTTCCAGATTTTGAATACTTAATATTATTAGTATTCAATAATTAGCTTTATGGACTAAGGTGTTGTTGGGTAAAACCCGTGTCTCAGGAGTTCATAGTTTGGGAATCAAACAAAATCAGAAACATAAAGCTGTCCTATTTCAAGTTCAGTTTGGAAGGAAGGAAATAGACTTCTCCCATGGGCTTAAGCAGTGAAGTCAAAATGTAACAAACGTGCACAGACAGGAGTGGAAGACTTAAAGTTGCTTCAAATGAGTCACCCATTCAGCCAACATCTGCTGACTGCCCCCTTAAGGCCTGTGGCTGGCTTGGAACAGAGAAACAGTTTCTGGGTTTTTTTTTTTTGTTTGTTTGTTTTTGTTTTTGTTTAGTTTGGAGTTTTTTGGTTTTGTTTGTTTGTTTTGTTTTTTAGAGACAGGATTTCTCCGTGTAGCCCTCGCTGTCCTGGAACTCACTCTGTACACCAAACTGGCCTTGAACTCGGAGATCTGCCTGCCTCTGCCTTCTGAGTGCTGGGGTTAGTGTGTTTATGAAGCAGTATTCAGAAGAGTGGGCTTTGGACAGTGAGAGGGAGATCGCAACCTGGACCTACTACTGCTGCTGTGACTGAGGGAGCTGCTGACCCTCCCACAGTCCTTAGCCGAGAGAGGGCCACCAAAATGGCCAGACAATGGGGAAAAGTTCCATGGGTTTGCCCTCTGACCTTTGCAAACACACATTTATGCAAAACACATCGTCCATACACACAGTATCAATCTTAAAAAATTTCAAACGGAGAAACTCTCTAACACACGGGATCATTGGGAATGATGGGGTTCTTTTGACTTTTGTTGTTTGGCTTGGTTTGGTTTTTCAAGACAGGGCTTCTCTGTGTAGTCTTAGCTGTTTTGGAGCTCCCTCTGTAGACCAGGCTGGCCTCAAACTGACTGAGATCCCTCTGCCCCTGCCCCTGCCCCTGCCCCTGCGCCTGCCCCTGCCCCTGCGCCTGCCCCTGCCCCTGCCTCCTGAATGCTGGGAAAAAATAACAGTTGTATTTTTTTAATGTTTTATTTATTATTATTGTGGAGAAGCACATACCATGGTGCTGTACATGTGGTGGTCGGGGGCAACTTTGTGGAGTCAGTTCTGGACACTTTTGCGTGGGTGGCAGGAACTAAACTGAGGTCACTAAGCTTGTAGACAAGTCTCTTTTCTTGACTTTCTGAGCCACCTCCCTGCCCAGCTCTGTCTTCACTGATAGAATACAGCTGTGTTCTGTGCACCATCACGTGTAAGTGTGAGGTGCCCATTGTGTGGCCACTGCACTGGACTGTGAACCTCCCAGAGTTGTGCCTGCTGCATTCAGTTCTTGTCTGCTACAACAACTGTTTGTTGGATTAACTGTCCCAGCTCACACTGGGTTTCAGAGTCTGCAAACTGGGTGTCCTGAGAGCTGTGTCCCGCTCCCGAGTACATTCACTGTCCAGGGTCCTCCGCTGGACTGAGTCAGTTCTCACTGCTTGGGTGGGGCAGGAAGCCTCCACTGATCAAGCTTGTTCTTCCGTTCCCACAGGCTCCTAATGTGTCCCTTCAGTCTCCACTCCTACCAACACCTAGGTTCTCGACCTCGCTTGGCCTGCCTCTACTCCCGCTCTCCATGTGGGCCCTGACTTGTCTGCTTGCTGCTGACTTCCTGTCTGACTTAACTGACCAAGTCCAAAGGCCCCATCTGTCTTGCGGCTTGATGAACACAGCATTGGCCGCCTTAGAAGTCACCACTAACCTCGCTGTCTCTCACCTTGACACAGCAACTGCTACCCTCTACCCCAACATGACTGACAGTGTTCTGTTCCACCCGACCCTCTTATATTTTTGGTTGTGAGTCTAGCCTTTAACGTCTGAGCCATCTCTCCAGCCCTCACCTGACCCTCTCAATAGGCATCCTGAGTTCTGGGAGTGTGCAGGGAATGTGCAGATGGACAGCTCGCCCTTTCTCTGTGACATTGTCACCGTCTTCGTCTGCACAAAAATGGTGCTGCTATGGGAATGGCGGCATGCAGCTTCAGACCCAGCCCTCTAAGAGGCTGAAGAGGGCTGATCTGAGTCTGAGGACAGCCTGCTGTGTGTGGACTGAGCAGTGAAAAGGGTGAGAAAACCTAGTCTGGACTCGGAGGGATGGAGGAACATATGCAAAGTTCCCCAGGCTGGCTCCTTCTCCCAAGTTCTCTGCTCGGAAAAAAAAACAGATTTGACGCAGAGTTTAAAATGTCAGCAGTGAATAGATAAGTTAGGGCATATTCATCCATGGAACATTATTAATTAAGAGGAAAATAAAAATGCTTCCACAGGACATTTGACCCACAAGGAATTTATGATCCACACATACTTTCCCAGCAGTTCAAAGATGGATATATAAGGAAGGGCCCTGAAGAAGTGTTTCTACTAGTTCAAAATTAGAAGAAGCTAAGGGGACATCATAAAACCTGCCACCAGAGCTGGTGACTGGAGCTCAATCCCTGAGTTCCACATTGTGGAAGGAGAGAACCAGTTCCCACATGTTGTCTTCTGATCTCTACATGGCACTGTGCATACACACTCACACACATAAACACACACACACACGCACACATACTCACACACTCACACAAACACACACACTCACAACACACACAAACACACATATACTCACACACACATACACACTCACACAAACAAATGTGATTTTAAAAAAGATACTCTCCATAAAAAGAGGTTTTGGGGTTCTGTTTTGTTTTGAGTTGGGAGGCACACAGCACCGTGTGTGAGGTCACAGGGTGATTTTTGTGGAGTCAGCTCTCTCCATCCACCTTCTGTGAGTCCCAGGGATCAAGCTCATGTTGTCAGGCTTATGTGACAAGCACCTTCCCCCACTGCCTTAGTTACTGTCCTATTGCTGTGAAAAGACCCCATGAGCAAGGCAACTCTTATAAGAGAAAATACTGAGCTGAATGAGGGCTTTCTTCCGAAACATCCTGCCTTCAAATGCAGTCACATAGTGGGTCAGACACCGCCGGCATGGGAGTGGCTGCAGGGATTCAGCTGCGGCATCTCTCAGAATAAACTCTGGGAGAATTTCAGCTGAAAACCGGCAGACCTGAGTTTCAAAATGATATTTCAAATTTGAAAAAAAAATCAGAAAATACTGATGTCCCAGCTCTGAAGAGGTTGAGGCATGAACAGCACCCCCCCCCCCCAGCCTCTGTTGTACAAAGGTCTTCAGATGAGGATGACCCCCACCCCCAAACATATGCCTGCTCAACTGAGGTCTACAAACTCATCTCATTCAGACAGGACTTCAACAACACATCCAGAAACCTCTGAGAAAACTCCAGGCACCTCACGGCTCTGTCAGGTCTACACATAAAATCAAACTTCAGTAAATAAAAATATGGGTCAGCGCATCCCTTTGATGGTAAAAATGAGAATTCGAGCTTGAGGAGTAGCTTGGTGTAAGACTCTGGTTTGTTCAGGGCCCTGAGTTTAGTCCCTGGCACAAGAAGGAAAACAAACAAACAAAAACAGAAGAAATGAAGACCTTCACTAAAGGCTTGAGAAGCTGAGAATGCTTACATTTATTTTTACAATTTTTTTTTACCATTTCTAAGGTTTTTACAATTTATTTTACCATCTTAAGTTGTGTGTGTGTGTGTGTGTGTGTGTGTGTTGTGTGCAAGAGCTCACAGAAGCCAGAAGAGGGCAACAGATCCCTTGGAGCTGGAGTCACAGAAGAACGTGAGCCGTTGACGTGGGTGATGGGAGTGCACCTCTGAGCGGGCTCTATGTGTTTTATCTGCTGGATTCTCTCTTCAGCCCCAAGTCACTTTTAAAATAGTTCTGAGGCTGGAGAGGCGGCTCAGCGGTTAAGAGCCTCACTGTTCTACGGGACATGCAGGGCTTTGAATAAGAATGGCCTCCATAGGTTCCTAGGTTTGAATACTTGTTCCCCAGTTGGTAAGACTGTCTGGGAAGGATTAGACGATGTGGCCTTGTTGGAGGAGGGGTGTCACTGGGGTAGGCTTTGACGGCTGTCCCTTTGCTCCACCATCATGGCCGCTAACCCTCTGCAACTGTGAGCAAGCCTCTAGTTTAACACTTTCTGCTTTCTTTTATGAGTTGCCTTGGTCACAGGTGTTTGTTACATCAGTAGAAAGGTAACTAAGACAGGACCCACACTGGTTTACCCAGCACGGGTCCGAGCGGCTCACAACTACTGTAACTCTGGCTCTGGGAGAACTGATGCTCTCTTCTGGATTCCGTAAGCACACACAGACACACAAACAAGCACATACTCATAAATATAAAATCAATCTTTTTTAACCTTCAAACTTTCCACTCAGATTGGAAGAGACAGGTGTCAGATTTCAGAGAATAGTTTTCCTCTGTATAATAAACATGACTTGGATGGTAAATCACACTCCCTTTTCTCTTCTTCACATAAAAAAAAAAGCCACATTTTAAAGCTTTCTTCTTTTTGATAAGTTTCTTCCAAGAAGGGAAAGATTGAATTTCAGGACATTTGTCCACCCACTTCCTGAGAAAAGCCACTTCCTTCGTGGGCAGGGCAGACTTAGCTGGGACTTAGCATTGTTGCCAAACTCCTCAGAGGGGTCAGGTCTGTCTAAAGACCTGCTGGTTTCCGTGGATGTTTTTTTTAATCCTGAAACTCTCTCCCAAGGAAAAGGAGGGGTTAGAGATCCAGGGTCATGGAGTGAGACAGTGGAGGCAGCTGGACCATTTCCAACGCCTCCAGATTTATCCCATCTTGGTTTCCCTGCCTCTGGAAGACTCAACAAGGGCAATTTGGCTGGGTTGGGATTTTGTTTGTTTGTTTTGTTTTTGAGACAAAGTTTCACTGTGTAGCCCTGGAACTCACCACCAGAGTCACCTGCCTCTGCTTTGTAAATGCTGGGGTTACAGGAGTATGCAATCACGTCTAGCTTCAACTGAGGTTTTGATGTGGGACAAGAGGGACAGATAGGGGTCCCATACCAAAAAGGCACACTTGTACTCCATAATAAAAAAGAATCAACTGGCATATGTTTGTTATTCCCACACACTGCTGGTGGTCTGTTCTGAGTTAACCCCTCCTACACCATACGCGCCTGGAAGAGAACAAGGTTGACACCATCAGAAACTAATGATACTACATTTCAAGAAAGCCTGGGCCAGACATTCAGAGAATGAAAGGGGAGTGACTTCCCTAGTCTTGGAACAGTGACTGACCACCTGAGAGAGCAGACTGACTGACTGACAGTGCATATAGTCTTCTGGCTAGAGATGACACACAGACGCAGAGGCAGAGGCAGTGTGTGGGGGGGGAAGGGAGGGGGAGGAGGAGAGGGAGGGGGAGGAGCAGGGGGAGGGGAGGGGGAGGGGGAAGGGGAAAGGGGGAAGGGAGGGGGAAGGGAAAGGAGGAAGGGGGGAGGGAGAAGGGGAGGGGAGGGGGAAAGGGGGAGGGAAGGGGAGAGGGGGAAGGGAGGGGGAAGGGAAAGGGGGAAGGGGGGAGGGAGAAGGGAGAAGGGGAGGGGAGGGGGAAAGGGGGAGGGAAGGGGAGAGGGGGAGGGGGGGAAGGGAGGGGGAGAGGGAGAGAGAGAGAGAGAGAGAGAGAGAGAGAGAGATTACATAGTCCTGACTCTTCTGGAACTGGAATTCATAGATATCCACCTGCCTCTGTCTCCCAGAGCTGGGATTAAAGGTGTGCACCAGCACACCCTGTTCAGAGGCATCATGTGCCACCACAACCGCCCAGAGGTAGTTCCTTATGGGCTGACTACACCATCTCAGGCCACCTGCCACCTGGATGAAATACCCTGCCCTATGCTTGCATAGCTAAATACTTCTTGGTCTCCTGCTTCTTGATCTCCTGCATCTCCGCTGATCTTCGCTTGGCTGAGAGAGGCACAGTTGAGAGCTTTTCCTGTTGGCCTTGGTCCCTCCTGCTGACTCAAGCCAAGGCTGAGGCCTGGCTGTCTCTGCTAGATCGTGCCACTG
This sequence comes from Tokudaia tokunoshimensis, assembly GCA_036184795.1. Lineage (NCBI taxonomy): Eukaryota > Metazoa > Chordata > Mammalia > Rodentia > Muridae > Tokudaia > Tokudaia tokunoshimensis. The sequence goes on along the minus strand of BTHU01000013.1, from coordinate 3,882,746 downwards.
CTGCTCATTTGTGTTTGGTATCGTTACTCTACCAAGCGGGACGGCTGATGTGTCTGTGAAGTGTTTGTGAGTGGATCGAGCTGCTGTTGCTAACCTATGAACTGAACTGCCAATTTCCTGACAACACAGATGGGAGTTGCTCCAAAGAACCTTTCCAAACAGGTCCATTTCCCTCATATCCTTTCTTTTCCACTGCCTCTGGTGGGTGATAGGCTACAGGGAGGTTAAAAGTGTTTAAGAACCATCATTAAAAATAGGTGTTGAAGAAATTAAAGTTATACTAAGCATTGATATTATTCTAAAAAGAGGGTGGATCTTGAAAATGACTTTAAATCTATAATGTACATGAGATTATTTCTCTCATCACTGGTATGACGACTGCTCAGACCCAGGCTTCTGGGATAGCCAGTGACAAGCCGTGTGGAAGCACTGGATCCTCTGAGCTGCTTTTACAAACTGTGACCTACAACAGAGGTTGGAGGCTGGGACACCTGCCACCTGCTGGGCCAAAGCTAAGCCAGTTGGAACCAACCCCATGGTAGTAGATGTGGTGAAACTGTAAGCCGGCCCAATTAAATGTTGTCCTTATAAGAGTTGCCTTGGTCATGGTGTCTGTTCACAGCAGTAAGAACCTAACTAAGACACATATGTTATGTATATGTGTGAATGCACACTTGTGTATTGCAGGTGTGTGCATATAGAAGCACGACTCTCCACCTCCTCCTATACGGGGGCTCGCCACCTAGATTGAGGGCTCTGCTAGGCTGGAAGTCAGCAAACCTCCTTCTCCACCTGTTGACAAATCAGGTCGTGCCTGGCTTGTTAAATAGGCACAGAGATCCAAACTCTGGTTCTCAGGTTGCACGAGCGTTCATTCTTAGCCTCTGCACTGTCCCGAAAGTCCCCTCTTAATATCCGAGGAGCATATGACAGCCCAGTTGATTCCATACAAGCCCAGCTTAGTGTGGGTGAGAGTCTAGGACCGGATGCTGACTGCCAAGTCTGATACTTATGAGTATAGAAGGAGGAGGGGGAGGAAGAGAGGAGGAGGGGGAGGATGAGGAGGAAGTGGAAGGCAGGCTGCAGCGAGTCTCCCTCAAGGGCATCGCACTTGGGTGCGCCCCACTTTCTCTTCTCTGAGTAGCCAGCTCCTGTGACTTTGGAGTGTGTCTTTTTTTCTTAAGATTTATTTATTATATGTAAGTAAGTACACTGTAGCTGTCTTCAGACACTCCAGAAGAGGGCATCAGCTCTCATTACAGATGGTTGTGAGCCATCATGTGGTTGCTGGGATTTGAACTCAGGACCTTCAGAAGAGCAGTCAGTGCTCTTAACCGCTGAGCCATCTCTCCAGCCCCAACTTTGGTTGTGACTTGTGCTTCATTCTGAGCACCTCTCTTCATTTTGCCCTCATGCTGAAGATTTATTAAAGTATCCATTCCGAGTCCTTTCCTTCTAAGCCACAGGGACACTAAAGATCTCTGACCTTGCCTTCATCCTTTACACCTATAAAAGGAAGGATAATAAAATGTGCCCTGTGTGACCAAGGAACCACGAAGGTAACATGAGACTGGGAGGTGGGGGGACCGAACCCTCCCTGGGTTCTAGGAGCCAGCTGACTGGGAAGGCTCCCAGCATGTGCGGAGTTTGAAGACAGGATCCATTTCCTGGGACTCTCTGGGCTCAGTAGCACAAGTCAGGCGGCACGGGACAGCACAAATGAAGACTGGAATCAGGTAACTGTTGGGGCCATATTCCCCCAGATGTCTCTAGGGAAGGCTCCTTCCAGCCTCCTGCAGCTGCTGGTGACGCTGGGAACTTCATGAGCTGTGGCCTCCACACCCTCCCCTCTCTCCACCTTCCTTTGGACCTGCCTGTTCCTTTATCAAGACACCAGTCCCCAGGGTTGAGGTCACTCTATTCCCACGTGGCTGTAACTCCATGCCGTATACTATGACCATGTTCTGAGGGGTTGGGTTTTAAGGGCACAGAGTAGCTTTTGGGGAGCACGGTCAGGACACAGAGTATCTGGGAAGACGTGCACCTGGTCTAACTTTAAGATATGCAGTGTTTTCTTGCTTTCCAAGAGGAAACGCTGAGGCATCGGGGTGGGTAGCGGGGCAGCGTGCTGGAGAGGAAAGCAGCCAGTTAATAAATACAAGAAATCCCTGGCTCTTGATGGGGCCTTTGAACTCCATTGCCAGGCCAGGGTGAGAGGTAGCCTCGGGCAATGCTTGCTGCTGGGAAGCTCGCTCTGGAGTATACTGGCTCCCAAGGCGCCACCGTCCTACCCATGTGGGTCTGAAGCGGACCTGTCGGGAGCTGGGCTCCACTCTGCCCTCTGCCTGCACGTGCTGGAGGGGCCCTGCTGAAGGGACACCAGCGTGATCTTCCCACGCAGGCCTCCACTTTCCTCACGGTGGAACCTTCCTGACTTGAAGTTAATCACAGCTGCAATCAGAAGGACACACAGCATGTGTTCTTCTCGGAGCTTGGAAAACTCCACACTGCACCAGGCCTGTGTTCCTGGAACCTGTTCATTGGGGAAGGTGGGCCTGTATCATGGCTTCTGTCAGCCCTTGGCACTTCTGCATTTGTGGGTCTTTCTTTGCTTAAGAAAAATTAAGCCAGGTGTGTGGCACAGGACTTAAATCTCAACACTCCAGAGGCAGAGGCAGGAGGATCTCTGTGAGTTTGAGGCCAGCCTTGTCTACATAGTAAGTTCCAGGATGGCGACATAGAAAAACCCATCTCAAAAAACCAATACACACACACACACACACACACACACACACACACACACTCATACACACACACACGCACACGAGACTGGGGAGATGACTCAGAGATTAAGAACACTTGTTGTGATCCCACACCCACATAACAAGCCAGGTGTGCTCTCATACACTCTTACCACCCAGTGCTCTCAGGGGTAGAAACAGGAGACTGGCGATAACTGGTTGCTGGCCTAGCTGAACAACTTCTCCAGGTTCAGGGAGCGACTCTGCTTCAAAGGTGGGGAAAGCTCCCAACATCCTCCTCTATCATCATCACACACACACACACACACACACACACACACACACACACACACACACACGAATGTTACAATGTTACAAGCTAGGCCTTGTAGAGTGTTCCCATAGTCCTAGCTGCTTGGGAGATGTGAGCCCAGAAGTGTGAGGAAAGCCTAGGCAGAACAGACAAGGACTCTGTCTCAAAAACAAAACTAAATTCAATAAAACTAATTAAAAAATTAGGGCAGGGTAGAGCACCTGTTTAGCGTGAGTGAAAGACAAGGACTTGATCCACAATGCTGCACACACATAAGCAATGATAATAAGACTTACATATTTGGTATAAAAAGTGTGATTTATGATGATGTCACTACCAAGTATTCAATTACTAATACATTCCTTTTTTCTCCCCCCCGCTTCCTAGCTTGAATAGAAGTTAAAACATCTCTTGAATAGATGCTAATACATTATCTCTTTTTTTTCTCTTTTGGGGAGGAGGCAGAGCTTCCATACGATCATGGAGGTGGACCGGGGTGCGGGGCGTTTCTACACTATCATGGACCATACCATGTGTGGAAATGTTGGTTCTGGAGAGGAGCCACACTGCTTTAATCCTGTGCCTGTGAGGTGTGAGGAGGGGGGAGGGGAGTGGGTTTAGATCTAGAAGAGATGACTTTAGGGTCAATCCAGTCTACCCTAAGGGGAGTAACTGACAACCTTTAGGTACTCATAGACACAGGAGTAAGGTTTAAGATGCCATGTTTTCTCTCTCCATAGTTAGAGGCCCTTGTTCTTCCTATAGGCCCAACTGTCTGTCCAAATGTGTTTGTCAGGGCTCCTGTCCTTCAACTTAAACAACAGGACACCTTGTCATATATGGGATTAAAAAGAAAGAAGATGTAAGCATATTGACCAGTGGGGAAAGTCGGTATTGACCAGTGGGGAAAGTCGGGAGGAGTTCTTGGGCCACCGAGTAAACTGGGACTTTGGGTCTAATGTACACCAATACTAATCCTTCCATCCTGAAGGTCTGGTGGCAATTTTTGTTCTGTGGGGACCATAATTACTGGCAGTTCAGAGAACAAACATTTAATCTTCCATCTATCCTTGTCCTCATCTGCCTTCTCTTAAGCTAGAAAACTGCTTTGTTTTTAAGAGAGAAAGTTTGTGTGTGTGTGTGTGTGTGTGTGTGTGTGTGTGTGTGTGTGTGTGCCATGTGCATATGATTGCAGGTACCCACAGAAGCCAAAAGAGGGGTGTCAAATTCCTTGGCACCTGAGTTCCAGGAGGTTGTGAACTGCCCAACTTGGGTGCTAGGAGCTGAACCTGGGTCTTTTGCAGTACATGCTGTTAACCCCAGCACCATCTCCAGCCCAAACAGGAAAGTTTTCCCAGTTCGCTTGGGTCTAGGGAACATCCTCAGTTATTTTAAACTATCTTCTTGTAGAAGACATGGTCGTAGTATCCAGGCTTCCAGATCAATAGACTCATCCAACCTTTAATTAAAAAAAAGAAAGAAAAAAAAAAAAGAAAACCTTTGGGGTGGGGTGGGGGGAACGTGTCTGTGTTGAGCATGTGCAAACGTGTTCTAGTCGGTATCCTGGGATAGAATCAATCCAACAGCTCTTGACAGAACATCGACACTGCACTGTCTGTAAGCAGTCTAGAGGTGACTTAGAGCATGTGGCAGAGTGTGCAGACATTGTGTCACACACACTATACGGGAGGATGTTCTTTGCAGCCACTGCCATGTCATATACGCAGTGAGCTCCTGAGGAAGATCCCGAGGGATCCTGCAAGCCAGTTTCTGTGGACAGCCATTCGTCTTTTAGTCTTGGCATCTCTAACGGTCCTTAACTATGGTTTGAATAAAGCTGTCTTCCAAACTCAAGCAGGAGTCTAATGTCTAAGACTTTTTGTTAATGCTACTAAGGGGGTGGACACCTCATCTGATTATGGTCTTCAGAGGCTGTAGGGATGTGATTAGGTTGCTGGGGTGGGGCCCCACAATTGAACCTTGTTGGCTTTATAAGGGAGAATCAGACTAGCAAGACCTCTCTTACACCCTTGCCTTGGTGTGGTGAAGTACAAAGGGCTTCACCAGAGCATTCAGCATGCTGTTTAGATCTCATACCTCCAGGACCCTGCACACACACAAACAAAACCTCTTTCTTTATTAAGTAGCCTGCTTCGGGTATTGAATTACAGCAATGAAAAGCTAACGCATCTTGGATGCTATTATTGCTTCATGCTGCTATAGTGGAAAAGTAGCTATCGACAATCTATAAATAAATGGGTGTGATCATAGTCCACCAATGCTTGCTTTAAAAAGCAGCAGATGTGCACCTGTAATCTAACACCTGGGAGACTGAGGCAGAAAGATAAGGAGTCTCAGGCTGGTCTTCCCTTCCCGCTGCCATCTGCAGCAGGGAACCAGGCAGCTCCAAAGTCTTCTGTGCTTAGCCCACCAGGAGAGAGTGATCTCCCAGCAGTGAGGCACAGGCTACTTGGCAACATCAGAGCCCAGTTCTCCCACCACAGCAAATCCCGGATACCCCAACACACCGGAAAAGCAAGAGTTGGATTTAAAATCTCATCTCACGATGCTGTTAGAGGACATCAAGAAGGACATAAATAACTTCCTTAAGGAAATACAGGAGAACATGGGTCAAATGGTAAAAGCCCTTAAAGAGGAAACACAAAAATCCCTGAAAGAAATACAGGAGAGCATGGGTGAACAGGTAGAGGCCCTTAAAGAGGAAACACAAAAATCCCTTAAAGAATTACAGGAGAACACAAACAAACAAGTGAAGGAACTGAATAAAACCATCCAGGATCTAAAAATGGAAGAAGAAACAATAAAGAAATCACAAAGTGAGACATCTCTGGAGATAGAAAATCTTGGAAAGAATTCAGGAGTCATAGAGTCAATAACAGAATACAAGAGATAGGAGAAAGAATCTCAGGGGCTGAAGATACCATAGAAAACATTGACTCAACAGTTAAAGAAAATGCAAAATGCGAAAAGCTCCTGAGCCAAAACATCCAGGAAATCCATGACACAATGAGAAGACCAAACCCAAGGATTATAGGTTTAGAAGAGAGCAAAGATTTCCAACTTAAAGGGCCAGTAAATATCTTCAACAAAATTATAGAAGAAAACTTCCCTAACTTAAAGAAAGAGATGCCCATGAACATACAAGAAGCCTACAGAACTCCAAACAGACTGGACCAGACCAGAAAGTCCTCCTGGCACATAATAATCAAAACACCAAATGTACTAAACAAAGAAAGAATATTAAAAGTAGTAAGGGAAAAAGGTCAAGTAACCTATAAAGGCAGGCCTATCAGAATTACACCAGACTTCTCACCTGAGACAGTGAAAGTCAGAAGATCCTGGGCAGATCTCATACAGACCCTAAGTGAACACAAATGCCAGCCCAAACTACTATACCCAGCAAAACTCTCAATTACCATAGATGGTGAAAACAAGATATTCCATGATAAAACCAAATTTACACAATATCCACAAAACCAGCCCTATAAAGGATAATACATGGAAAACGCCAACACAAGGAGGGAAACTACACCCTAGAAAAAGCAAGAAAGTAATCTTTTTCCAACAAACCCAAAAGAAAGTAACCACACAAACATAAAAAGAACATAAAAAATAACAGGAAGCAACAATCACTATTCCTTAATGTCTTATAACATCAATGGACTCAATTCCCCAACTAAAAACATAGTCTAACAGAAATATTTTTCATGTAAATCTTCAATTTTATCAGAAAATGTTTGTGATTCCTCTTTCAATTTAGTAATGTTTTTTATGTCTACCATTTTAACTGTATTATTTTCCATGATAATCTTTAATTTTAACATTTTATCTATATATTTCTTCAATTTTATCAGAAATATTTTCCATGCAAATCTTCAATTTTGTCAGAAAATGTTTATAATTCCACTTTCAATCAATTTAGGAATACTTTTATGCCTACCATTCTATCGGTATAATTGTTCATGATAATCTTCAATTTTAATGTTTTTCTATATTTTTCTTCAATTATATCAGAAATATTTTCCATGTAAATCTTCAATTTTATCAGACAATGTCTATAATTTTACTTTCAATCGACTTAGGAACATTTTTTTTTTGGTTATTTTTTTTCGAGACAGGGTTTCTCTGTATAGCCCTGGCTGTCCTGGAACTCACTGTGTAGACCAGGCTGGCCTCGAACTCAGAAATCCGCCTGCCTGCCTCTGCCTTCCAAGTGCTGGGATTAAAGGCGTGGGCCACCACTGCCCGGCTAGGAACATTTTTATACCTTCCATTTTATCTGTATAATTTTTCATTAAATAGTCAGTTTTAACATGCTTTTCTATATATTTCTTGAATTTTATCAGAAATATTTTCCTTGTAGATCTTCAATTTTATCAGAAAATGTTTATAATTCCACTTTCAAAAAACTTAGGAATATTTTTATGCCTACCATTTTATCTGTATAATTTTGCCAGGAAATACTCAATCTTAATGTGTTTTTCTATATATTTCTTCAACGCTATCAGAGCTATTTTCCATGTATATTTACACAATGGAATACTACTCAGCAATTAAAAACAATGAATTCATGAAATTCTTTGGCAAATGGGGAACAGGGGGAGGGAAGAGGGCTTATGGGACTTTCAGGGAGGGGGGAACCGGGAAAGGGGAAATCATCTGGAATGTAATTAAAGAATGTAGAAAATGAATAAATAAAAGAAAAGAAAAAAAAAGGAGTCTCAGGCCAATCTGGACTATGAGGTAAGATCATGCCTCAAAAGGCGGGTAGAAAAACAGCTTTGAGCCGGAAACCACCAGGCAGTGGTGGCACACGCCTTTAATCCCAGCACTTGGGAGGCAGAGGAAGGCAGATTTCTGAGTTTGAGGCCAGCCTGGTCTACAGAGTGAGTTCCAGGACAGCCAGGGCTACACAGAGAAACCCTGTCTCAAAAAACCAAAAAAAGAAAAAAGAAAAAGAAAAACGGATTTGACCTATGGTAACAGCTTGACAAACCGAGTCTTTCACTTTTTGATCGCATTCTGTTTGTTTCTCCCAGAACACTCTGTGTGTCTGCTGCATGCTATGCCTTGTGTTTGTTAGACATTATTAGTCCCCTGAACATTTCTGTTCTCACTTCATTTCTGGTTTCTTTAAAATGATTGCATTTTCTTTATGGGGTGGGGTAGGAATAGAGGTTGGCGACTCTCACCCACAGTGTGGGATTAAACTAAGGTTGTTAGCATTGGCAGCAAGTGCCTTTACCACTGAGCCAGGGCTGCCTTTCAAACGGAGACTAGAGGTGAGAAGAGCCCCTAAAGACCGGCCACTGGCATTCCACACAGTGGTGTGGAGGAGGCATTTTTGTATGTGGGTGAGATGTCCCTTGTTTCTCTCAGAAACAAATGTGTGCGGATGGCACCTTTCTGCCTGTGGAAATTGTCTCTCATCCCAAAGTGTCCAGACCACACTTGGAATCCTAGAACTTAAGAGGTTGAGGCATAAGGATCATGGTGAGTTCCAGGCCATCACAGACTACAGACTGAGATCCTGTCTCTCTCACACACACACACAAATAAAACACAGAGTCTGTTATCATTTTAGAAAACTCCAAGGCTGACTCTGTGAGATCCTTGCTGTGTCCTTTCCTAGGAAGAGTGCCAGCAGCAACATAGCTTAACCCCTTCGGCTGATCAAATAGCACAATATGAGGTCTTGAGGTCCTGTTCTCACTTATCCAAGCTTGCTAAGAAAACCATGGTGTGTGGCATATACATGTGTATGCATGGATGTTTGCACACCACAGCATGGCTGTGGAGGTCATAGGACAACTCTGGGGAATGAGTTCTCTCCTCCCACATTTACAGTCCAAGGACCACTTTCAGGTCCCGGAGCCTGTGCAGCAGTCACCTTTACTAGCTGAACCATCTCGTCAGCCCCTCCAGGACATTTTGTAACGAGCTTTGGTTTTACATTGTTAACCTACTCATCATCGCTAACTGCCTCTCCAGCAGTTGGCCGGCTTCTCAACGGCAGCCACTACTGAGCCGGCCAAATGCTACAGTGTGTTAGAGAAGACTGCTCTCTTCTCTGTAGTTGCCCCTGAGCACAGCTCCCTCACAGGCAGCTTGCTGTCTCTAAGGGTTACATGTAGCCAGTGCACCATATTCAACAAGTGGGCAATGAGTGGCAGAACCTATGACAAACCCAGACTACAACGACTACAAAACAAAGCAGATGAGAGGTAGCACACAGGCAGCAATCAGAAGTACCGCTGCTGGTTCTAGGCTGCTCTCTGCTCCCTGATCTCCGGAGGGACTGACAGGCCAGAGAGGGTCTCTGCTAGGGTGGAGTGTTACTACTCAACCCTGGTTCTTGAAGGTTTTGTGATTAAGGGAGGAGCTAGGGGTGGGATTTGGGCTTGGTCCTGGGAATGATGAGATGAGGGCTTACCGGGGACAGGATGGAGCTGGGTGGCTCTGGGTAGGACTGCCCGAGGCAGGCCGGGGCAGATCTGGGGAAGGTGTCCCTGCATAACCCAGCCTGTGACTCTGAGGCAGTCATCATCCACCGAAGGTCTTGGCTATCCTCGGCTCAGATCTCAGCGTAGCCGTTTGTTCTCTGTGGTCTTGGCTAAATCTCTAAGCTAGATTTCATAACACAAGTTTAGGGAACTAAGTGGGATGACTCCCCCACCTCTTGTCTCTCTGGCTCTTGGCAGTAGTAGCTGGCACCTTAGAGGAGAGCTGTGCTAGGTGGGACCAGGCTGTGGTAGTTCAGGGATGGCTTTCTCTGACATACAACATCCCCAAAGTGACAGTTGATAGCTGTGTGGCCACATGGGTGAACAGAACCCAACCTGGGTTTGTCATATGTTCATTAATACTCTTCTCAGTCCCTTATCATTCTAAAAGAAATTAAAATATTCCTGCAGGCCCCTGAGCTATACACCTCTGTATGTAACGGCAGCCTGGGCTCTGCGATCACACCAGGCTCAGTTTTCCTTCGTCTCCCAGTTTTGAGTCTTGTTGCAAGTCAGATGGACTGAAGCAGTAAGTACACACACACACACACACACACACACACACACACACACACACAGAGGCCTTTGCCTCCTAGGGCGTTCACCTGCCACCTGGGGAGGGAGTCTGCAGGGGGCCACTGTGGCTGGTTACACTGTATCTTTTCCTGCCTGCATCAGCTACATTTCTTATTTCTTTGACAAAAACATCTGACAAAGGTTGTTCACATTCTTCCCTTCTATACAGCCCACCACACTTCACTCCGGGCAATGGATGCGTTTATTAGACTCACTTACAGAGCGTGGGTGACCCAATATCAGCCTCTCTGGAAGGTCTGCCCCCAGCATGGACGATGGCTTCTCACCCCCCACCGTGGCTGCTTAGCTGGACTTCCTTCCCCTAGGCTTCCCCAGCCTACACACTTCAGCTGCTCCCAGACCCCAAGGCCTTGGACACTTAGGACAGGACTGGGTACAGTCGACTGGGGAGAGAGAGTTGCTGGATACACTAGAGAAGTTTCCAGGGTCTTCCCTTGTTCTATGAAGGAATGTTAGCAGTCAACAAGCCCAGCTAGGATGACCGTTTGAAGACTTGTGAAGATGATAGGCAATTCACTTGGAGGATAGTACTGAACACCTCAAAAGCAACTCAAGGAAGGGTCTGGTCTGGTTCACAGGTTGAGGAGACAGCCCATCATGGCATTTGGAAGGCACAGCTCCAGGAGTGTGAGTGCGCTGGTCACATTGTATCCATGATCAAGAAGTAGAGATGGATGCTGCTGCTGCTGCTGCTGCTGCTTAGCGAGCTTTCTCCTCTTACTCAGCCCAGGCCCCCAGCACAAAGACTGAAGTGCTTCCGCTACATCTGAGGCTCCAACCTCAATTAGGTCTAGAAACTCCTCACGGGCAAGCCCAGAGGCGTGTCTCCTAAGCAGCTCTAGATCCTGCTGAATTGACAGTTAAGATGAATTGTCACAGTACATACAGTATTTCTGTGGCTGTTTTGATGTATTGCAGGATGTAGCTGTCTGAGTGGGGGAGGGATGGTGTGAACACTTAAAATGAAAAAATCCCAAAATTTTGTTTTTTACTTTTTAAATAAAGTATCTAGTACAGGCCAAGAGCTGTTACAGGAACTGAAGATTATAGCACAATAACTAAAAAGCTGAAGTTCCTGCTCTCAGACAGCTTGCCTTCTCTGGAGGAGGGAGGCAGACGATGACTGAACTGACTTCTGAGCACTTTTCAGCATTGCCAAAATCCCCCATGAACTCTCTCTCACCGGGACTACAGTAGCCTTCATTGTCCCTCTGCTTCTGAACCTGCCCCTCCTCATCTGTTCCCATCCAGTCACATCACCCCTCCAACACACTCCTCTAGTCTGGTGGCTTCTCTTCTGCTGTATTCAGTGTGAAGGAAGAGGTCTTGGAGACACAATAATAAAACCTGGTATTTACTGTTCTAGGTTTAGGTCTGAAAAGGTCACTGGAATTTGGTGATAAATAAGGTCATTGAAGATAATGTGCTACTCTGTCAGAATACCTAACTTAAAAACAATTTGAGGAGAAGAGAAATTTATTTTGCTTATGGTGCATGAGGCAGGTCTGACGGAGCAGAGCTCATCCCAACACGGCAGCCAAGAAGCAGAGAGACAGGTCTGGAGGAAAGATAAGCCTCTGCTCTCCCCAGACTTGTCCTTGGGGCCTCCTTCCTCCAGCTAGGCTCCACCTCTGACAGTTTCCAGAACCTCCCAAAATAGCACCACTGTCTGGGGACCGATCCTTCAACAGTGAGCCCGTGGGAGACATTTCATATTCAAGTCGTAACAGGTGCTCCCGAGAGTCCCGGATTGAGGCTGTGGCTAGGACTCTATCTTCCCGTGAAGCAGTCTGTGTGTGGACGTGGACCTCTCCCCAACACCTGGAAACTACCGGCTGCTGACCCATCGACCGGCCTCTTGGGTGTCAGTCCCTGGGTGTGGTCCACAGTTCTCCACCACAATCCCTGACCATTCCAGGTGTCATTCACATCCAACTGCTTCTGGGACTAGGCTTTGCCCTTTGAAAACTTCAAGAAGGCTGGTGGGATGAACCAGCTAATCTTCCTTCTGTCTCCATTCCTACATCTAGTTTAGAGATCACAGCAGTAATTGTCTCCCTTCTCGAGACCTGTTCAGAGTCCACTCCTCCTTCACTAAAATTTCTACTGTTTCAAGTATCTCATGTGATGGCATGACACAGATTTTTGTCCCTAAGCAGTGAGATACCATGCCCTCCTCAGATCTGGCTGCTGTCCTTTCCAATTAGGAGGGAGAGTGTCTGAGATGCCTCAGTGGGTGCCCCAAGTGCCAGATGAATTCTCTGTTGCCCACACAGTGTCACCAGCCTATTGCCACCTGATGACATAATTGTCTCATCCAAGTGGTGATTCCTTTCCTTAAATCCTGGCCTCTTGGCATGTTGAGCAGACTAGCCCATGGAGCAGACAGCAGCTGCAGTGTGAAGTTTCCTGGCATTAATATACTCCCCCTGATGACAGCACCTTCCTGTCAGAAACCAAGACTTTTAAAGACCCAGAGACTAAGGTTTTGAGAATGAGAGCACAGATTCCTCAAGCAGGTCACTGGGAAGGTTAGTGCACAGACCTCCCTTGGGCTTAGACTGAGCCTACTGGGGAGACAGTACCTTACGATGGTTGTTGAGTAATAGCTCAACTTTTGCACACTATTAACTCCAAGATGACTCCTCCGCTGCAGCTGAAGGTATCCACTCTATCACTCTGAGGCCAGCAGCTTTGGGTTGCATACAGGCTGTGCTCAGCGAGCCACAGCGTCTTGGCGGAAAAGGGAGGTTCTCAGTTTAAGGCAAAGTTGTGTTTGGTCTCATGGTAGTGGGGAAAGGCCCAGTCAACCTTTCAGGACCCCTACTGGCCAAGGTGCTGCTGCGTAAAAGAAAAAGTTAAAAAGAAAAAGAAAAGCACAATCTGGATTATCAACTAAGAATCTGTTTTTTGTTTGTTTGTTTGCTTTTGGCCTGTTGAGACAGGGTTTCTCTTTGTATCCATGGCTGACTTGGAACTCACTCTGCAGACCAGGTTAGCCTTTGTACTGGCTGGTTTTGTGTGTCAACTTGACACAGGCTGGAGTTATCACGGAGAAAGAGCTTCAGTTGGGGAAGTGCCTCCATGAGATCTAGCAGTGGGGCATTGTCTCAATTAGTGATCAAGCGGGGAGGGCCCCTTGTGGGTGGTGCCATCCCTAGGCTGGTAGTCTTGGGTTCTATAAGAGAGCAAGCTGAGCAAGCCAGGGGAAGCAAGCCAGTAAGGAACATCCCTCCATGGCCTCTGCATCAGCTCCTGCTTCCTGACCTGCTTGAGTTCCAGTCCTGATTTCCTTTGGTGATGAACAGCAGTGTGGAAGTGTAAGCTGAATAAACCCTTTCCTCCCCAACTTGCTTCTTGGTCGTGATGTTTGTGTAGGAATAGAAACCCCAACTAAAGCTGGGCAGTGTTGGCGCACGCCTTTAATCCCAGCACTTGGGAGGCAGAGGCAGGTGGATTTCTGAGTTCAAGGCCAACCTGGTCTACAGAGTGAATTCCAGGACAACCAGAGCTATACAGAGAGGGTTTCTCAAAAAACAAAACAAAACAAAACAAAACACAAACAAACAAAAAAAAGAAACCCCAACTAAGACAGCCTTGAGCTCAGAGATCCCCCTGCATCTGCCTCCTGAGTACTGGGATTAAAGGCCTGCACCACCACCTCCTGGCTAGAATCTCTTACTTTTTTTTTTAAAGATTTATTTATTTATTTCAAGTATGTGAGTACACTGTCGCTGTCTTCAGACACACCAGAAGAGGGAATCGGATCCCCATTACAGATGGTTGTGAGCCACCATGTGGTTGCTGGGAATTGAACTCAGGACCTCAGGAAGATCAATCAGTGCTCTTAATGACTGAACCATCCCTCCAGCCCTGAATCTGTTACTTTTAAGTTAAACATTTATTTAACTTAGGTTAAATAGGTACCACATAGGTACCACATATGTCATGTGGGGACTGGAGGAAGCATTGAATGCATCAAGTCCTAAGTAAATATGTGTGTTGATGGTGTGTGCAGATATCCACCACAGCTTTCTCCCTACAAGATGTTTATGGCCTGAAGACTGCTCCCCTATAGAGATGTCTCCTACCAAGATTGGATCCAGCTATATACCATAAACCCCACCTCCTGTCTATCTGTACATAATAGTCTCAGCTCCTTGTCCAGCTGTAGGCAAAGCCCCGCCTCCCTGTTCACCTCTATAAAATACACAGTGAGTTTCCCGCACAGTCCAGCTTCTCCATCTGAGAGCCCTGCCCACTCTGTCCCGGCTTTTCCTGAATAGCTGTCCTTTTTTCATTCCCTTGGTGCCCCGGTTTAAAGAGTCCCTGGGAGCAGGGCGAAGATTCCGCAGCATCATTTGACAGTGGGGTTATCAAATGTCGGACCTCACATAGGCAAGGTAGCAACTCCCCTACAGACATCACTTAATAATGGGATGTTCTGAAAGATGCTTGTTGGGTGGATTTGTCATTGTGTAAATATCATACTGTGCTTCACTGTTACGAACCTTGATGGTGAGGTCAACTCAGGTGGGAGGATTGTTTCTTCCTGGCTACACACTTGTGCTACACTAGGGACTGTAAGGAATAACATATTTACATATCTGAACACTGGAAACATACAAGAACACCAGGCAATAGGAGAGTTTCTGCTCCAGTACCATTTCACAGGTCTCTGACTACGCAGCCCGTTGACAATTAGTTATGCCTTGTGTAACACTGGCCAGAGCTTCCATGTGCAGTTTACCCACTTTCCTTCTGTAGCAGTTTTTAAAACTAGGGTATATTGCAATGAGGATGTGGTGTACTTCGTACAGTATCCTAGCTACACAGATCGCCTCTGTTTTTTCATGAGTGTAGGTGTGTGTGTGTGTGAGTGTGTGTGTGTGTGTGTACCTCTCCCCCCCACAGTCAAGGTACACATTATCTCCATTGCTACACAGTCCTGTTGCTGGCTTGCCCTCCTTTGCTCTAGAGTCCCTGACAAGCACCGATCAATTTCTCAAACATTTGGTAGGGGGTCTGGTGGCATAGCTCAGTCCTTACACAGCTTGCAAGAGCCCAACAGAGAGACAAACCAGCAGAGAGTTGTTTTTTTTCTTAGAACAGTGTCATACAGCGCATGACCTCTTTGAGGTTGCCTTTTCAGGCTGTATAATTTTTCTGAAAATTTATCCAAATAAAATGGTTGTGTTTGCCAACAGCTCATAGGTTAGCACGAGCTCACTGGTTTGTCTCACATTCACCCAATGAATGACGCCTGGGCTGTTTCCAGGTTTGGGGATATTCTGAACGCCTGTGAACATTTGTACATAGATTTTTGTGTGAACATTCTTCTGGGACAAATGCCCAAGAGTATATTTGCTGGTACTTAGTAGTTAGACATTAGATTTATTGAAAAGTGTAGGTATAATGTTATCTGTGCACTGTGTAAAGATTATCCTTGTGTAATTCAAATGCTGATTTCTCTGTCCCCATAACTGGTCGAAATCCTGACAGGGCATTATAATGCTTATTCTAAGAATCTTCCCTCTCAATGTTGTGTCAACACTGCTCCCCGTTTATTCTCTGATTTGTCAATAGAAGCTGGTCAGTCAACGACTGAGCAGAGGAGAGAATAGGGCTGGACTTCTGATGGCAGCCAGGAGAGAGAGGGATGGGGAGAGGGAGGGGGAAAGAGAGGGGGACATACCTGGAGCAGAGAGCCAGATCCATACTAAATGCAAGTGTCTCGGGGATTTTGGCTGGGAGGTAACAGGATTAGATGATTAAAATAGATTAATAAGTGCTCAGTTGTATTGTGCCCTAAAGCTTGATTAAATAAGCCTTATGGTCTCTGTCTCATTTATTTTGGAGCTAGTGGGGATAAAGAAAAAAATATCACCTTTAAAAAACAGTTCTTCAAAATGGCCACGTCAGCACTCATCCTTGATGTCTGAGTGACTGGCTCTCAGGTCTTCCCTGCACGAGTGGATGCTACGTCATCTCATTATGGCTTCAGCTGACATTCCCTACGGCTGATGCTTAATTGCTTCTGTCCTCAGCACAACTTCTCACTGTTTTCTAGCTGGACAGTTTTTAAAGTGTTGGGTTTTAAGATTTCTTTGTAGACTTTAGGCGCTAATTCTTTGTTGGATTTGTGCTTTGCCAAGTTGTAGCCTTTCCCTGTTTTTCAGTCTCTGTGTCTGTTTCTGTGTGTCTCTGTCTCTCTCTGTCTCGTCTGTCTCTGTGTGTGTGTTTTAGTATTCACACACATGAATGTGGAAGCCAGAGATTGATGTCAGGTGTTTTTTGTTTTTTTTTTTTTTATCCCTTTTCTCATTTGTGACAGGGTTTCTCACTGAACCTGGAACTCACTGAGGGGCTAGAGGCTGGGTAATAAGTTCTGAGGTCCTCCTGTCTCCACCTTCTCCAGTGCTGGGATTGTAGGTGGATGCCACACCACCTTGCTTTTGATGAGGGTGTTGGGATCTAAACTCAGGTTCAGCTTACACAAGCGAGCACTTCACCTGCCAAGCCATCTCCTTAGCCCTGTAGGTTACCTTTTCACCCTACAGACCAGCCTCATTTTAAATTTACATTCACTGGATTTCCCATTCGTGCCTCACCTTTTGGGTTTTTTTTTTGTTTTGTTTTGGTTTTTTTTGGTTTTTCGAGACAGGGTTTCTCTGTGTAGCCCTGGCTGTCCTGGAACTCACTCTGTAGACCAGGCTGGCCTCGAACTCAGAAATCCGCCTGCCTCTGCCTCCCAAGTGCTGGGATTAAAGGCGTGCGCCACCACCGCCCAGCGTGCCTCACCTTTTGGTGTCCATTCTTTGTCTATCCCCAGAACCCAGAGGTTTTCTCTTCTATTTTTTTTTCTGAAATTTTCATAAATTTACATTTAAGCTGTAAGTCCATGATCCATACCAAATGCATGCAAATTATGCTTTAATTTCAAACCAGGTAAAGTTATTCTTTCAGAGTTGAAAAGCCTATGGTTAGCTAGGCATAGCAGCACTCATGTTTAATCCCTGCACTTGGGAGGCAGAGGCTGGTGGATCTCCGAGTTTGAGGCCAGCCTGGTCTACAAAGTACAAAGTGAGTTTCAGGACAGCCAGAGCTATACAGAGAAACCCTGTCTGAAAAACTGAAGATAAACAAAAGCAAGCAGCCCCCCCCGCCCCCCCCCATACAAAAGCGTGTCTGCATCTGGCAAGTTGGACAGCAGAGCCGTGACTGCTGGGTGAGTGCTTCCGAGTGAGAGCCGGCGGCACACGGGGGCCAGTGAGTCAGCCCAGACACTACCTGCAGACTCATCCTGTCTGCTTGGTGCCATGGTGGATGCGTTCTAGTGGATATCAGAGATGCCTTTACTTCATAACTGTGCATTTATGCCCCTCCTGCAGACACCCTGACTTCTGACTTTCTAACTTCTCTGCCAACTTCTTGACCCTATCTGTGAATTCCTCCTTTAAAAATTATTTATGCATATGTGTGTTTGTATGAGTTTATGTGTACCACATAAATGCAAGAGCCCATGGAGACCAGTAGAAGATGCTGGATTTACAGGAACTGGAGTTACAGGAAAGTGTGAATCACTGTGTAAGCGCCGGGAACCGAACCTGGATCCTCTGAAAGGGAAGCCACAGTCAGTGTTCTTAACCTCTGAACCATCTCCAGAGCTCCCATTTCTTTAACTTCCTGTGATTTCTCTTTCCTTGTCAATGAATGACGTGGTGGCTCAGACGACCCCCACCCTGCTTCCAGGGTTATCTTGAAATGTGTTATAACCAGCATCAGTCCGCTTGAGACTTAACCCCATGTGCGGCTGTCTCCTCCTCCAGGATCCTCAGAGACCATCCATGTTAGCACTGGTGGCAGGCGAGGGAGAAGCGGTGTAGCGTTGGGGGTCTGGAAGCTTCACTGCTTTTCCCAGTGTAGCCCCAAAGCCAACAGGCATCGCTCCACACTCAGTTGGTAGACGCCATAATAACTGTGGTTAAGAGAGAATGGAATTCAGCTTTGCCTTTAATGTGGGAGAGCAGACTGTGGAAGAGTATGTGAAGTTGGCAGTGCTGAGCCCTCTCTGGAAGAAAGACACCGTCTATCACAAGGTCTCTCTATTCTGCGTTCTAGGGTTTTTCAGATTGTTTTCAGTGCTGTTTCTTCGGTGGCTGCTCTCTGGCTGTGCATGGAGTTTCACCCTGTGCACACACAGACTGGCACTCAGCCACATGCAATGTGTTATGTGGGGCTCTTTCTCCTTTTTGGCATTTTATCTAGAAATTTCCAGATGACCTGGTTTCCCTAAACTGCAGTGTCTTGTTTCTCAGACTCAGCAAGGCCTCTGGTGTGTTTGCCTTGTCCTTTCTGGTGCTGTACATCCAACTCATCTGGCCCCTTCCCTTGGCTCACAGATCCATGCTGCCTCTTGTCCAATATTTGAAAATCTCTGCTTTGTCTCCTTGACTCACTCTCCCAGCTGTTTATGAGAGAGTGAGTCCTGTATTCGTTATTCCTGTTGACAGAAGCAGAGTTGGAATTGTGGAGGTAGCCCAGGAGAATTTGATTATGAGCTGGATTTGGTCTGTGACAAAGAGACATACCTTGGAGAATGACCAAGTGTTTGGCCTGAAATTTGAGAGGTGGCATTATCATTTACCAAGACTAGATCAGCATTTTATTAAATTTAATTAATTAATTAAGGTTTTGTTCTTTTTGTTTTTTTTTTTTTTTTGAGACAGGGTTTTTCTGTGTAATAGCCTTGGGTGTCCTACAACTCACTTTGTAGACCAAGCTGGCCTTGAACTCACAGAGATCTGCCTGCCTCTGCCTCCCAGTGCTGGGATCAAAGATGTGCGCCACCACACCTGGCTTTCATTATTTTTATTTTTTTTGTGGGTCAGCCTTTTAAGGGTTTAATTTTAAGCATGTTACATTTGAGAGGCCTGCTGACTGCCCAGGTGGGCAGCATTGGTGTTGGATACATAAGCCAGGAGTTCCAGGTTAGAAGTCAGGTCACAAACACAAAATTCAAGAGTTGTCTGGGCATAGATGGTGCATGGAGTCCAAAGCCTAGTTAAGATCACTAGGGAAGTAAGGCTAAGCAGAAAGGAGATGCTGAGGAAATCTCAAATTGTGTCATCCCTTCTGACCGTTCTATCTGTGCACTCAGCCCACTCTGGTGCTAGTCTCTGCTGGCCTGGCACTTCCCATGGCCATCTGGATCTAGGCCGACTCAGAAACTTCTTTAACCAGCGAACAGCCACAGAATCTTCTGGAATCACTTAAGTTTCACCTGGCTCCAGCAGATGGGATCTTCTGCCAAAACACAGGATGGGAATAAGATAAATGGCCTACAGCTTCTAGAGTGAGCTGTGCCTTGGCCAGAATCCCTTGGCAGTCCATGGTGTTGCTCTTGCTGGATACTCAGAAGAGGAAAGACCAGACCTATCGCCCTGGGTCAAATGAGTCATGTTGTTTGATTCTGATACGATCCTTGGCAATGCTACTCTGTGGCTGCCCCCATGTTATTTCTCAAAAGATCAAGTGTACATTCCAGACATCCCTAGTTTCCTTATGGAAATTAGTGCTTTGACCTTAACTACTAATATTAGCATATTTAAAAATTACACGTATGAGTCAGGCATGGTGGCACATGTCTTTAATCCCAGCACTTTCGAGGCAGGGGCAGGCAGATCTCTTGAGTTCTAGGCCAGCCTGGTCTACAAAGTAAGTTTCAGGATAGCCAGGGCTATTACAGAGAAAACCTGTCTCAAAAACAAAATCTCACTTATTTTTTTGCTTGTGTTGGGGGTGTGTGTGCAGGTACCATGGCACTCATATGGAGGTCAGGGGACCAGTTGCTACTTTCCTCAAAACATGAGCCCTGGGGCTTGAAGTCTGATCTTCAGAGTTGGTGTTAAGCACCCTTACCCACTGAACCATCTCACCAGTTTTATTAGCATTGTTCAGTTACATGCAAGAACTGTTACACAAATATTCCTCATGAAGCTGAAAACTACCTACATACCAGTGGTCAGGGCTGATTAGTAGGTTATGGTATATTTATAATGGGTACTCACTAAAATAATTCTGTAGATTCAGGGAGGTTTGGGAATATATACTTGGTAAATACATGAACATTTTGATGGTCAGTTAGTGTAGTGTTCAGGGAGCTGTAAGTATAAACACACCTGGAGGCTCCTTGTAGGGATCTCCAGGAGTGACAAGGTGACGGCAAGCCTGGGCAAGCGTGGTCTGAGGTACAGGAACTTAACTGACAACACTGAAGATTTCATCACTCACAGAGGATTCAGCCATTCAATAGTGTCCAAGCTGAAGAGCTGACGACTGAGGGTGGACTATTGGGTGACTGACCTCAGAATCCTGGATGATCATTACAAGACCAGTCTCAGGAGAGCAACGGCCAGGTGCGGGGTGTTGATGGCTGAGTGGGTGGGAGAGCATAACCAGGGAGCTAGGGAACTATTTTGAGTAGAGTGAGCAGAGATCAAGAAAGACACAGGAAAAAAATGTATGTTCACAACTTGTGTGTGTGTGATGGTAGTGTCTTTAAAGAACCATGAGGTGAATCCAATAAAGGGGGATGGGGTGGGAAACAAGAGACTCTGCAGAAGTGGGCTTGTACAAGATAGGAGAGGATGGTTTGAAAATGGAATTGGTCTCAACTTGACAGTTTCTACTGCAGCAGGAAGCAGGGTGAAGAAGAGGGTGGCTGGGTTTAAGCCTTTGGGAACACAGGGGAGAACTCACAAAGGCTGACTCTGCGGAGAGTGAGGTGGGTGGGAGGATCAGAGATCTTACAGAGTGGAGGGTGGAGTCTGCTCTAGACAGCAGGTACATGAAGCAGAGATATGGAAATTTCTGTCATCAAGGATCCCATCTGGCTAGAGGTGAAGCTTTCTCCAGGAGCCTGGTTGCCTGGTGCAGGCAGGAAGCAGGAAATTTGCTTTATGTGAGGAGGGGAAGCGTTAAGTCACCAGGAGTGCGTGAAGCTTCTCTTCTCTGCTCAAAGGTCTGGGTAAATGAGAGTAAACAAGTTGGGTTCTTCTGGGGAGGCGGAGTTAGGGAACAGTGGGCAAAGGGAGCTTTTCTGCCCTGGGACCCAGGGAAAGTCAGAGCTTTAAGTAGATTTCCCATGTGTCCCAGTTCACATATGCCATTCACCCCTGAAGGCTTGTTAGAAGTGGTCCTTTCTAGCCCTAAGAGGTTTTTACAGAGGGATGTTTCTTGCTTAGGAATACCTAGGAGTGGCAGGGGTTGGGGCAGGGAGCAAGGTCACTTTTAAGGTCATGTGAGCACAAAGTCTCCTTTTTTGATGCTTTCATCTCACTTGATACTCCAGAGCCAACACTGTCCAGGAAGCAAGTCTCACTTTGCTCTGGCCCCTGGCGTCTGTGAAACTCAAGAGCATGATATAGATATCCATTTCCCTCAGCTCCTAGCTTTTCATCTGAAGAGGACAACCAGGGCCACCAAATTACATTCATCCACGAGTGACATTCCTAAACTGGCAGCTGGCCCCATGTTGGTGCAGGAAGGGGAGTTCCTGCTGCCCAAGGGAGCGAGAGTGAGTGGAACTCTAAATAGAAGGCTTTGAGGGATGTGCCATTCCAAAAGCGCACATCAGACACACCAGGGCCCACAGGGGTTTCCCAGTGCCTGAACTGCTAGTAAGTTATCTTATAGACCTATTTCATTAAATCCTAAAATGCTGCTTTTCAGTAATTCTTAGAAGGGCTGGAGGTGTAGCGTGGTGGCACGTGCAAGGCCCTGGATCCTTCAATCTCAAGCAATGCAGAGAGCAAGGGAGCATGAGAACATCAAATAATCCTTGGAAAATTATGTATGTGCATTTTGGAGGAGGTGGGAGGTGCCGAA
The DNA here is from genome assembly GCA_036184795.1 of Tokudaia tokunoshimensis. Lineage (NCBI taxonomy): Eukaryota > Metazoa > Chordata > Mammalia > Rodentia > Muridae > Tokudaia > Tokudaia tokunoshimensis. The sequence goes on along the minus strand of BTHU01000013.1, from coordinate 3,860,682 downwards.
TGACCCTCCTTGACATGGTACATTTGCCAACTCCATGTCAACAGCAAGGCCAGAGGTTTGAGCATCTGTTTCAAGGATTACCTGGTATGCACTGCTAGAGGAAAAGGGCTGCTCTGTACAATTTAGACTTTAAAAGTAAGTAACACTTGACAGGAGTGGGAAAAGGCTCAGCCCATAACATATAAATTCAAATCCACGTCTTGGTTCAAACCTGGGAAGGGGTCAGGCAGCAAGACTGCTGGACAAGAGACAAGAGGATGCCACATTCTGTATGATCCTGTAAATTAGTAACCAGCACCTGAAGTACATTGAAGGCATGGGCTTGTTGGAACCAGTGTTACATTTGTCACAGATAGTATTTTGGCACCCATGTGACAATGGTAATAAATCTGACTGGCACCAGAAATAACCTGGGGAGGTTAATTGAGGGAGCAAGACAGTCTAACCAATGTTTAGCAGCCAGCACGCCAGGCTTCTGTATGGGGTAAAGTAGGTGCTCAAATGGCAAGGGATGCACTCTACACTTTACTCTGCTCAGTGCCAAGCTCACAACAGAACGAGAGAACAGAGGAGAACCAGCTCTGCAGGGCTGCTCTTGTTTTCTTGAAAAGGTGGGTGCATCTGCAATAGGGGAGCAGAGCTGGAGACTGAGTCAGGAAAGGAACAGTGTGTGCTTAGGGCTTGTAGCTGCCTTGATATCAATCTGTAGTTTACAGCCTTGTCCAACTATGGGCAGCAGATAATTTTTAGTGACCACCTGTTGTAGAAACCTTGTAGAAACATAAGTGGATTACTGCTAAAGCATTATGTCTATTAAACGTGGGCAACGACTCCTGCTCTGCAAGAACGGCTGACAGTAACTATATTTGCTAGTGTGCACCAGGCAACATCTTAAAAAAAAAAAGCCATGTTTAAGAACCATATAAACCAACTTTATAGACAGGAAATTGCCCAGAGCCAACAGGGTTTGGATTCAAAGCTAGGAAGTGATCATTTTCAGGTTTGACTCGTGGTCACCTGGCCCACTTTTGGACCAGTGGTAGCCAGAAAACTGAAGACAGGAAAGACCTGGGATCTGAATGTCCTCTTCAAGGGCATGTTCCTGGTCCACCTAACTTCTTCCCACTGGGCTTGTCCTTCAAAAGTTCCATTACGTCAACAGTACCACAGGCTAGCAGTTTAGCCTTGACCATCAAGGTCTACCAGGGGATATTTCAAATCTGAGAACTATAGGCATTGTGAACAGGAGGAGAACTGAATTCTAATTTTTTACAGGGAAGCGGCTGGTCCTTGACACAAACAGGTTCACCCAAAGGGCTTGGCAATCTGATCTCTGTTTCTCTCAAGTGCTGCCTTCAGGTCATGAAGCACCACCAATAAGGTAACTTCCTGTGATAACTGACAACGCAGTTCGTCACACAGGACTTGGACCCAGGTGATGAATATTAGGGGCAGGTGAAATGGAAAGTCTGCCAATCAAGGGCATTTTGTAATACACCACTGCTATTCCTAAGTCTACAAAATGGCTTAAATACAAATTTAGAGTGTCGAGACAGAAAAGGACCTGTGGCAAGTTAGGGAAATCAAAGAGAAATGGAGAAGTGGAACATTCCTGTATCCTTGAAATCCTTTCCTGGCATAGCAGAGCAGGGCAATGAGCTTTTGAAAACATACAAACCTTTAGTAATACAGCACTCAGTTGTGTTGATGTTTGCTGTAAGTACACTCATAAACATGAAATGCTATTTTTAAACCATGTGTATGTATATAGAAGGCATACATGTATACATTTTTTCATGTGCATATGCACATTTGTGTATAGAAACACAAAGCTGACATCAAGACTCTTCCTTGATCATTCGCTACCATATTCTCTGAGATAGGGTCTCTCCTTTGAACCTTCCTAGAGCTGGAATTACAAAAGGGCTGCCACACCCAGCGATTCTGTGGGTTCTGGGGATCTGAACTCTGGTCCTCATCCTTGAAGCACTTAATCCACTTAACAGAGTCTTCTTCCCAGTCAGGTAATTTTTTTTAAAAGGCGGAGTTATTCACAACATTCTTTAGTAATAACCCCATAGACATTCTAGTTTGCTCAAATATAGGCTGCATAAAAACAATTTTTAGACAACAAAATGGCTATTCTAAAGTCCTAGTGAAGCATTAAACTCACAAGTTCAATAAATTTGTGTTTGGCTTGCCTGTAACTTTTACCTAACATCTAGAGGGAGGGCCTGCACATGAATAATTTTCCATTATTTCAAGACCTAATGAGATAACTGGTTAGTCTGTAATGTGGCATGGGTCGCCATGGAGCCCTGTGAGCCGGTGAGATGGCTGAACAAACAGTAGCAAGTGCCTGCACTGAGCCCTTCTGAGGACTTCCAGGAGTTTAACTCTAGCTTCCCAGGACACTATCCCAGGCTCCCTTCCCACATTTGTTGTGAGATGTTGTTTTCATTGCTTGGTTGTGAGTGGATCTGTGAGACTATTTGGCCTTTCCTTTGAGAGCAGTACCAAAGGAAGTCTCTCTTGGGATTAGGAAAAGCACAAAAACAGTCCTAAGAACATCAGTGCATTATGATAGGCTTTCAACAGGCACACTGACTAGACACGTGACCTCTACAAGAACATGCCCATAGGCTGAAATTTTGTTAAAAAAAAAGGTGTGGGAAAGGAATATGCATATTAAAGGAGAGCATAAGATGGTGGGAGGACAGTTTGTGGGAGCTGTCTCATGGGCCCTATAACACTCGCTCGTGCGCACACACACGTCAATATGCTTCCTATCCATTCATAGTGTTAGTGCAGGGCTCAGTGGATAAGAGCATCGACTGCTCTTCCAAAGGTTACGAGTTCAAATCCCAGTACCCACATGGTGGCTCACAACCATCCGAAAAGAGATCTGACGCCCTCTTCTGGTGTCTGAAGACAGCTACAGTGTATTTACATATAATAAATAAATAAATCTTTAAAAAAAAAAAAAACAGTGTTAGTGCAGCTTCTTTTTTTTTTTTTGAGATAGGGTTTCTCTGTGCAGCCCTGGCAAAGATTCACCTACTCCCGCCTCCTGCATGCTGGGATTAAAGATGTGTGCCACCACCGCTCAGTTTAGCGCAGTTTTAACAAGGCGTAGGGAAGAGGTTGGCTGACCCCTTAACACAAAGGCAGCTACAAAGTTTTGCATGTGCAGCCCACATTGAGAGACATTTTAAGAGATTTAATTATTCAACTACAACCAAGGCTTTGAAATAGCCAAAAGAAACTAATATTTGCATAGTCACACTGTTTGAAGTGTATCCAAATTGAAAAGTTTGGGATCAAAGTACTAGTTTCAACAAAATATTTTTTACTCATTCTCTTTTATCAAGTGTCATAGACACTGTTCTATTGCTATGAAGAGACACAATGACCAAGTCAAGTCTTTTTCTTTTATAAAAAAAAGCATTTAACTAGGAGGTGGGAGGGGGCTTGCTTACAGTTTCAGAGGTTTAGTCAGTTATCAAGGAAGGAAGCACGGCAGCATACACTGGCAGAAGCCATCCATGCTGGGAAGGCTGCGGCAAGCACGCTTCCTGGAGAGGGCCTGCAGTTTTGCTTGGCTTCGATGGGTGAACCCTGGAAAGGTGAAGGCGCAGCCCCAGGAGCTTTGTCCCAGGACTGCTTCTTGCTGCTGCTGCTGAGTAGTCTGACATGATGTGACTGGGCAAAGACCCTTTCTACCTATAGTCTGTTTTGATTGATTCCTGGACATTAGCCCACACTATAGGGCAGATTCCCTGCAGAATCAATATGAAGATGTACCTTCATGAATTAATGTTTGTTTAGATGAGTTAATGGTTTTATAGAATTCCTGATTTGGTTCAAACAATTTTAGGAAGTTAAAATAAGTGATAGTCCTAGGAGACAGTTTTAGTTGTTTTGCCAGAAAGAGATACAGGAATACAATGAGCTTTCACACACTAAAAGCACATAAATTGCACTACAAAGAAAAATTGTCTTGGAACAAATTAATGATCAAGGAAAAATATTCATTTATTCTAGGTCAGATCCAAGGATGAGGCCATGGGTATACACTATGATAAAGCAAGGTCATGTGAACTATTGCTTTGAACTTGTGAGCTTATAGAATGAAACACTGCTTTGAACAACATCCTGCTGTAACTCCCTCGTATAACATTTTATCTACGAGGCATTTTTTCTAATAGAGAACTTTTGTCTGAGAAGCCATATAAAGGCCAAGAAAAAATAAAGTGACTATTGGGGCAGTGCTCCATCCACCAAATGAGTATGTGTGTGTACACACACATGTATGCAGGCATATATACACATATGTAAGTATGTGTGTACACTTGTGAAACTGAACTGGTGGCCGGGCCCACTGAGTGTGTGTATTCAGGATTCCCTCCCTCCCCCCTTTTTTTTGTTTCTTGCTAGTTCTTAAAGAGTTAAGAGTTTGGAGTTTCTCAGCAAGCACTCTGGCTGGCCCAAGTAGTTAAGTTTCTTTTTCTAATCCCCTGAGGCTATCAGCAGGAATTAATTGCCAGAAGCTATCAGCTTTTGGTCCAGCCATTTTCTTGTTTACCTGGATGTCAAAGCCAGTCTCTGACAATCATGGGGCTGGGACAGGAGCAGAGAGCTGCATCCAGATCCACAGGCCAAGGGGCAGGGTGAGGGGAGTAGAAGAGGGAGACTGGACCTGGCATGGGCTTTTGAATCCTGAAAGCTCCGCCCCCCATAACATACTTCCTCCACAAAGGCCACACCTCCTATTTTTATAATCCTTTCAAACATTACCACTTCCTGGTGACCAATCATTCAAATATATGAGACTATGGGGTCATTCTTATTCAAGCAGCACACCAAGTAACCCAAGCCATCTTAAACATTTGAGGTTTGGTGAAATAAGACCTTTATTAGAACCTCTTTCAGTTTGAACTAGATTATACCTTTGGAAACAACACATTTTACTCTATAAGCAAGCAAAAGGAACTCTAGGATTACTTCCTTTTATGTAGAGTGCTTTTAGGTCACTGTAAAAAGCTTAGGAAAGGACAACACCAAACAAGGTAAAAGGCTTACTATTCAGGCCAGCTCAGTCACACGAGAGGGATAATTACTACTTTTTTACACATGACCTCTGACACCCATTTGTGGTACACTAGTTTTCCAAGCAGAACCTGAAGTTTCTGACAGCCACTCACCCAGCCTCACTTGGCAGGGTGGCCAGGCACGAACACAAATCGTCTGCTCTACTGACCACCACCACTGGCTTTCAAAGCAACAGATATCCAACATTATTGCCAGTTCTGCATCATTAAAAATTTCTTCCTACTGCCCACTACTCAAAAAGCTAACATCACTGCAGAGTCCCCAACACTCAGTCAAAGCTGCTGCGTATGTGTGTGTGGTTTACCTGTAATCTGATTTCCTTTAATTTCTTTTTCTAAATAAGACTACAGAAAACCAACACTTATTACTTAACCTTCTCAGTTTGTTTTGTTTTGTAAGCTTAACTTACAATCTCGAAGGACTTAAAGTTTTTAATAAAAGATTTAAAAATTATAAGAATAGAAATAAAGTTTAACCAGTCCCCAGAGATTTGAGTAAAACAAACTCTTTCCTAACTATAAGGGACCACCTTTCTCAAAGTTTCTTCCCAAGAGTCTGCAAAGGGAGATAGGATGCTCATTTCATGAGGACCAACATATAGCATTTAAGGGAAAGAAAGGTCACAGTATCTTCAATACAGTTTAGAGTCAGCTGACATAACCCCTGCACTGTCTAGATAAAGTGCTGTTAATTTTTTGCTTACCAATATACTAGACAGCTAGTGCCTTTTGAAAAAAAAAAGGCTTATTTTCCAGGTTCTACATTTCTTTCTTTTTTTTTTTTAAAAGCAATATCGTCTTTTATAAGAAATTACTTTATCTTAAAAATCTAATGACATTTTTAAAAAAGTCACAGACCCTAGAGAATTGCCCTGGTTTCAGTGTATACTGATTTTATAAAGCATCTCTCTCTCAAGAAAGTGCCTGGCCCCCCCAATGAGTGATGCTGGTTTGTGATAGAAATCTGGTAAAAAACCAACCAACCAAACAAACCCATGGGACCTCCACAGCTTTCATGGAAACAAACAAAATTCTGTTGTTCTCTTCTACATTCTCCTAAGAGTTGACATTGATCACTGCATTTAAAATAATCACGCCCTCAACTCAAGATACTGTATATGAGAACAATGTGAATATACTACGTGAATATCAGTTTTATACAGTTTGAGAAACACACACGCACACACACAAAAGTATAGTGAACAAATTATATATTTCAAATAAGCTCCCGCTTGCCTAAGGCGTCTTCTGCAGAGGCTGTCTCAGACTGGCCCTCACAGATGGTCCTGTGCTGGACGAGCAGACATTCTCCACAGAAGCACTCCTGGCTCTCTGCATCCGTGGGCTGGATGTCATCATCACAGACTGCTAGAGAAGACTAGAGGACAAGCCGCCCCGTGAACTGGAGATGGCACTCACCTCAGGCAGCTGTGTCTACACAGTGAGGCCTGACTAGGTCTGCTAAAGAGTAGAAAGACTTTTCCAAAATGAAAAGATGACCATTTTCTTAAAGACCAGAATTTTAAAGTCTTTATCTTTGTAGACCTAAGTTCAGTGGATTTTCAGATTAGAGTCTATAATTCAGTTGAGTGTTCAGGACTACAGAAGTCGTCTTGAGTCTTTCTACGAAAGTATGTACATATCTTCCTCATGGAGTTGGGAGTAATGGTGACCTAGAAGAAAATGAAGAATTAGAGATACCCCAAGCTAAAGTTCCAAGTTCCCACAGCAAGTGTCTAGGTTATAACTGCCATTCTCTCGAGCAAATCAAAATCAGCCCTTCATTGATAAAGTAAACAGCAATTCTTCATTTTCTTCCAATAAAGGAACATTTTTCTGATAAATATTAGTTGTATATAGTGGCACATCCCCACAATCTCAGCACATGGGAGGCTAAGGCAGGAAGGTCCTGAGTTCAAAACCAGTCTGGGATACATAGTGAGAACCTGTAAGTCAATAAAATGTAAAAACACCAAAACCAAAACACAACAAAACACAAAACTTATAAAGCTTTTTAAGATTTATATTATCAGTGAAAAGTAATCATGGGGGTCAGGAAAGACACACGGGAGACACAGGGAGACTGAAGACAAAGTTTTGGCTAGGAGCACAGAACACTCACTCCTACTATTGAGAAAAGAGACTGTTAAGGATGTTAACTGAGGCAGGACACTCACCACGTTAGTACTAGGTTAGATCGCGTCTGCCCTAATTGATTGGTTTCCTTTCCATTTCCTCTTAAACTCAGAACAAGAACCTCGTGAGCCCCAGGAGCTGGATGCCCCTCCCCGTAACCTCACACTCACTAACAGCAGCTCTGCATTGCTCTGCTGGTGTGCATGGCTTACCCAGTGCTCAGTTACTTCTGTCTTGACCACTCTTATGCTTTACAAAACTCACTTACTTCTGCCACAATAATTAAATGTCAGGTCAGTCAATGAAAAGTGAACCTTAGAAATCAGTGTACACAATATTGCTATATGCAAGACAATCGCAAACTTTAGGAAAAGCCAAAAAAAAAAAAATTTTTTTTTAAATCATGGATTCTGTAATTTAATTGCTTTGAAATATCTAAGTTTCATTTTGATCATAAAATGCAATTACAAGCTGAAAATCTGCTTATGGATGTTGGCAAGTTTCCCAAGAATAAAGTTTACTTAAAAAAAAAAAAAAGCCATACTGTCTACCAGAAGAGATATTTTTGAATCGGCACTCTGGATGGTGAGAGGAAGGCTTTAGTGAGTCGAGCAGAAAGACTGAAGAATATGAGCAGATAAAAAGATTAATGGAGTAACAGGGCACAAAGTCATATTAATCTGATTCCCACACAATCCTGAGAACTGCATTTAGTTCCCTTCAAACAGGACATGTGTCCTCCCTCCCACACTGTGACTTACCGGGCCTGGTGATGTCTTTCCACTTTGTCTCCTGGAACCGGGTGTCTGGGATGATGGACTTCTGGGGGATGAATTTTCTGCCTTTCGTTTGGCTGCCATGGCCAACAACCAGTTCTTATTCTCTGGAGAGCTATTCTCTTTACCCACCATTTCAGATGCTTCTCCACAAGGTCTCAAAGGAAGAGGCAGTGGCCCACAGCCTTCAGAAGCATAAGGACTGACAGGAGAAGGAGGCTCTGAGATGCTTGTGCCAGCACCTTCAATCTTGCTTGATTTGGTAGGACTCGCAGTGTCTTGGCTAAGGACTTCCTGGGTGCCGGAAAGGCAGCAGAGATCCAAATGAAGGCTCTGCACTTGGCCGTCAAGCTCAGTGACACAGTTGCAACTCTTCACACACTTTTGTTTCACACTCTCCACACAGCTTGAGTCGAGACGCCTCTTCACTCTATTTCTAGATTCAGAGCAAGCATCTGCTTGTGATGACTTCTGGCTCACAGGGATAAGAGCTTTCCTTGGAGATGAGATCTTTGTTTCAGAAGCAGGTGGAGTGACAGGTGGTGATGAAGAAGGTGTTCGGGTCACCCAGTTTCTAAGCGACATCTTGAAAGATGAGAGCGGCTTGGGAGACACAGAAGAGATGGAGCCTCGTCTGCTGATTGGAGACCGGGTCTTGGCAGGAGTGGTTTTGACTGAGAACGTGGGGGTATTTGAAGGAAGGGGGAGGTCTCCCACACAGCCTGGAGTACAAGCTGCTGATGAAGGAGAGGAAATGGATGGACTGCTCTTGGCTCTGGGAGCTTTGGCAGGAGTACTCTGGCTACTTGGTACCGTTACTGAAAGTGAAGAACAACATGAAAATCAGAACAACAACAATGTAGAGTCCTTGATTTTTCATCACGGGGCACATCTACCATCATCTCCTAAGGGTTGGTTTGCCAGTAAATAGCGAAAACCATTCCATTTCTACCATACCCCCTAGCACTTGTCCTCTCTGCTGTCTAACTGCCAGCTTCCTAAGACCCCTGATATACTTGATATACCCCTGATATACATATACTTGCAAAGCCTAGGAAAGATAAAACTTTTAAAATACCAGCAAACCACTCCCAACAGCCTCCTCGTGCAAATGACACACAGCACACCACAAACTTGCTATAAAAAACGAGATCAAAAGGCACATGGTGGTTCACTATACTTTAGAATTGTACTTTTTATCCTATGAATTTGGGGATAAAGGTGATATTCTGACATATGCATATATTGTAGAATGATTAAACAGATCTATATGACAATATATCACCTCATAATATGACAAACATTTAAAAATGTATTCCCAACAAGTTTCAAGTACATCATTATTGCTAATTGTAGGGACCATGCTGTACCATCTTTTCCATGATCCTGCTTGTATGCACACAAAACTTTATAACCTTCAAATAGTATCTCCCATTTGTTGATCTGCCCTTCTTATCAGCACCTGGTAATCACCATTCTATTCTGGATTTTTTATTTAAAGACAGGGTTTTACATGTAGCTCTGGCTGTCCTGTTCAAAGTCAAAATGTCCACCTCCCTCTGCCTCCCAAGTACTGGAATTAAAGGTGTGTACAACCACACACTCAGCTCTCCTTAAAAAAAAAAAAAAAAGGTTTATGTGTTATTTGCTTGTAAGTATATCAACCCTATGTATGCCTGGTACCCTTAGAGCCTAGAAAAAGGTGTCAGATCCCTTGGAAGCAGAGTTGTTACCCAGCAAGTGGGTGCTGGAATTTGAACCAGGTCCTCTGGTATAGCAGCCAGTGCTCTTAACCACTAGGTAATCTTTCCAGTCCTCTGTTATTTTTTTTTTTTAAGACAGGGTCTCTGGTTGGACAATTGGCTCAGTGGTTCAGAGTGCTTGTTTGCTTTTCTTAGAGGACCTGAGTTTTTCCCCAGTGCCCATGCTGGACCCACATCTGGCAGCTTACTACAGCCTGTAACTCCTACACTAGGGGATCTGACACTTCTGGTTTGCACAGGCAATTCCATACAGGTGACATATACTCACATAAATAGAAAAAAAATCTTAAAAACAGAACAAGTTTCTCATATCTTTATTACAGAAGTATGGAGGAAGAGGAGGAAGAGGAAGGAGATGATGATGGCTTCTTCCTAACTCCAGTCTTTAGATTTAGTGTCTGTGTTCTACACAGAAGAAATATCAGCAGTGTTATTTCCCTTCCGTGCTTGGCTCTCTTGATGATCAAGTACACCTGGACCCTCAGCACTTATAAGCTGAGGCAGAAGGATCATGAGTTAAAGACCAGTTAGGGTTACACAGTGAAATCCTGTTTCAAAAACATCTGATCCCTCCCTCCAATATAAAATCCTCACTAAGCAGTGTGTTACCACTTATATACAATTGTCTTTACTTCTCCTGTGATCACACTTAGGCTGATTCTGCACCTTGGATATTATGCATAACCTGCAGTGACTATGTGAATGCAGGTGTCTCTTCTACACACTGAGAATTTCCTCTGACTATGTACCCAAAAGTGGGATTGCTGGATCGTATGGGAGCTCTATTTTTAATTTTTTCAAAAAAGAAGTTGCTGTCTCATTTCCCCAAAACAATAGAAATAATTTATAGGAGCACTAATAGTGTACATTCTCACCCACACCTGTTACCCTTTTTGTTAATTTGTTTTAGGATAGGGTTTTACCATGTTCCCAGACTGACCTTTAAATTACAGATTTCCTTAACCTTCTGGGGTCATAGGAGTTCAACACCAAGCCTTTTAACAGCTGAGGTGACTCGTGCCATTTAACATTTTTTTAACATGCTTTTTGAGTGTCTTCTGACAAATGTTTACTAACAGCATTTTACTCATTAAAATTTTCTAGCCTAAAAATTTTTAATATGAGATCCTATCTCTCTTATTTTATCACCAACATGTCTCACATGAACACAGGTCCCGCTGACAATTCTGGCAGGACACGAAGGAACAGATAGATGCAATATAACCTTTAACATCATTACAGTGCATTTTAACAGAAATGCAGTGGCATCTTAGTCCTAAATGAAGTGATGCTGCTGTTCTTGTAAACATTTGAAGGCCTCAGGCTCTCCAACGCAAATGCACAGACCCAAAACTTGGCACACTCACTCAGTACTTGACTTGGGCTCAACCATCCACACAACTTCTCACAAGAAGTGATCCCACTGAGGTTATAAGTTTTCCCACTTAATTTACAAATGGCTACTAATTTTCACAAGTGGAAGAATGCCAAACAACATTTAGAATTCAGGGCCTGCTCTTTGGAAACCAAATCAAGCTTGTGGACAGGTCTGTGTCCTTATTCTACAGTATTTCCTGAGAATTCTTACAAAGTTTATGCTTCTGCCCTCATAAACTCTAACAGCCAATACCTTATTTTTTCACTTATTTTTTGAGCTTTCCAAATTAAATAACAAGAAAAAAAATCACTGATACATTCTCAGTAACAGTCTATTTGATAATTATTAAATTTCATTTACATGAAAAATAAAATTAATGGACTGATAGAAAATGTACTCTGGGTTAGGTTCAGTTCCAAGAATCCCCATCTGTTAACTCCAATCCCAGAGGGTTCAATTCCCACCCCCTCTTCTGGTCTCTTCATATATACATGCAGACAAAATACTCAAAAACAAACAAACAAACACCCAAACGAACCCCCCCAAAACCAAAAACCCATAAAACAATTTTTAAGAAAGAAATGTAATAGATCTCTCTTTCTCAGCAATAACAAAATTTTACAAATGCTAATGTTAGTATGTCATTCTATCCTCACTATTTTATCAGTCTTGTCTTGAATCAAAGTTTTAGACACGCCAGAGGGTATCTTGTGGGAACTGGTTTCTTCTTTACCATGTGCATATAAACTCAAGTTGTTGGGCTTGATTGGTGCCACTAAGGCATCTTGACAGCTCAAGACAAGAATCTGATAAATCCTTTTCTTTCAATTTTTGTCCTCAAGCAAGAGCTTAGACTTGCGTAAAGAGAATTTGTTCTTCCAGTTAAGTCACAGCTGGCAATGTCACTGACCTAAGCTGCTATGAAAAGGACCTTAGCCATGGGCATCACACATCTGCTCTGGGCTTTGGCAGGAAGCAAGAAGCTGTCATTGGCTATACTGGTCAGTTCAGGGCCATAATCATGTCCTCCATTTAGACAGCCCATATATGTGTTTGCATAGAAGCTGTAAAACACTACATGTCCAGCAACATACCAAGTTCCAATGAGGCTTTTGGATAAAGAATAAATGGGGTAAATAATAGTTATCTAAGTTTTTGATACAGAAACGTTATATTGGAAGGAGAGCAGAGGAGGGACTGAAAGATGGTCAAGAAATTTCTTCTTTGGGATGTTATGACACTGGGGTCAAAGAAAGGAGTTTGTGGACACTAAGGGTTAGCAAAACTTTGGGCAAATTAAAATTTTGTTTTAAAGTACTACCTAGTTATAAAACTATGAAATCCTACAGCAGAGAATCCCAGCAGTATAAAGGAAAAAGTAAAGAGCCTTCTTCAATAACACCCCTATTTCATGTGTATTCTGTGCATGCCATAATTTACCATGTGTTTAGCACATGCAAATAGTTTAAAAACCCAACCAAGCACTAAGGAGCATGCTGTCTACACATACATGTTGTGTCCTTGCTCCTCCCTTTCTCTGTAACTGTTTTTTAGGACTCAGCTGCTCTGCCCTGGACCAACAGTCACACGTGACACTGCCTATTCACTTAATGACTCACTATTTTCTATTTCACTTGTGAATATCAGTCTTTGACAAACCATGCCTGAAGTCTGATTACAGGTGGCCGACTAAGCTACTGTTCTAAAGCCTTTTTCCTTTCTTTCTCTCTTTGGTGGTAGAGATCAAACTCAGGGCTTTGTGAAAACTGGACAAAGTAGACAAAAGACTCTTCCACACATGGAGTTACATCCCTGTCCTGTCCTGCAAACAAGTCCACACTCTGGCTTCTTAAAGTTGGTTCTTTTGAAGACTTCTAGAGCGCACTACTATTCAACCTGTAGTTTCTTTATATTCAAAGGATAGCCATTTGGCCCAACCCTTGGACACTGCTCACTGCTTCTCTCAACAGGCTGCACACTATCAAGCCCATCTCAGTTCATGTGTATTTTTGGCCTTTTCCTTGCAAGGCAAAAATCCCCATGTTTCAAGAATCTGGTAACACTAACCTCATATTCATAGACTCTTCTTCCAAAACAGCTCCCCTCTCACAGAAGACATGGTTTCTCAAGCCCTTCACTAATAATGCCAGAAGGTTTGCAGTACAGTTATCATATAATTTTTGCATCTCCTTCCTAAGCTTGATAGTGAGTCCAGAGGAGGGGGATGAGGACTTTGTGTTTAGTAAGAATCACTAAACAACGTGAAACTTCACGGCTGCTAATGATAAGGTGCTGATGGACGCACTAGGAAACTGACAGTAATTATCCTGCTGTCTAATCAAATGACAACAAACACTTGAGCTCCAACAAGTCAGAGTTCTGTATCTTTGCAATTAGGATAATCAGCTTGTTATTTAATGCAGAGACCAGAGCATCTCAATCTTGGCTGCGTAACAGACTTACCTAGAACTTTATGAAACTACAAACAGTTGACCTCCACCCAAGACTTAACAAAATCCATGAGTGGCAAAGTATAAAATTTTCAAAAGTTCCATAAGTGGCTCTGATGCCTAGCCAAGACTGAGAACACTTGGCCTCAGTGCTGTGAGATCTCCAACTGAACCACTGTTAAAAAAACAGTAAGTAATAGAGCAGGTGCTGGCTGGAAAAGTAGGTCAAAGGGAAGGTTATACCTTGTAGTTAGCGTTAAGAAAGCCAGAGAGCCTATTTGAAACCAAGACAGAAATAAATAAATAGAACTTGGCAAAACAGATGAACACAATTCTCAAAAAAAAAAAAAAAGGGGGGGGGGCAGGGTAATTAATAGCAAACAATCTGTTATAGACGTTGGCTTACAGAGAGCAATGGCTGATGTGCTAGAGAGAAGGTCAGGCTAGCCTCAAACTCACTCTCCCTGAGTGATTATTAAAGGGTTTAAAGGGATGTGCTACCACACAGGCTTTGATGATTTCGGTCATAACGAACTTCATTTTCTGCTACTACTGCTTTCCTGCTGTCCCTCGCTGCTTTAGCGCTAAGAGCACTGAGGCAGAGGAGACATGCCAGTGCTCCCCTGCTGTAGCACCTTATCCTCGCCATGCAGTAGCTGTAGCTGCAACAGTCTTCCAAATGTCCACATGGCTCACAGATTACTTACCTAAGTCAGTGAGGCCCTTCTATCATACAAACATCTGACAGCACTTTCCATTCTTCTCTCTCACTGTGCTAATAAGCACCTCCTGTTATTTCATGTGCTTATATTTGAGATTTGAGTCTTCTGGTCATTGCTAAACAAAACTAAGAGTACATAGTACATGACAGTCCATAAATATTTGTTGGCTAAATCCATTACTGTACTTTTCATAGATAATCAGAATTGTGATCTGGATATTTCTCTTTTAAGAAATGCCAAGGGCTAGAGAGATGGCTCAGTGGTTAAGAACACTGATTGTTTCCCAGAGGTCCTGAGTTCAAATCCCAGCAAAACCATCTGTAATGGGATCTGGTGTGTCTGAAGACAGCAACAATATACCCACATACATAAAATAAAAAAATCTTGGGAAAAAAAAAAGCCAAGATGGTGCTTTTTTTTAAAACCAAAACAAGAGCAAACATAGCCTCCCAGAGTACACAGTAGGACTCAATTAAAAAAACAAACCAATAACCAAAACCAACCAACCAACCCAATCAACAACAAAAAAGCCTTGGAGAAGGCCTGCTATCCTTACCTGGGCAGGCTTTCACTTCTCTTTTCTTCTGAGAGGTCCAACCCACTATGGAATGTTTATCACCTCCTGGTTTCTCTTCTAGGCCTCTATTCAAGCGCCAGATTTTTAGTGTATTATCATCAGAGCAGGTTGCAATCTAAGAACCAGGAAGAGAATGTGAAGCTTCAAATAAAGTTTCACAACAAAATTAAAAAAAAAAAAAAAAGATGTCGGCTGAGGGCTCATGAGTGGTGACTAATTTTCTCTGCTGCACCATAACACAACAGATGACACCGAAAGATCATCTACTTTTCATCCCTTGTGCTACAGAATCATTCTGGATTTCCAGTGACACAAACATTAGTTTCTTGCATGCACACGTGTACCAATGGAAAACAGAATAGTGCATCTATTGGAATCTATTGGAATGAAGTTATAGATGGCTGTGTGAGTCGTCATGTGTGCTGGGAACTGAGTCTGGGTCCTCTGCAAGAACAGCAGAGGGCTCTCTCCAGCACACCATTTTCTCCTCCTCTACAGCTTTAGTTACATACAGGTTCATTTCTTTTTGGTCTCTAAAGAAGATGGGCAACTCACATCTCTAACTTTTTACGTAACATTATGTAATTATGGTTTCCTTTTATGAAATGATCAATCAATACACATCAATTCTATAAGTTTCTTCTAAATTCTGCATGCTTAATCTTATTGCTAAAGCATTATTAAAGCATTAGAACATTTCCCAGACGAGACATAGCCTGTGCCTCCAGCAGTCCATGACAAGTGCAATAGAGTCACTCTTCCTCAGAGATGCTCTTTCAGATAGGTAAAGGAGCAATCTGGAAAAACAAAAGTTCACTAGTCTGAAAGAAGTTAAAAATAACCTTTGCCCCTTTAAAAATATCTGACCATTCCTGATCTTGGTCCCAAGCCTTTTATGGCAGAGAAAGCCCAGCTTTAAGAGCTTGAGGCAAATGGCTACTAATGCCAGAGCTGTCCCCCAGCATTTGTTTATACAATTTCTCTATTTCAGTCACTAAACAGAAAGGAAAAAGAACACACGTTCTTTTAACTTGTGGCCCCCAAGAGACTGGCAACATTTTCCTTCCCTTACTGGGAGGCCAAAAGACCCATATTTTACTCAACGAAAAATGTTTGGAACTCCACAATTGCTCTATAGTGACAATAATTATATTTATAGACACCTATTATATATCTGCTTCTTCACATTCTTTATCTTATTTAAAAACCCTTTAAAGCTGGGCACAGTGGCGTACACCTGTAAGGCCAGCACCTGGGAGGTTAGGGCAGGAAGAAAGTGAGTTTGGAGCTCTGAGCTGGACAGCAGCAAAATAGTCTCTCTCAAAACCAAAACTCTACATTCCCCCCCACCCCCCAAAGTATCATGATGAATGGAAAAGCTGGAATTCAAACTAAGACTTCTATTCTAGAATTTAAGGCTTAAAAGGACAAACTCAACCTCCCCAATTCTAGCTAAGCTTTTGAAAAAAATATTTTAAAGAAGTTTTAAAAGGAGCGGTCACTAGATGAGTGTAGTCCCTGCCATTTCTGGGTTTTTTTTTCCTCATAGGAAATACAATAGTTGGAAAAAGTTGGCATAATTAAATAAATAATTAAAAGTGGTTTATCTTAGTAAGTTCACGATGGTCTAACAACCCAAAAGCAAGGCATTTTCTTAGATATTGCACAGTCTTAGAGAGGAAACATCACGAGAATGGCAACTACAGTAATGAGTTTAAGAAAGGCCTGTCTGGACTAGAAACTGCTGTGTACACAGAAGTGTCCTAATGCAGCCCATCCTTGTGCATACTCATAACAACAAAGCAATGGAACAACAGCAAGACAGACAAACCAACCCTAGGAAAAGATCCACAGCAGTTCTGAAACTAACAGGCTGCCAGTGCCATGGGTCTGCAAGATTAGAAAACTAAACTCAAAACCAAGACAACTAACAAGGCTTCCTATATGTAAGTAAACACAGCTTTTACTTCTGGCCTTTTTACGTTTTAAGCCATGTGGGTACTAGTTAGTTTTCTGCTCTGCTTCCTGTAGTTTAGCTACAGGTAACTTGCCCTGTTAAGACTTGACATTAACCACCTTGTCAGTTATATGTGAAAATTCACATCACTTTGTAGCAATAGCCAGCTGTTACTGTACGCTAGTAATATATAAAAAGGGCAAACACTTTCAACTTATTTTTAATTTTTCTCTTTACCAAATTTCCATTTTGTTGTTATTTTCTTGACTCTCTTCACATCTTCATTTACTGCTCTGAGCTTTAGAGGATTTTATGTATGTGTGAGCAGGGTATGCACGGGGGGCACTGAAGCCAGAGGAAGGATGGGTAAGCTCTCCCTATAGCTCCTCTGAGAGGGGGTCTCCCACTAAATCAGAAGTTCATGACCACTCCAGCTAGGCAGGCTAGCTGGTCATCAAGCTCCTGGAATGTTCTATCTCTAATTCCCAATGACAAGATTAAAGGCATGTGCAACTACCCGAGCTCTTAAAATTGATACTGGAGAGTTGAAGTCAGGTCCTTATGATTGCATAGCAAGTGCTTTTACCCATGGAGACATCCTCCAGTCACTTATTTGGTTTTAAAATTTTTAATTTATGTATTTTTATTTGTGTGTGTGTGTGTGTCTCTAAGCCTGTGACAGCAGGTACACAACATGGAGGCCAGATGCACTGGATACCCCTGGAGCTAGAGTTATGGGCAGCTGGCTATGAGCCTCCTGATGTTGATGTAGATGCTAGGAACCAAACTCAGGTCGACGTCTTAAAGAACAGTGTTTGCTCTTAATCACCAAGCCCCTTCTCTAGACCTTCACTTCAGATTTTAAGATTTATCTTCAGTTCAAAACTTCATTCCATATTTAAGAAGAGGAATGACTTAGTGAATTAGAAATCCAGTACATAATGACTTCTCATATTGGCAAGAAAAGAAAAAGTGTGTGTTATGATTCATATGTGATTTACATTCTGGATTCTTTTAAATGTCTAAACATAAGTCTATATCATTTTAAATAAACTGTGGGAAAACGTGCAAATCTAGGATCCACTTTTTAAAATCAGTTATGAAGACTCATCCACAAACCTTGGTGAAGTCTGATGGACACCAGCACACAGACGTGACCTCTTGAGAATGACCCAGGAGCACAGTAGGAGGATGCCAGGGCATGGAAACCTAGTCAAACCAAAGAGAACAAGTCAGAAGAACAGTGTTTGCTCCCCCATAGAGGCCAGAGCCTCCTTGACGTAGGCTTGAGGGTTGTTAAAGTTAGAGCTATGGAAGTTCAGCAGTCAAAGGCAGACTATGAGTTCAGCCAGCAGCTGGATCTAATTAAAATATAATTTTGGCACTGTCCCTCAGTCACTGAGCGCTCAAGTTCAGTTCCAGGTACTGCTCTTCAACCCAGTCTTGCTTTTCCACAGTATAGTGGCATCCATATGTTCTATAGTCAGCCACTTCCAGGATTATTAGAATCAACTGAATCTTGAAGGTACCTGTAACGGGCAACTAGCTCTTTTAGGTTCTGAAAGGTTTAATTTTTCTACTTAAAGCAAGACACATTGACTATGACCAAAATTGAAAGTATCATCCTTTCATTTTCAACTGGATAACCTTCAATTTGAAGGAAGGGACATGAGTTACAATTTATACTTTTTCATTCAAACTTTTTCTTATCAATGGATACTTTCAGTGATAGGTACTTGATAGCACTGTAAAGTCAATTCTTTCCAAAGCTATCAATATCTTTTAAAGCACACAGGAACCCCAGCACAACAAAGAGTACAAGTTCACTCTGCTATTAGTAGTACATCTATTTTCCCGAGGCTCTGAATCATGGAGCATTAGCATGAAGGAGGCAACTTTAGAAAGAATACTTGTGACAATGACTAAGTCAGATTAACAGATTCTTCAGATTATAGCTAAGATAATTGACTTAAGATAACTTCATAAGGTTATCTAACTCAATCATTACCACTCTTGTCTCTGCTATGAAGCAAATGTACAATGATTAAAACCATAAAAACAAAGAATCTACGCTAATTTGCCTTGTTAAAAATTTAATGTATTAACAGGTACATAGATCATTCCTACAATGCTTTAGACTGTAAGTGCTTCTTTCACAGAAAAATACACTTTATAAAGGATGATAATAGGTGGTTTCTTACTAACCCATCAGCCAGGAATTCCTCCTTTCTATTTGTGATGACCCTAGTCCACTAGGTTTCTCTGTACCCAAGACTCAAAGAAAAGCACAAGAAATTCTCACACCTGTGTAAGCATCTCTGGTAAAGCATTTCTTCATGTCATTCTATGACCCTGCTCAGTCCTTAGTTTCTAAGTTATGGTCTACCCAGGAGAACCTAACTGAATACACAAAATATTGAAGTTTTAAGAAAAATCAATTGTCTGCCAACAAAAAGTACCCAGTTCTGGACTTTTCTATAGACTTTAAGAAAAAAGACCTCCATAAAAAACTCACAGAGCAAAGAGCCAGTATTTTTTTTTTTTTTTTTTTTATCAGATAAGTACTATAAACACTTTATTACATGAACATTTAAGCCCTATTTGATACTTTAAAGTTTTTTCAAGAGCCAATATCAAGATAATTTCCAGTCATAAGATATTTATGCAATATGAAAATAAATGTTATCTGTATTCATGTCAAATTAGAATATGTCACATTTTCCACAAAAGGCTGGTTGTTCCTCAGTAGTGGTTACAGATTGTCCCTATATTAAACAGAACATTATAAAAGAACCACAGTAGACTATGATCATTCTAGTTAAATGACTCAGTGGTTAAAAAGGACATGTTACTCTTACACAGGACCTGGGTTCAGTTCCTAGCACCCGTGATTCACAGTCATCCATAACTTTAGTTCTAGTTTAGCACTCTTCTGACTTCGTGGGCACCAGGCATGGGCACTGTAATATATATAAACATGCAAAAAAACAAAAACAAAAAACCTAACACAAAAATCTAAAAATTATTTTAATTCTAGTTAAAACAAAATGGAATTATACATTAACTTGTGGGCTCAATCTTTTGGCCTTAGTCTGGACACTACGTTTGTTTTTGTTTTGAATACTAGCCTTGAACTCAAGAGATCCACCTGCCTCTGTCTCCAGAGTACTAGGATTAAAGGTATGTACTACCACACCAGAATAGCACCAAAAATTTATATGTATATACACATCTGTATATATACATATTTGTATTTTTATATTTATTATATGTGTAAATGTATATCACTTATTTTTTATTTTATATTCATTGGTGTTTTGCCTGCTTGTACCTCTGTTTGTAGGTGTCAGAGACCTGGAACTGGAGTTACAGACAGATGTGAGCTGCCGTGTGGGTGCTGGGCATTGAACCTATGTCCCTCGGAAGAGCAGCTCTTAACTACTGAGCTATCTCTCCAGGCCCAGTTCTAAGAATTTTTAATCAAACATGAATCTACATTTTAATATTACACAGATATTCTCAATTACCCAACAATGTTTATAAGACAAAATTTAATGAAAATTGGTCAGTGGGTATATATATATATATAATCCATGGTGCTAGCCATATGCAACTGTTACAGAAATGTAAACCAGTGGATGGTGAAGAAAATGTTACATATTGTCATCATCTGATTCATCTTCTTCCTTCAAAGACTCCTTGGCATATTTCTCTGCTTCCTCTCTTATGTCTTTGGGAACAATTTCATGTCTTCCTTTAGTTAATTCACCAACCCAGCTGAGCTCTAGTTCAAAAGCTTTATCCTTAACTTCATCGTGGACTATGTAAATTATTTTTGCAACTTCTTTAACTACATCACGGCAAGTCATTTCCTTCATCTGAAGCTTTTCTATTTCCGTCTTTGCGGCTTGCCTGGCTTTGCCAATGGCACAGCCCCAGTAACCATATGAAACACCTGATGGGTCGATCATATAGAGCTGTGCACCATCATTTGCACTGTAAGACCCCAACATGAAACTGCAGCCAAAAGGTCTAACAGCACTGTAGAGTGTATAAGCGTGTACATACATGGCCACTCTGTCTGCAAGATGTTTTAGAGGAATGTTATAGCCAAAGTTAGACCTAAAGTTGGATGCTTCTTCTCTTGCTATGTCTGCTAACGACCGAGCATCTGCCAACAAACCTGCAACTGCCATTCCAACATGCCGATCAACATTAAAAAGACGTTTATTGGAGCCTTCTTCATAAAATTTAGAAAGGACTAGTTTTTCTACCCCAAACACAACACCGTCTTTACATCTGATCCCAATAGCTGTACTACTGTTTTCCACAGCCTTCATGGCATATTCAACTTGGAAAACTCTTCCATCAGGAGAGAACGTAGAGGCTGACAGGTCATACCCAGTGCCGATGGAGCTCATGGTGCTGACCCGGCAGGCCGCGGAACCAGAGCCAGTATTAATAGCAATAAAGTCAGCATTTATTCACTGAATTCATAAACCAGGTGGCTTTTTATACACACATATATATACATATATATATGTTTATACATACATATATATATATATATATATATATGTTCAAAAAATAGGTAGAAGGTACCTAAAAAAAATAAGTGTAATTAAGTATCACACTACCTATTCTTTGACATATATTCTTATATGTACTGGAAGTAATGAAACTATGCTCCAGCAAAACATACAAACGGTGACAGCAGAATTTTAATAAAAAATTCGAACATTTAAAATGACCATCAACTGGTAAGCAGATTAAAAAATATGTTTTGCCTATAAAACAGGACGTTCTTTAGCCTTAGAAGTAGTGAAGTAATGCGCAACTTGCCCAAACCTGAAGAATATAGTAAATGAAAGTCAGACACAAAATGTTGCATATTATATACTATTTATATGAAATATCTCAAATAGGCAAACATCCGTGGAGAGAAACAATACAGTGATCAAACTGAACTGTATACAGTAACGCAAAAGTATTTTTAGTGATCCTGGGGAATCAAATGCAGGGTTTTGCATACGTGAGGCGAGTACTCCAACAGCTTTTTTTTTTTTAAGATTTATTTATTTATTATATCTAAATACACTGTAGCTGTCTTCAGACACACTGGAAGAGGGCATCAGATCTCATTACAGATGGCTGTTAGCCACCATATGGTTGCTGGGATTTGAACTTGAGACCTCTAGAAGAGCAGTCAGTGCTCTTAACCGCTGAGCCATCTCTCCAACCCCCTCTCCAACATCTTATTATACTCTCAACTCAAGTACATTTTTTACCTGACTCCTAAGTTCTGTTTTAGTAAAAAGTGGAAGGAACAGAACCCAACTGCTGATAAGGTTTTTTGTGAACTTTGACAACAAGGGCTTTGACAGCTCAGAACTATCTTAGGGTACTTTCTTAGACTTTGAATAGGATTAACTTTTCTCATGAATCTCAAATGGCTTTGAATTGATTTTTCCATAAAAATCATTACTATAATTATTTGATTTCGTGTCTTCCCTTTTGAATAGGAAGGAAACTATTTTAAGTTAAAACAAAACAAAACAAAACCAAAAACCACCTAAACACCATGGGGTAGTCAATACAGAAACGGTCCTCTTATACACACTCTACTTTCTATAGACTGTTAAAGACACAAGGAATCACAGAGCTAAAACTCTGAGGGACCTCTTGGTGTAAATGGTTCTTACCTTTAGACCTCAGAAAGCACTTTGAGAATTTAAGCATACAGGAAAAAAAATATCCATCAGGACCTTTTCTCAAAAAACAAAACAAAACAAAACAAAAAAAACCCCTCCTTACTACGCCCAATTGGAAACCAAATCTAATCTTTATTTTTGCCATGAGATCATTTACACTTCCTAAAGTGTCAGGCTCAGTGTTCCGCCAGTCAGCGGTAGAATGGCCATGCCAAATGAGTTTATTTATATCCACTTCAATACTATTCAGTGGCTGTATCAGAAACAGAAGGGGGAAAAGAGTGGAACAAGGAGTAGGAAGTTAAAAAGCAGAACGTTCAATGTTTGCCTTTTTAGAACGTTGGGTCTTAGTATCAGAGTCCACAGATTTAGTCCATTTCCATTTAGGCCGTTCTCTTTTGCCTGAAGATATAAAACTCTTTTCTTTTGTTCTTATGCAAGGGCTTTAGCAAGATCAGATTCAATGTGAGAGCCTAGTCTAACCCATTAGAGAAGTAGTAACAGAGTTAAGACACCCCAGTGGTGGGGACACTCAGCATACATAGAACCTGTTTAAACTGCTCCTTTCCCTTTAATAATGGAAAAGAGAAACTGAGCCATCTCACTGGGCAAATTCAAGTTTAGGAGCAGCAAGCTTTCCAAGATCTCAAATATCAGGGCCTGCACACTGAGCTATGTGAAGACAGCCAGAACATCCTGTCTGAACCACGTCATTCATTGGTGATGTGGAACCAAACCTGGGAATTTAGTAAGGGTCACCCATATATGTGGTGGTCACAAGATTTCTAATGGACTAGAAACCCCAACAAATACTTAGTGTACACCACTTCAATTCTCATTAACCAAATACAACATTTAAAAAGGATCCTGTACTAGAGAAACTTAAAGAATTGGCAAGAAAATTTATATGTATATGTTTAGTTACATATATAATTATGTATAATTATAATTAAATAACTTATCTAAATGGCTTAAAACAACGGTTGGTATATATGTATTTCTATTTGAATATTATAATCAAGTATTTATGTATGGAATTGGCCATTCTATTATTATGTTATTTGATATATCTAATTTTCAGTTCATGTTTTTCTTTCCAGAAAGAAACCTCAAATGACACAGACTTGTAGACTGAATGAAATTCTGTAACTAAGCAGAGAAATAAACGCAGAAGGACAGTGAGGGAAGAAGAAACAAACTACAAAGAGCAAAACTGTGAAACTCAGAATTTTAAATATAAGAGACGCATCTGTACAAGTAATATACGTAGAGACAGTTTAAAACTTCAGGAAGCATCAAGAAAGCAGGTAAAAGGCATTTTCGTAAGATGGGAATCTCAAATACACACGAATAAGAAAAATTTCATTAAAACTCCAATAACAAAGATGCACATTAGAGACAGGCCTAACACAACTGCCTTGGGCAGAGTGGCATCTCTATCTGTGGAGACCAGGTCATTCTTGCAACTCCTTCTGTACTTTCCCCAGGAATTCTTTCTGTGGCAGAACCTTCCTAATGAATAAAGACTGCAGGGGACCAATCACTGGGCGAGGAGGAGGCCAGACTTCCAGGTCACAGAGCGGAAGCGGGGAAGCAGGAGAGCTGCCTGGCGGATGGGAGATGAGGAGCACAAAATGTAGCTAGCCTTTATCTGTTGGGATCAGCTACCGGAGGATTTAACTTAGAATGGCTTACAAATAGGATGCTAGCTGCTGCGTTCAGCTATTGCGTTACCTGTTGATTCTGAACTAAGTTTGTGTGGTGTTTTCCTTTATGCACTGACTCAACTGTGTTCCAGAGAGAAAGGTACAGCAGGAAAGCGTGGGTTTGCAAGAAGAACACTCCAAAAGACTGTGAGAATTTGGAAGTGTGGGGGTGGCATGGTAGCGACCTGCCAGAGGAAACTTAGCGATCTGGGGGGAGAGATTTTGGAACTCGGAGAACCATGAGATGGGCAGTCACTGCATGGGGCTAGCCATGGAGGCGGTGAGGCTGCCAGGGAGTAGCTGGCAGTAGCGTGGGATAGCGCTTTTTTAATATCTTCCCATTAACATCATTTAAGTTTCTTGGCTTATGGCAGTTGCTTTAGAATATGGACATATAAAATATGGACTTTAAGAAGCATATAAAGCCAGGCAGTGGTGGCGCACGCCTTTATTCCCAGCACTTAGGAGGCAGAGGCAGGCAGATTTCAGAGTTCGAGGCCAGTCTGGTCTACTGAGTGAGTTCCAGGACAGCCAGGGAACCCTGTCTCGAAAAACCAAACCAAATCAAAAAAAAAAAAAGCATATATTCACTTAATAAACAGTAATGGAGAATCTATATAAAAAAGAAACATTAAACAATACTATTAGTTGTATTAAAATACCTGTTAATAGTCTGAAGGCTAGATATTGCTGTAAGAAAAAAGAATAAGGAAGAGCTATTATACCCACAGTTGTGAGCGGATACCTGAGGAAGAGTCCGACAACATGGACCGGAAGGGGCAGTGGGCATAATCTCCAAGAAGCAACAGCACCGAAGGTTCTGACCACGTTTCAGAATTCTCCATCTCCTGACAACGTGTCCGGCAGGACAGAGACTGCCCCACCCCCAACAACTTTTTTGGTACATGGTATCATTCATAAGGGAAAGTGCACAGTAAAGGACCTTGCAAGCACTTGACGGAAAGTCAGGAGTGTGTGTCTGTGCTACGTGAACCTGAGCCTGGACCACAGCCTTCGGTTTGCGCGTGAATTTAACCCCTCACCTTCCAAATGTAGGCAGCTTCATCACTTGAACCGCTGATTAAAAACTGGTCATCTGGACTAAGACTTGATTTTACATAAAAGGTAGAGTTCTGGTGTCCATTGAAGATAGCCACTGCCAGGGGAGAAAAACCAAATTACTTGGCTACTATCATTTCCAGTATTCCAATGAATGCAAATGACACACACAAAACATACAAGTGTTAACATTGTCTCGACTTATGGTACCAAATAATAGGGAACCAAGTGCCAAGACAGAACAAAATAAAACACAGATTAAAAATAAGGTTTGTATTAGATCCAGCTTACTTAACTCAACATAAACTTGCTATGGAACTGACCAAATGTCATATGACAATCTTATGAAAAAGAATGCAGGATGCCTAATCCTATAGTAAATACAGACTGCGACTATCTTATTATCCTACAGGATTTTCTCCATTGATAACACACTCATCTTAGCACTGACTGTGAGCTTGAGGATATGTCTCACTTTTTCTAGGCTGTAGTACTTTAAATAGAATAAAACCTCAAATATTTGTTGCATGAAGAGGTAAAAATAAGTGAAAAGAATCATTTGCATTCTGGCTAACATGCCAAAGTTCATTATTTTATTTTTATTATTAAATTTTTGTGGTTTTTTTTTGCTTTTTAAGATAGGGTTTCTCTATGTAGCCCTGGCTGTGCTGGAACTCAGAGATCCACCTAGATTTCTTTAAATCTAACTCTTTAACAGGCTGAATGAATGATAGATGGACTTAGAGGGGTACAATATATGTTCACCTGTAAACTGTTTTGTCAGGGTTAGTTTTCTTATTAGATAAACTCATACCATTTAAAAAACACACCAGGGAAAAAAAACCTTTGCATTTATACCTTTGAAATAAAAACAAAACCAAAACTTGGTTCTCAGAGTTAAGAGCACTGACTGCTTTTCTAGAGGCCCCAGGTTCAATTCCCGGCACCTACACTATGGCTCAATAATAGCCTTTAATTGTACACACAGATACAACACTCATATACTCAACAACAACAAAAACCCCTCACTATGATCAAGACCTACAAAATAAAGAAGTTCCTTCATTCTGAGCACTGCTTTAAAACTGAAGTTATTTATCTTTTGCATTGAACTTTGAACAGAAAATTATAAACTGAATTTCCTACTAACCCTATATTTTTTTTTGTTGGTTTTTTTTTTGTTTTGTTTTGTTTTTTGTTTTTCAAGATAGAATTTCTGTGTAGTCTTGGCTGTCCTGCATTCTGTAGACCAGACTGGCCTTGAACTCAAGAGATTTGCTTGCCTCCGTCTATCAGGGACTGGGATTAAAGGTGTGCACAATCACGGCCTGAGACTCGCCTTGTTTTTTATTGCTGTTTCTCTGCTGGTCTAGGAAAGGCTGGTATGAAGCAGCATACTGCAAATGTTTCAGTTATGGCAGAAACTCGAAAACACAACAGGGGCTTTCACTAGAATGAACTGATTTTGATTTGCTCTTGTTCTGAGGCGAAGACAGTCTTATTATATACCTTAAGATGTCCTTGAACTCCTGATCCTCCTGCCTCAGTCTCCCAAACACTAGGATTTTAGGCATGTGGTATTAAGCCTGGCTTCAACTTATTTTTTCTATGCTAAACTGAGCATGGAATGTAATTATTAGTACATTACAATACTGTGAATTGAAAACAAAAATCATAAGCATGAAGTCCTTGTCCTCTCCAAAGTCTTGGGAAGGCAAGTAATTATCTGACAATGTTTATACATACATTTAACACTCATTTTTCTGACATGACACAAGGTCTCTTTATCATGCAGTCCTGGGTGTCCTCAAACTCCGAGATCCAACTATATCTGTTTACCTGAGTGCTAGGACTAAGCATGTGCCAACACACCCAGCTAGCATCCTAAAGAACAAACCTATCCACGAGAACTATTTTAAAATTGCAGAAAGGTAAACTAAACTCAAGACCCTTTGGTACTACATTTTAGGAAAGTGTATACTAAATAGTACATACTTGATAATGAATCAGGATTACATTTCTTCGTGTGTATGTGTGTCCTGTGAGCGGTATATACACGATGTGGAGGCCAGAGGTCAATGATACCAGGTGTCTTTCCCATCTCCAACCTTAGATAAGTATCTCACTGAACCTGAAGCTCACCAATTCCACAAGACTAGCTGGCCATAAGACCCAGGAGTCTCCCCCAGCAGAGATTACATGTGGGTGCTAGTGATCTAAACTCAGGGCCTCATGTCTGTGTGGCAAGCACTTTACCAACTGAGTCATCTTTCTAGGTCATAAAGTATTCTTTTTCTTTCCTTCCTTTTTTTTTTTGATTGTACTGGGGATTGAACCTAGTTCACCAGACAAGTACAAGAGCTCCCTGGCTGATTTTGTCTTTTGAAGAAAGATTTGAATAGTCATATCATTAACAAAAGATCAAATATTAGTTTCCTGATAAGAGAATTTGAATAACTAACAGCTTACCCGGAGAAGTCTTTAAGCCAGTCATATTGAACATATAGATGTTGTCATCTGTGCAGTTAGCAAATAAAGTAGAGCCGGTAGAGTCTAAAACCAAACTTGAGTATCCTGGGAAAAGTCAATAATAGACTGTCAGTGAGGTTAAAGTGTGAGGCCAAAAACAGTTCATGCCATAAGATAATTGTTTCAAAAATATAAAGAAATCAAAACTATATTAAGGTTTTTATCTTCACATCCATATCGATAACTGTTTCTCAAGTTTTTGCTGAAATTAGCCTGGTATTAACACTTTAATTCTTGATTTCTAACAAAAATTCATTTCACCCCAAATTCTACAAAGGCTTACCTAGTTTTCGAGTGCTGGTACCTGGGTACAGGAAAGACTTGGATGCTATGGGTTCTTGTCGATAAGCAGTGTAATTCTTTCGTAAATCCCATACTTTGATTATTCTAAAAACCAAGACAAGTACTTCATAAACCATCTAGACCAGTGGTTCTCAACCTTCCTAATGTTGTGGCCCTTTAATACAATTCCCCATATTGTAGTGACCCCCAACCATAGAATTATTTTCATTGCTACTTCACAATTGTAATTTTGCTGTTACGAATCATAATGTAAACATCTGATATGCAGATGGTCTTACATGACCCCTGGGAAAGGGTGGTTTGACTCTAGTCTACACCTATCCTAACAATGTTACTATGCTACATGAGTGTGAAATGACTTTTAACCTATGTCCTCTGGCACACTGCCCAGGTATACTGAGGACAGCTCACTGGAATCCAATTTAACTATTTCATACAATTGTTTTCAATGTCAAGCTCATAGTTTGTACAAACGGAAACAGATGTGATGTGACCCAGTGATGAGTCACTGACACTTATCCCAGGGCAGCGGGAAAAGGAAGACGGAGGTCAGATGTCGATAGTCATTGCTCCATTGTTCTTCTAGAAAAAACACTTCCTAACCTTTAAGACTGCATATATCCCCAGAAACACAGGGTGCACACCCCATGCTTTACTCCTTCCTATACATCACTCCTTAACTAAACACATTTTCCTGTGAATGAGGAAAATCTTTTTCATTTTACCTATTGGGATAATTTTCTTGTTCCTTACTTTGTGGGTTATCTAGAACTATACATTTATCATAAAGTAGCAGTACCTTTAGTAAGACATTTTTTTAAAATAAAAACTTGAATATAGAATTGTATTTATAATTGGAAATCTAACAGGCAAAGAATCCCTGCATATAAACCACCTGCTGTACTCTCTAGAGAAAAGAACAAATGAACAAGCACTGCAGACTTACTTGGCCATCACCATTTAGACCAATTGCAGATAACACGCACATAGAAGATGTAGGCCTTAACTTTACGGTCTATATCCCAAGCAAGCTACCCACCCTGCAGCAGCAGATACTGCTATGTGCTAGAGACAATGTGCCAAGCACAGCACATTATCTCAATTTTTATTTTCCAGTGTGACCTGTAAACTTCTGCACCCACTGTGTCTAAAATAAGAACCACGCATAATTACTTCAATGGGACTAGGTACTACCATAGCTTACAAAGGCAGTGGGGTAAAAAGCAGAAGAAATAAAGTCTTTTACCCATCCACGGCTCCTGCTGAGACTAATGTATTCTCATCCTGAAAGAGGACCACAGTAACACTCTGCTGGGAATCCTAATAGCACAAGAAAGACAAAAAGAAGGAAATTCTGTTTTGGGTATCACAGCTTCACCAGAGTACTTAACAAGGTACTTAAAACTAGCTTTTCTCAAGCTGCTGTGAGACTGTGTCTCCTAAAAATGTCAGGAAGCTTCACTGATATCTTAATATTATGGCTGCCTAAACAAGACCCAAAGAAGCACACTAATAGACATGCTAACATGGAAGAGGGAATCTCACAGGGTCTCACATATAGGCAAACAACTATAAGCAACGAAGGAATGCTGAGCAGGAGAAATAGTATTGTCCAGAGAGGAAGCTTCCCACCCAGTTATTCCATACCATGTGGTTAGCCCTGAAATCATATATACTAAACAAACAGAACATTTTATATTTAGGCATGTATGCATATGTTTATATGTAACAATAACAAAGACAGAGAAGCCATGATTTTGAGAGATCAGGGAGGGGTAGAAGGCAAGAATAAAGGGAAAGGGGAAAAGAATGTGTTATTTTTTTAAACTTTATTAAAAAAAAAAAGGCAGGGCATGGTGGTGCATTCCTTTAAACTTAGCAGGTGGGAGGCATAGGCAGGTAGATCTTTTGTGAGTTCAAGCCCAGTTTGGTTTACATAAGTTCCAGGTCAGCTGGGTTATTTAGAGATCAGTCTGAAGAACTGAGTTCAATATTCATAATCCACACGGTAGGAGAGAACTGAGCTTCCATAAGCTGTTCTTTGATCTCTCCATGCATACCATTTATGTATGTGTGTAACATGGGCACACATGTGGAGGTCAGAGGACAACCTGCCAGAGTCAATTCTCTCTCCATTGTGTGGGTTCCAGGGATCAACTTCAGGACATCAGGAATGACAGAAAGCTCCTTTACCCAGAGCCATGTTGCTGGTCCCTTTATCTTTTCCCAGTAATTCTAGATGTTACTAAGGAAAAAGCCTAAACATTACTATTATACATACTAACATTAACTTAGCGAGATAGTCCAGAAGATAAAAATGCACTTGCTGTGCAAGCTTGGCAGCCTGAGTTTGATCACTAGAGACCATGGTGGAGAAAAATGACTTCTATAAGTTGTCCTCTGATTGTCACATATGCACACCACACACAACTAAACAGGAATAAACTGGTTACTGAAGGATGACTTGTCCAAGCCTGCTCAGAAGCTCCTTATAGCATAGGAAATTGATCTCTCCTGCGTCTGAGTCACCAGAAAATACTGCTGTACCTTCACTTATATGTGCTGAAAAGGTGCTGGTTAGGGGAACTTTATCTCCTAAATGCTATTCCCTCACAAATTCTCTTGGAATCCAGTGAAATTTGACATTTTAATGTCATCTGGTCCCCACACTGAGTATGGACTGAAGAATCCACTGTTCAATCATAATAGTTTAGCAGTTGCACCTCCCCCTAAATATTTATTCAGACCTTACATACAAGAATATCAGAAAACTGCATTAATGAGATCAATGGCCACTTTCCTTTCTAGAAAAAAGATGTATTATGGGCATGTTTCAAGCTTCTTTCTACTACACATATGACTACAGCAGAACATTCCACATACATGATATATGGGTGGTAAATTGCCACAAGATCAGGGTCTAAGATGGTCTTATTTGCTGGTATGCCTGATTCATATATTGCAAAAAGCTAAGGCTGCTGATGGGCTGGGGGAGGGGGGGTCTTATAAGCTGAACTTGACTTCCTACATGCCTGATGCTGCCCTCAATGATGTAAGAAACACTTTCCACAAGCAGAGCAATTCCCCTACCCGAACACTACCTGCTGAGTGACTCAAAGGGGGACGGAACACCCCTAGAGCTGTGGCCATCCTCAAAAGGTTGGGGAAAGAAATCAGACCTACACTCTCTAGAGGGAGCAAGAAGCCAGGAGAGACTGAAACAAGGCCATCATGCACACCCGAGGATGGGTTCTGGGGTGTGTGGCTTAAACAGTCTTAGGTAGTAGCCTACTTTTTATTTCTGAAGGCTCCCATCTTTCTACAAGATCAAAGGGAACAGTTATTCTTTCCTGTTCCAAATGTGAGTTTATTCACTTTCTTTTGGTTAAGAATGTGAACCCACATTCTTAAAGACTGAAAAAAGATTTTGCAGTTAAGATGCTTGTTTAAAGTAGCTAGCAATGACTCAGTTTATTTTTTTTCTTTATTGTTTTAAAGCAGTGGTTCTCAACCTTGCTAATGCTGAAACCTTTCAATATAGTTCCACATGTCGGGGAGGCCCTAAAAAAGTTTTCATTGTTACTTCATAACTAGTTTTGCTGTTATGAACTGTAAATATCTGATATGCAGGATTTCTGATGTGACCCTCAAGGGGGTTGGGACCCACAGGTTAAGAACTGCTGGTTTAAAAGCTTCACATGTGTTTATTCTACATCAAACTACTGTGCCCCAAACACCAGGGCTCCCTTAATCTTCTGAATGTTTTTCTATCACTCAAGGTGACCTGCTCCTTTTCCCCAAGTCCACATGACTGAGATCTTGGTGTACATCTATAGCACGTGGGGCTAGCAGCCGGCCTGCCAGCCAGTGTAGTTCCTGTTTAACAGTCTTTGCCTAAGCATTTGTAGGACTGTGAGTGCTTTGACATTTCTTTAAAAAATGTACTAGTCATAAACACAGAAGAACAATCTACCAGATCTAGCAAGCACCCCTCAAAATTTAATACTAAAATTGTACAAATTTCAGCACCATGCTTACAGTAAGTTGACTAAAACATCTAAAAGGAAATAACTAAACCTACATCCATCTTTATAGTACCTATTTTCATTAGAAATAACAGAGTGCATGAAGATAGGGACTCATTTCCCATAAAAGCTTGTCACTTGGACTTTAACGTGCTTCTTCAAACTCCCTTTTCACCTTTTATAACAAATGCATATATGCTCAGAAAGCTGAACCTTTACCGTGTTCCCTATACAACCCACTGGAGCTTGAGAACCACTGCAGTGGTACTAAGTAAATTATAAACAGTTAATACCAATGAAATTAAGAGTTACATCCATCTTTTTGCCTCACAAATTCCTCAAAGAGAGATTTGATTCTCCCTACTGTTGAGAGACACTCATGTCATGAATGGTGGCTCACATCTCTAGTCCTAACACTTGGTAGGCCCGGGTAGAAAGATCATGTAGTCCAGGCCAGCCTAAGCATACTGAGATCTTGCCTCAAAAGCAAGCAAATACAACAACTGCCTATTTACACATATACTTCTCTAAAACCTTACCACAGAAGGAGCAAGTCCTTTTGAATTTTGTTTCTTCTTGGGCTTTGAAGGGGTTTGCTTGTCTGCAGTATTGTGAGCTCCACTGATTTGATTCACTTGTCTATAAAATCCATCTGAAAGGTTCCAAGGATTTTAGTGTTTTCTGATTTCAAGATGAAAGCATTATTTAAACATTTACATAGAACCTCAAAATTTTGTGATTTTTGACTAACTAGTAAAATACAAAATAGTTATTTAAAAAAACAAAAAACAACAAACCCCGAAGAGGCTCGGTAGAGGTAAAGATACTTGCTGCCAAGCCTGATGACCTGAGTTTGATTCCCAACTCACATGTTCAAATGAGAGAATGGATCCACATGTGCTGTGGTATGTGTATACACACAATAAATTAAAAAGCAACCCCCCCAATACCAGTTTATCTCACATGGTGAGATTATTACACAAAGAAAGAAAAACAGATATAGTTATAGGTTTTATTCATAATGGCTAAAACATGTAAACAATCATGAATGGATAGATACAATGTGGTATACCTGCACAAAAGAGTAATTCTGTGCTAAAAAGAAATGAGTTATGACATGACTCTAATTATGAAAATCTGGAAAACCATGGAGATATTTAAAAAAATAAAACATCAGTGGTAGCAAGGTTTCCTGAAGAAGTATGGTCACCAGAGCACAGACATATTTTAGGGCAATGAAAGTACTCTATGTATTACAATGGCAGATACATGTCATCTATTTGTCAATATCCATAGCATGTGTAACATGAAAAATAAACCCTGATGCAAATTTTGGATTTGGGGTAATTATGTATCAACCAACACTTACCAGCTGAAAAACGTTCCAACTGAATGACAGGAAAAGCTATATCTGTGTAGGTGTTCACTATATATGGAACTCTCTGCACTTTAATGTTGCTATGAAATTAAAACTGCTCCACAAAAATAGCTTAGCATTTTAAAATTAATACACAAATTAATGATAAACACACCAATGACCAACTTTAATACCACCATGGCACAATACAAGCTTATATTCAATTTAATTTGATTTTTTTAAAAAAGGCAAAATTAATTTTTTTTAATGTGAGGGGAGAGTATGAAGGTCAGAGGACCACATGAGGGGGTTCGCTCCTACATGTAGGAACTAAACTCAGGTGGTTGGGGCACCTTTATATGATGAACCATCTTGTCAGGATGATAAAGGAAAATTAAAAATAAAAACATCTCAAACAAACCTTTGTTCAATGAACTATGCATTAGTAGTTTTAATTCTATCAATAATTTAGGTAGATGGAATTATAATTCAGAGACAATATGAAATTAAAAACATCTATTAATAGCTTTGCAATAATCATGACCTTGAGAATTGAGCAGAACCGGGAACACAAGTGCCCCCTGCTGGTATCAAATGAAATCACTAGCATTTCATTTTATTTTGAGTATCTTAGTAAGCACAGACAGGGTGTGCCACATTTATTAAAATTAACAGAACTAGTTTACCTTTTTTGTTGCACCTGGTGTCCCAGATCATGATGTTGCCATCTCTCCCACCTGTACAGAATACAGCTGTGGGAAGAGTTCATAAAGATGTTGTAAAACTAATCAAAGACACATTTCCATTTAAATTTAGAGAATGCATTCTCTAAAAGTACTGAATTTGGCACCAGAGACTATAGTAAGAAAATGATAGTGTAGCAATTGTTAGCACATAGGAGAACTTTTAATCTTAAGTTCTCCACACTTTTCACACATTACCTCAATTCTGCCTATTAATCTAGTAGGTAGGCACTAATCTTCCTAGTTTAAGATAAGTAACGTCTAAAAGTCCTCTTTCGTAGCAGGTAAAAGTACTACCTCTGGGTATGGACGAGACACTAGCATTGAATGGAACACAGAACTTCCATTTATTTGTAATGTTTTATTTTTTAGGTAAAAGTGGAAGATAGGTATATAGCTATAGTGGCACAGCATTTGCCTTGTATGCATAAGACCACTTACAAAATATGCACATTTAAAAAAACTTTAAAGAAATTCTGCTTCCTATGTGGAAGAGCGAGCAATTAACAAACTGATTCAACTATAATAGCTATACATTGAACAAAGTACCAAAACAACTACTTGAGAGCTTTGTGGACACTGAATAAAAATACCTAATTTTGTAGGAGTTAAAAATTAAACCAGGTGATTGGACTGGAGCAAGCGAGGCAAAAGGTAACTAAACGCCAACAGAAAAACCTGCCAGCTTCTTCCTAAGACAGAGGAGCCAGGAAAGGGACTAGGGGTGGAGAGGGGCTCTATCACAACAAAAGCCGCCCAAGGAGGTGAGCTGGACACGGAGAGACCCTTTACTATGTCTTCAAACTCAGCCTCATCTCTGGGTGATATGTTGGAGTTAACAAATTGAAC
Organism: Tokudaia tokunoshimensis; assembly: GCA_036184795.1. Taxonomy (NCBI): domain Eukaryota; kingdom Metazoa; phylum Chordata; class Mammalia; order Rodentia; family Muridae; genus Tokudaia; species Tokudaia tokunoshimensis. Next base: position 3,825,530 of record BTHU01000013.1, on the reverse strand, counting down.
TGATAGATCCATTGCCCTCCCATATTAATTACTGCACAACTCTGAGTAAACTAAAAACTGTTTAAACATACAGTTTAAAAACAGCAAATTTTATGGTCTATAATATGGTTTGAACAGTTTACCCTCTTGTGCACCAGCAGCAAGGTAAAAGTAGGGCTCTACCCTCATCAAAGCAACTTCTTTTGGCAGCATATGGAAACTGTTTACAGACTCACACTGCTCAAGATGCAAATAAGTCACCGTCAATTGGTCCGTCTATAACAACCCCTATACCCAAGACTAGTGAATCCTGCAGGAGCCAGAAGAGCAGCACACCTGCTGTGAGACAGTGGCTTCTAAACAGAGCATGGCCACCGTGCCTCTGAAAGCTCAACAGTATGGCTGCCTAGTCAAAACCTACAGAATGACTGTACCAGTCGACATGCTAGCAAGGAGAGAGGGAATTTCATAAAGCTTCACCCTTAGATGAAGAAGTACAGGATAATCAATTTCAATTTCCTCTATAGACCAGCCTCCTAATAAAATTTCTAATCCCCAGTGGTCAGCCTTAAATATATGCACAAAAAAAACAAAACAAAACAAACTTAAATTTAAATCTAAGAGTTCAAAAAATGAGAACACTGACATTCTTAACTTCATACAATACACTGTTAATGAACAGTTATGTGGGATCAAAACTCATGACATACATTGCCTTTTCAGAATTCCAGCTTAACAGCAACTACAACAGAATAAATGTAACTTTGTGACCTGGAAATGGTGGCCCATGCCTGTCATCCCAACATGGGATGGGATGGCCGAGGTGGGAGAATCACGTTTCTGGGTACTCTGAGAGCCTGTCTCAGAAATACCAAACAATTTAACTTTGCCAAAAGTCTAACCCACTCAATAGCTTGGTTCAGCATTCCTGAACATTTGTATGAATAAATAAAAACAGGATATGTTGCCAAGTGAAGCGGCATACGCCTTTAATCCCAGCACCCCGGGAGGCAGAAGCAGAGGAATCTCAGTGACTTTGAAGCTGTCTGCTTTACATAGTGAGACACCCTGATTCCAAAAACTCAAAAAACTGTTGGGGGTTAGTCTGGTGCTACTATGTATTCAAATGCTAAATACTTGTCTCCAAGATCTAGTTGCCCCCACCCCAGCAGATCCTCACATACACCAAGAGATGCTATGCAAACCTTGCTCCACAATTTAAAACCATTTGTTGAATAAAGGTGGCTACAGCCAATTACTGGGGAGAATAAAAAAAGGTGGAATTTGAGTTACTGGGCTGGGGGTGGCAGGTAGGGACCATGAAGGATAAGGAGAAAGGAGAGAGAAGATGGAGAGAATAGGTCTCTATTAGTCATGATGGGCCAGCAGCACAGGCGAGAGTGAAATGCCTCCCCACAGCACAACACTGCTGAAGCAGAAATACCCAGGAAGATTCAAACAGCAAGCATGGGGGAGCAGCCAGTCTAGCGTGAGAGAATTAGATTAGGGTTACCCCAGTCATTGCACAGAATCTAATAAAAAAAATCAATTTGCATCTCATCCATTTGAAGTTAGATAGGAATAAGAATAAATCAATTATCTTACAGCTAAGAATAGTACTATCTTACCCACCTGCAAAGTTGGTCATAGAAAAGGTAAAATTGTCCTGAGTCTATTACCTTCCCAGGAAAAGCTGAAGATAATAACCAAAGAATAGACACAGAGGGCTGGAGAGACGACTCAGAGGTTAAGAGCACTGATTTTCCAGAGGATCTGGTTGGATTCCCAAACCCCTCACCATGGCTCAGAACCACACAATTCTAGTCCCAAAGGATCTGGTGCCCTCTTTTGGCCTTGGCAGGCACTGCACACAGGCAGTGCACAGACGTATGCAAGTGAAAGACATAAAAAAAAAAAAAAGATTTAAATGGGCCTAACCAACCAATTTCATTAAGATTTGCAGTTAAAATAAAATCTCCACCTCCTAGTTAGGTAAAGTGACAACTTTGAGAGGGCAAAGACACAAAAATGTCATTGTATCTCTACCATTAAGGAAAATGACGAATACCAACCTACCTTTTTGAAACTTGGAAAAAGCTACAGACTTGAGGCTGCACTGGTGGCCTTTGCATGTCCCCATTAGCTCACCAGCTCTCACATCCCAGAACTTGGCTGTTTGATCACCGGCTGCTGTGACCTTCCAAAAATAACATAGTAAAATTTAAGAAAGAAACCCTTTATCAGCATCTACTCAGACCTAATAAAATGGAAGTCACTTACAAGTTTAAGTTCACCAGGGACCCATGCCAGGTCAAAGACAGCATTCCAGTGAGCCATCCACTCTAAACAAAGAAAATATAGATGTGACAGGTCCAGAGTGTATTCTATGATAGTCATACCAGTAGAAATTTAAACACCTTTTATGGTAGCTTAAATAGGAATGTGTATGAGTACTTGGCCCATAAGGAGTGGCACTATTAGGAGTTGTGGTCTTGTTAGAGGAAGTATGTCACTGCAAGGGCAGCCCTTGAGGTCTACTATACTCTATGTGCAGCAGTCTCCTGCTGACTGTGGATCAAGATGTACAACTCTCATGCTCCTCTAGTATCTGTACCTGCTGTCTGCCTGCAAGCTACCATGCTTCTTGCCATGATGACAATGGACTGAACCTCTAAACAGTAAGCCAGCCCCCAAAGAAATGTTTTTCTTTATAAGAGTTACTGTGACCATGGTGCCTGTTCATAGCAATGAATCTGTAACTAAGACACTCTGGAAGTTTTCATTATAAGATGGTAGCTAGTACTCTATTGTCAACAGGCCAAAGAGCATTATGAAATCACAGATGTCACACAGCCCCTCCAGGACACATGCAAGAGCTACTATCTAAATGAAGTGGGGGGGGGGGAGAGGGAGGGAGGGAGAGAGAGAGATGACTCAGTGGGTGAAGTACTTGCTGTACCAGCAAGAGGATCTGAGTTCACATGCCCAACACCCAAATAAATACCAGGTACAAGTATAATAAAATTAATGAGTTCCATGCCCAGTGAGAGATCTTGTCTCAAAAAGTAAGGCAGAGCATGATTCAGGAGGACATCCAACAATAACTTCTGCCTCGACGTTCATGTACACTCACGTACATGCACTTTCCCAAAGAAATAAAATTATTTTCTGAGTATTAGAAGCATTCTCTAAAATAGGATCTTCTCAAAGCACTCTCTATGTCAAAAGCCTTCACAAAGTCTAACAAGAGATCACGTTAGTCTGACTTTAGTTTGGCATCTGAGGCCCTGCTTGCTTTGCCCTGCTAGTTCTGTGGAGACGCTTATCTCTCAGTTCTTACCACGTGCATATCATCTGCCTTGTTCCACCCAAGCAGCCCACCATCATCCTTGTATTAAAACAGTAATTTACCAAAGGTTTTATGAATTAAAGATGTTAAAAATTACAGACTTACCCTTGAAGCATGTCTTTTTGCTAGTTTGTGATTCTGTATTATATAATCTGACAAAACCTTCTTCATTAGCAACTGCTAATATATGCTCCATACTGGGAGCTGAAGAGAAACAAAGAATATATAAGGACTTTCAAAATGAGTACGAAAGTATCACGTGACTCAAAACAGGGCTGAGAGGGGGCTTAGGTCAAGAGATTTATTGCTCTTATAGACAACTGGGTTTGATTCCTAGTACCTACATGGCAGCTCACAATTGTCTGCAACTGTAGTTCCCAGGGATCTATGGCCCTCTTCTGGCCTCTGTGATACATAAACATATACAAAAGCAAAACACTCATACACATAATATAAAAATAAAAACTGACTCTAACCATCAAATAGTCTTCAGATACTTTAGACGCTCTGACCTGACTAAACCAAGAGTGGCACTGGTCAATGACAAATAAAACTGGTATGCAGACCACCAGCAAATAGAGTGTATTGGTTTTAACTTCCTTTTTATGACCTTTCCTCATTTAAACTATGAGACTGGAGACAAGAACTTCTAGTCACATTTTTTAAATGATTGCTAGGAAAAAAAACCCCTTCATTTTAAAAACATCTCTGTACCTTATAAATCATCAGTTATGAAAATAATTTTAACATCTACCCAAGTTACTTTTCTCTCAAAGTCTACTTTCCCTCTAAGTAGGAAGCAATGTTCTGTTCAATCTTAGTGTATGTATTTAGTCATCTTCTTACCAGTACAGAAGGTGCATCCAAAAGGAGGGACTGGGACTCCTGTTTCTCCATAAGATGTGTGTTCATCATTACAGTTGCACTGATAACCACTTAGAAGGGATTGTAGAGGGTAATGTGAAGACCATCCTAAAACAAGACAATTCCTTTAAGAATTAAAATGTAACACCATGTTTTAGCATTTCCCAAAAATCAAGATAAATATCTTTAGTCTTGTTTGTCTCTTTGAGGCATGGAAGCTATGAGCTACCATACCTGGCTTAGTATTTGTTCATATAGAACTTTACATATGTAATTTAGATCTACTCACTATCTATGGTGCTCCAGAATACCACTTCTGGTATCTTCTTTTCCTTCCTTTCTTCCTTTTGACACAGGTTTCTCTGTATAACAGCCCTGGCTGTCCTGGAACTCACTGATGATCAGGCTGGCTTTGAATTTAGAGATCAACCAGACATTTCTGCTATTTTCTTAAGCCATTTTAAGGAAGAAATTAAAACACTCCGAGGACATTTGGGTTACAGTATACATATTTGAGACAGTCTTATCACGTAGAGCTCTGGCTGGCCTTGAATTTACTATGGCATAGATCAGACTAGCCTTGAATTCAGAGATGCATCTACCTCTGACTCCCAAGTGCTGGGATTAAAGGCATGCTCTACCAAATCCAGTTCCGTTTTACCATCTTAAATGTAGAAAACTAGTGTATTATGATCAGTACCAGTGCTAAGAGATCTGACTCTTCTAGCAAAGACACAGCCACTAAAACATTACCAATTAAACTGTTACTCCCTCCCATGAAAAGTTTATTTTGGGAGTGTCGAATGAGAAAATCAAGCAAACAGCAATCATAATACAATCAGCATTCAAAGGGCTACTGTATCAACTAGTAATTTAACTTCCCTTTTCCTAAAGTGCTGAAATTCTAGGATCCTAAAATTCTAACAGAAACCCAGTTAAAATATCTTATGTGAGATATGACTCAAAGTGGTGTATCTCTGCCCCTAAGGTATGCGGCTTTAGAGAATTCAAAGTAAATTTTCATTTCATTCAGAAAGAAAGCCAACTTTCTAATGTACATCATGGCTCTAAATAAGCCTTCATTTAAAATCTGGTTAGTATGAACAAGTAGGTTGGCTCATTTAAATATATAAAGGTTGAATGTTCTTATTCAAAACACTTTTGAGACCAAGAAATTTTCCGATTTGCTTACATTTTACTGGTTGGGCATCCTGAGGCTTTTGAACATCATATTAGCACTCAAAAACCTTCAGATATTTTAGATTAACCTGCTCATCCTCAGTAAGAGAAATATTCTTTCAAGAAGTAATTGCTGATTAAAGATCAGATGAAATAATGAGCTGACAAGTTGCAAGCACTGCAAATGTTAAACTCACATCTTAGGGCACTACCAATTCTCAATTTTTGTTTATTTAAAAATCTGTACTGGACATCCAGCAGTTTGTCTATCCTGACACAATGCAAGGTGTGCGATGAGGACATGAGAATGCCTTCCTTTTGCAAAATAGAAGGAAAGGATAAAGATGATGAGAAAGGGACCCTTCTCAGATAGAGAAGACATTTCAGCATAACAGAAATGCCACTTAATCTAGTTTGAGAAGGAATGAGTAGAAAGGAGAAAAGGAACTTAATCTAGATTTTAAAATTGCTTGGGGGAGCATGGTCCATACTTTCAATATTAAGTAACCCTATAAATAATCTGTGAAAGACCATTAAAAACATGCTATGTTCAAATACTCATCTAAAAAAGTAAATTTGAAAACAAAAGGCTACATTGTAAAGAAATGTAAACACACGTGTATGATGTGGGATTTTAAGTCCATTCAAAGAGGAATTACATAAGTAAAACTGAAGATACAATTTGCTTTGGATATTTTCACAATGAAGCTAACTCCTTAACTCTGCCTCTTTACCTCAACTATACTCAGACTGATAAACAGTGGCTGACGTGACTCACTGAGCAAGCCCTACTTAGTCCATTATTGATGCATCTCCCCATAATACACTTTTGGATCTTTATTGTGCTATGAATATGAACCTGTAGTGTTCCCAGACACCAACACTCATCTGGAAAAGTCCATTCTTTCCTCTGTACACAGCTAAAGGCCCATACTCACAAGAAATTTTCAGAGGATCAACACCTTGACAATTCAACAGCTTCCACACATTATTTCCAAAGCTACCCTGTCTGAGCAGGTTGGGGAGCTCCCTTTCCTGTCACCCGCTTGCTTCACTTTCTTTCAGGAAAGGGAGGCATGCTATTTTCCCTTCCTCATCTTACACCTGGCATTGTCGAAAGATAAACTACTATGTATCCATTACAAATTTTAAAATATGGGCTGGAGATATGGCTCAGCAGTTAGGAGCACTGACTGCTCTTCCAGAGGTCGAGTTCAATTCCCAGCAACCACACGGTGGCTCACAACCATCTGTAACGGGATCCGATGCACTCTTCTGGTGTGTATATGAGTACAATGTAATCATATATATAAAAATCAGTAAATCTTTAAAAACAAACAAAAATTTATAAATAAAAATAAAAAACTAGTGAGGTCCTAACTATGAGACAACTTGAGACCATAAGGCATCAGATACCTAAATCCATTTCTTTAAATGATACACTTCAATAAAAATTTTGCCTTTTGCTTAAAACATTTTAAAAGTTATTTCTCACCAATTGCCCATTATTAACTATGGTGATAATTCAGCCTATGGGAAACCTTTGCAACTATTGGGTATCAAAACCACAAAAAACAGCACTTTATATGCTTTTTGATGGGGCATGACAGGGTGATAAGAACTTTACAATAGGACAAACTTGGGGGAGAAATAAGATAGAAATATTCAGAAGAAAAAGCAACCATATAAAACACCCAACAGTTAAAGCATTTGCCCACTTTTTAAAAAAGAGACCATGACTACCAAGTTTGTATAGTTGTTTATAGTGTCAGATGAATTTAAAAGGTTAAAATAGTATTTATCTCAAGATGCTAATTCACAAAAAGGCTAAAAATTATATTTTTTCACGTTTAAAGCTTATAGTAAAAACTTTTGGATATGGACTTAAAAATTCACAAGAGTAAGTAATTATATTTCCATTTTACAAACATAAGTAGAGAAAGGAAACTAAAGGCACATTTTGGAGGCTTGTTTTGATCCAGGGAGTAAGTGTCAGGGCACAGTCTGGGGAAATGGGATAGAGACAATGGAAGACTCGGTTTGTGGTAAAGAGGGTGAATCAATGGGGATGAAAAAGAGATCCAAGCAAATGTAAGCATTTTTTTTTTTTTTGGAAAATGTCAGTATGAGGAATATGGAGTCTTTGAGTGACTCTCAGGTTTTAGCTGGGGGACACCAGTTTAAAATAATGCCACTCCCCAAAATAGGTAACAGATTTTGGGGGAAAAGCCAACTCAGTTTGGGACATTAGAATGTAAGATGCTTGTATCCCTAATTAAGATCAACACACACGGCATTTACAGAAATTAATCCAAAATATAGGGAATGGAAGAGTGTGGGCAGCAGTAGAACCCTTACTTATGACTATAATCACCCAAGGGAGTGGGGAAGTGACCAAGGGCGGCGCAGCAGCCGCGGAGGGGAAAGGTGAGCAGATTTCAGGAGGTAACAATAAACGATCCCAGTGCCTATCCCTGACCGAGGATCTGTAAACAGGAACCACGGGCTGAAAAGGGGGTAGACAGAAAACGTATCACACAGGAAAAAGAGACTCAGACGCTCCAAGGACCGCTCACAACCGTTGTGCAGGGAGGCCATTCCTAACGCCAGGGAAGTTACTTTTGTAAAGTTCTAGGAGAGAAAGAGGCAGAATATAACCACAAGAGTACCCACGGAGGAAGTACGAATACAAAGTTTTAGATCGGAGCAGGACCCCAAGGAGCTTTCTTCTCCACATTCCTAAGCCCATTCTTCAAAGTCTTAGTTCAACGACACATAGACCTAATCGCACCTCTGATTGCCAACGTTTCTGTAAGGCTGCCTAAGAGAACTGTAGGAAATGAGCTCGCTTTCTATACGCCAACAGGAGAATATGGCTGGATTCCACCGTGGAGAGAACGACGAATTTAATCCCGCTTCTGGAAATACCTCGGCCTCAAAACACATTTGGGACAATACCCTTCCGTCTCTTACCCGTGGCCACCTCGTGGGTGTGGCTACGGGCATCTCCTGGACTGTGGCTTAGAACTTTGCAGAGCCTGTAGAGATGGGGGAGGGGGCTTTGGCGCCGTAAATGCACATGCAGCGTCTTCCCCGCCTGACTGAGTTCCTCAACGGCCGGCCGTGCGCCCTGGTGGTGCACAACAGCCAACTTGCAGGGATGGCGAAGGTTCTGCAAAGACCGCACGTCGCCGGTGCCAAAGCGTCCCCACCCCCGACTCACACAAGCCTGCTCTCTCCAGCTAACGCGCGATATTGACGTAAGCAGCCAGGGGGCCCGGGGACGCCAGTTAAGGTCCTAACTTGGGCCTCCGTTCCGATCTGAAAAAGCTCGATTACGGTGAAAAGCGTCCGGAAGGAACCCAAGCACGACGTCCCTCGGCGGTCCTCGCTCGCCCGGACTCGCTCCGGCCGCGGGAGACCTCGAGGCCCACGGTCGGCAGCGATCCAAGCTGGAGCGCTTGGGGGGAGGTGGTTCCCGCCACGGCCGGCGGCCGTTGGGACCGTTACTCACCGTTCCTCAGCACGCCAAGTTGCGGCTGGCGGAGCACCGAGTTGAAGAGCATCTGGGCCTGAGGAGAAGGCTCAGCGGAGGGGAACGCCGAGAAGATCGCCCCCAAGTTCCACAGGAGCCTCCGTGTGCGCCCTCCTCAGCGCGACGAGGTTTTGCCTCCAACTCCCGCCACTGCGAGCCCCAGCCGCCAAACTCCGCGCCAAACTGACGTCATGCTCTCTGATTGGCTCTCGTCGGCTCGTCCCCGTCCTAAGCCCCGCCTCCCTCTCGCTCAACCGCGGGAACCCAGGGTTCACAAGCTCCCTGAGCGCCTGCGCGGGGGGCCCGCAGAGGCGCTGGCGAACCGCGGGGCGGCCGAGGCGCATGCGTACACTGCCTGACAGCGCGCAGAGGGGAAAAATCCGCGAGACCGCGGCGGGAGAAGATGGCGGTGCTGGGGAAGAGTTTGTAATCTTTGTGACTGTAACTATTCGGGTCATGGCGTCAAACTCAACCAAGTCTTTCCTGGCCGATGCCGGCTATGGCGAACAGGAGCTGGACGCAAACTCCGCTCTTATGGAACTGGACAAAGGTACTGGAGGAGGGAAACGGGCGAAGCGTCTGGGGGAGTGGCGCCACCTTGTGGCGGCAGCTAGAGGGGCTAGAAAGGCGCATGCGCGGATGTATGGGGCGGGAAGCGCCGCTGCTGGTCTTGGAGCCAGCGCTCTGGCGCCTGCTGGGTTGCAGGAGTTGCCTTGCACAGTTGGAGCAGAGGCCCGCGCTTGCGAGGACGCCTTTGACCACTTGGGGGCACAGTCTCCCGTTTCCCAAACAGCAAATGAGATAATCCCTAAAAATACTGAATTCTGAGATTATTTTTTTTAAAAACGTTCAGTGCAGGTGAATCCTTCATCAAGAGAGCCAAATGGTTTCCTGAGCGTTTTTACAGCGACTTGTCTTGTGAGACTGTCAATTGCGAGTTCTAAAACAGGGTCCATATGAATGAGAAGCTCTGAAAAGCATGGCTGAACGCTCTCGGTCTCCGCAGACAAGTTCCACTAGTTAGCTTCCCTTGTAACAAGTAGCCAAGAGAAAAGATTTTAGTGTTAGGAGCTGAATTCCACTTCTACTAAAGTGACTATGGAAAGCGACGTTATCATCTGGCCTCGATTTGTCTGCAAAATGGGCACAGTACATCAGCAGTGTTGTAAATGTTAATGTAATGCTGGCGGAAAGATGCATTTACTAAATGCTGAAGAGGTACTTTGTTTCTAGAGATGGATAAGGGAAGCGAGGACAGTTAGCCATAAAGAAGTCCTGTGTAAATGTGAGACCTTTGTTTCAGTGTACTTCCAAGATTTTTACACTATAGACAATTCTTGATTAACTGTAGCCAGTGTATATAACCTGTAGAGAACTGGACTGGAAACTAAGGGTCTGTGCACAAGTTCCCTTTAGCCCCTTTGACTTGAACATGCCTATTGACCTTTAGGGACTTAAAAAAAAGTTAATGTTTGTATTGGGTTGTTATTGATAGGTTATTTCTCTGATGCCCGTGAAATGAGACAATTTAAGCCAGATTAGATTGTATTAAAGGCATACTTATTGGGAAGCTGCTCTGGGGTGGCAAAGACCAAGGCCAGGGAAGCTGCCCTGAGAGAGGGAGAGGGGTTAGGGAAGGGAGACAGAAAGAGAAAGGGGCCATGTGTGCATAGGGAGAAGAGAGAGAAAGAGACGGAGATGTTTGGATTATTTAGGGTAGAGTCGGGGGGGGGGGGGGGGAAGGGCGTCCAGCCCCTGGGCTGGAAAGTTCAAGGTTGAGGACCAGGTGTGCCAGGTAGGGACTGAGGGATGCTGGGAGATCCTGGAGGTCCGGTCAGCCTTGGTATGTAAAATATGCACCTCAGTCCCTTGTCCCGGGTTGAAACCAAACAGTTATAGGGAAGAGTTTTTTACATTTTACTAAAGTCTGTGAAGTCCAGGTTGGCCTGGATTCCCTAAAGCCAAGGATGACTCAACTTTGGATCCTCAACCTCCCAAGCCCTAGTCCTGATGTGGCCTACCATACTGTTTTGTTCAGTGCCAAATACTTTACTATTTGAGACACAGCCTGCCCCGTGTTGGAGCCTTAAAGCCTTTACTTTCTCTCATATACCTAGAATGTTACAGCATCTGAACTGCGTGTATATTCTCACCACACAAAAACTGATGTTGATCTGTTATATTGGTTTTTACTCTTTAACAAGTTATAGGTCCTTTTGCCCCTGAAATATAAAGTTATAATAGGAACTTTATTCTTTAATATTGCCTAATAATTCCCTTCCCACAGAAATTTTTATCGCTCTAGTGTTGCTGATCTCGCCCCATGCTAAGAGTAGACAGTGTTGTAGAACAGGGACAAGGATCTAAGGTTACCTTCTAAAAGTGTGACAGCTTACCATGTGACCCTTAGAACCCACAGTAGAAGACTGACTCCTACAAGTTGTCGTCTACCTGCAGTACTCCTGTGCTTGCATTCACACACATGCACATATGCACACATACGTATGGTAATAGTGAAATAAAGTTTACATTTTTAAAAAACGTGCTGCGGCTGTAAGGATGACTTAGCCTTTAGGAGACCACACTGCTATTTTGTGGGACCAGAGTTCAGTTCTCAGCACTCACACCCCAACCTCACAACTGCTTGTAACTCTAGAGGGTCTGTTGTACACATATCTCTCCCTGTCCCTACATACAGATAATTAGAAATGAAGATCTTTAAAAGAAAATGTTGCAGTTGTAATGAAAAAATTAATACAACCTTTTTAATAAGAAGAGTTGGAATAAAAATATGTATGTGTAAGAAATAAGCAGGTGGCTGGTGAGTGTTTTACAGATGAGCCCAGGCTCAGTGAGACACACTGTGTAAGCCAGGGACAGCAGTGTGACACAGATGGACCCAGGAGGCATTGCCAAAGGCCGAGTCTCACATATCACTCTAATAAATGTAGCTTTTCCTAACGTAGATGATTGTCATTAGACCAAGTACTTCCCCTCAGGTGATTGGAAGTTGTCAAGATGAAAGCAGGTGAAATCTTCTTCCTGCAGAGAGAAAACTTAAGTGACATCACTCAGCCTGGTGGCTCTGCACGCCTGGCTTGGAAAGGGTGGGTGGGAGTGGGAAGGTGACTCATGCGCTCTCTTGCTGCACGTGCAGTGGAAGCTGGTGAACTTAATGCTGTGGGAAGAGCCTGCTCCTGGAGTGCTAATTAATCTCTGGAGAACTGGGTGAGAGTCAGGACGGAATCCACACACTAGGATTCCCCCAGCGGTGTTACTATCCACCCAGTTCCACACATCTTCTCCCTGTGAAAAAGACCACGGTTGTACTGCCCGTGTGTGCACAAGTGTAATTGGTTGCTAGGGAGAGAGAGGACTTTACTCCACAGCCCTTCTGAGAGAATGGCCTTAGCCACTGGGTTGGGTGTGCACTAGGCAGCTTACTCCATGTCATTACTGGTGGTTTTTAGATACATGGGCCATATAGATTCAGACTCTTTTTCCTGAGGATATTTATTACCAGACTACATTGAGTCTGCCAGCATTGATAAATGAACCTTTAAGGTTATGTAGAACCTAGGACAAAGGCTAGATGCAGCAACTAGTTACCACACTGAAGCTGAATTAGGGAGCATGGACTCTGCAGTTTGGTTGGTGACTACTGATGGACAAGGTCAGATAAAGTAAACAGAAGTCCATTTACTGAAACCGTGGCCTCACTTTTATGTATTTATGTATGTATGCTGTTGTCTAATGATTTACAATAGGAATGATTAAATTGTCTCAGCTCTTATTTGTTTTAAACCAGTTTATTCTCATTTGCAGCCTGCATTATATGTCAGTTTGTTCATTTGCAGTGGTTTCTGAAGTTTATATTTAGTAATTATGTCAGAAATGGCCATCTCTGCCTTCTAACTATGAAGTGAGCTTTGTTAACTTTGTGAAGCTGTGGGTTGTGGGTTGCCTTCTATTGTGTAGTTATACTTGGTTGTTTCTTTGTGGTGCTGAGGCTTGAACAAAGGGTCTTATTCCTGGTGTTCTGCTGCTTTGCAGTTGAGCTGTATTCTAGCCCTGTGTGGTGATACTTGGGATTTTCTTTTCAGTCCCTGTTACAACACAAGCACCTTAAAAAAATGAGTATGTGAGATGTATACATGTTAGTGATTCAGTTTTGAACCATGTTCATCTCAGCTAAAGAAATGCGCAGTAATCGTCTAAGATGCTCTTTCGTGGTAATGCTTCATTAGTGGTGCTTTCAGTGAATATTGGTTGTATTGTGGTTACTTAGTGTCTCGTGAATGTTTACCTGAGGAATAGCCCATATGAGCCCCTTCTCATAAAGGGGGAGGCAAAACATTCTCTAGCTTGCCTTTCAAGAGTAGCATCTGACTTATTAGACCCTGCCAGTAAGACACATGCTTTGATTTAGCAGCTGGAGAGGGCAAAGAGCTCAGGGTCCTGCTGCAGCAGCAGTGGCAGCTGCATAGGTCCTAAATGACAGCTCACTGTAGCATCTCTTGTTTCTTAGCAACAGTAGTCACTCTCATCTAATCAGTTTGGCAGTGTGGTGTTAGGTGTTCTTAGAAGTTTAGCAGGCTTAAATGCCAGGTGTGGTGACAGGCCCTGTAACCACAGGGCCTGGGAGGGAGACATGATAGTCACTCACAGTTTGAGATCATTCATAGTAAGTTCCAGGGAAGCCAGGTCTGCATAGTGATTGCCTGGATAGGCTGTGTTGAAAAGCAAGACTGTGTCTCAACAATCAAACAAAACCCAAGAAGTCTAGCCTTAAAAATGTTTAAGAGATTAACTACATAATTAACCAGGTAGCTCTTGCTAATTTCAGATAGGAAATTCCAACACATGTGCCTGAGATTTATGATGTTTGAAAACAGTTGGGCTGGAGAGAATGGCTCACAGGTTAAGAGCACTGACTGTTCTTCCGAACGTCCTGAGTTCAAATCCCAGCAACCACATGGTGGCTCACAACCATCCATAATGAGATCTGACGCCCTCTTCCGAAGTATCTGAAGACAGCTACAGTGTTACTCACATATAATAAATAAATAAGTCTTTACAAAAAGAAAAAAGAAAAGAAAACAGTTTATGGGGTTGAAGAGATGGCTCAGCAGTTAAGGACACTGACTGCTCTTTCAGGGGCCCCCAGTTCAGTTCTCAGCACCCACATGGCAGCTTGCAGCTTTTAATGTCAGGTGATCCGATGCCTTCTTGTGGCATCTGCAGGCCTTGCAAGCACAGGGTACGCATTTATACATACAAGCAAAACGTGTGTGTATGTATGTGTGGTATAGCAAATAAAGTCTTAAAAAATTTAAGAGGGGTTGGGGATTTAGCTCAGTGGTAGAGTGCTTGCCTAGCAAGCTAAAGGCCCTGGGTTCAGTCCTCAGCTCTGGGGAAAAAAAAAAATTTAAAAGTATAGCTCTTAACATTTATACATAATGCGGGCTAAGGTTCAAGGTTCATCTTTTAGTAGGTATTTTCACTCTTTCCAGGATCAATGTTAAAAATTTGATTTCCACATTGAGCTTGGTCACTGTTCTATTGTTGTGAAGAGACCTCGTGACCGAGGTAACTCTTGTAAAGAAAACATTTAATTGGAGGCTTGCTTGCAGTTGTAGAGAGTCAGGCCATTACCATCAGGGGTGGCACTGGAGCAGTAACTGAGAGCTTTACCTCCTGATCCATGGGCGGGCAGCAGGTGGGGCGGGGGTGGGGGGTAGGAGGGGGAGATTGGACCTGGCCTGGGAAAGCCCACCCCTCGGCACTCTTCCTCCACCACGGCCACACCTCCTCATCCTTCTCAGACAGCTCCACTAACTGCGGACCATTGGGGTCACTCTTATTCAGACCACCACAGCTATGTTGCCACATTTGTTAGATTATAGATTATAGATTATTGATTGGAAGCTCTTCTTTTCCTAACATGAATATTTGACATTGTAACTATTCCTTGAAATACTGTGTGAGTCATAGCCTACAAACTGTATTATAGTTTTTATTCAGTTGAAAATACTTTTTCTTATTTTCCTTCTGATTTCTTCTTTCCCCTATGGGTCATTTAACAGAATATTGATTATCAAATACATAGAAGGTTTCTAGATGTTCTTCTAATTCAATTCCATTGTGATAGAGAGCATAAACTGTGTGTGTTGTTTTATTTTCTTTATAGTACTAGGGATTGCTTTTGAGAGTGCTAGACAAGTGCTTAACCACTGAACGCAGTTCTCGTCTGTCCCCCCAACCCCCTCTTTGAGGCAGAGCTTTGCTAAGCTGCTCAAGCTAGCCTTGTACATGCTCTGTAGTCAGGGCTAGCCCTGAACTATGATCCTTTTGTGTCAGCCCGAGTATGCAGGACTGATCCAACCCTATGTCCCAACCCTAACTGACTTCAGTCCTTTTAAGTTCACTGTTATATTCCTGAATAGTCTTAATCAACTGTCAACATTTTAAAAGTTATTTCTTTTTCATTGCTTTGTGTCTAAGAGAATCAGTTTAGAACCTAGAGAGATGGCTCAGCAGTTAAAAGCACTTGCTACTCTTCCAGAGGACCCATGTTAGGAGACTCGTCACCAGGCGTAACTCCATCTCCAGGATCTAACACCTTCTGGCCTATGCAGCCACTCACATGTATGCATGAATTAAAAACTTTAAAATGAATGTGAAATTTCTAAGGCATTTACTTATTTGTTTGGTGGCTATTTTGTTTTGGTTTTGAGGTAGTTTTATGTTATGGTATTGTGTTTTGCTTTGTTTTGAGATAGCCTTAAGTGACGCAGGCTGGCCTCAAGCTTGGTATGTAGCTGAGGATGGCCTTGAACTGATCTTGGCCTCTTCCCATGTGGTGCAATTACAGGTATTATGCCACCACCCATGCCCTGCCTCCAGATAACTCGTATACATGGCATTTTTATTTATTTTCATTGTCAGCTTTTGTTTTGTTCTTTGTTTTGGGCTCTGTGTTGGGGTCCTAGGCTTGGGCCATCTTGCCAGCCTTGGGCTCTGTGTTGGGGTCCTAGGCATGGGCCATCTTGCCAGCCTTGGGCTCTGTGTTGGGGTCCTAGGCTTGGGCCATCTTGCCAGCCTTGGACTCTGTGTTGGGGTCCTAGGCATGGGCTATCTTGCCAGCCTTGGGCTCTGTGTTGGGGTCCTAGGCATGGGCCATCTTGCCAGCCTTGGGCTCTGTGTTGGGGTCCTAGGCATGCGCCATCTTGCCAGCCTTGGGCTCTATGTTGGGGTCCTAGGCATGCGCCATCTTGCCAGCCTTGGGCTCTGTGTTGGGGTCCTAGGCATGCGCCATCTTGCCAGCCTTCCGTTTTAGTTTTGGACAGTGCTTCTTTTTCTTGTTGAAAACTGCTGCCCTCCTCTAGGAGTCAGTATCCGACGCATCTGTAATTAATCCTGCTGGGCTTTCCAATAGGTCTGAGGTCTGGCAAACTCGGGGAGCAGTGTGAAGCGGTCGTGCGCTTTCCCAGGCTTTTCCAGAAGTACCCGTTTCCTATTCTCATCAATTCAGCATTCCTGAAGTTAGCTGATGTTTTCAGAGTCGGGTAAGTGTACATAAGGCCTCAGCATCCTAAAGGACAGGTTGCTTGTAGTTCTCTTTTGTACTGTGTCTTTTCTTGTGGTCCATTAGGACTTCTTGCCACTCAGTTACTCTCGGTGGATGCAAAATGCTTTGTACCATACTTTAATAAGAGATTTAATGACATTTTTAGAAAAAATGAAAAGGTTCAGAGAGTAATTGTTTCTTTAGGGAACAAGATAAATTAAGTCAGAACAACCTTATTCTGCTACTGTGTATGTAGTTTGTAAACTGTAGGGGTTTTTTTACAGATTGTTTTTAGAAATTCCGATGTCATTTAGTGACTCGTAACATGAGATCCATGTATGTGCAGGTTTTGATCTGTGTGTGCTCCTTACCTTCTAGGTTGGGTGGAGGACAATGGCCTGACTCACTGACTGTGACTGCAAAGGTTCATTCTGTCCTGGGGCTGTTCTTGTGTCAGGCCTTTAGGCATCTTTCAGCAGGGCTGCAGGCGTTGTAACTGCTTTTGCTCAGATCCACCGTAGACAGAGTTTAGTGGTTCTCAGTGGTGAGACAGATAAAGATAGCAGGAAAAGCAATGGCCATTAGTACTGATCTGACCCAAGTAGTATACACTGTTCCTAGAGTGTAAATTTCTTTCTCCATTTTTTTTTCTAGAAACAACTTCCTACGGCTGTGTGTTCTCAAAGTGACCCAGCAAAGTGAGAAGCACCTGGAGAAGATTCTAAACGTGGATGAATTTGTGAAAAGGGTTTTCTCAGTGATTCACAGTAACGACCCTGTGGCGAGAGCCATCACTCTCCGGTACTGTGTCACTGCGTGACTCAGCGCAAGACTGGTTAAGCTGTCTTTGTACCTAAAAGGACTTGTTTTTTGCTAAGTCTACAAAAACATGGTAACCATCCTCATCTGTGAATTAGGTTAACATCTGTTAACATCAGTAATGCTGTTTCGGATGTTAATTGCTTCGCTTGTGTCTAAAGCATCCCACTATGGAAGAACGAGGTGGATTTCAGTATAGCGTGGCCTTGGCTCCTTTTGAACTTTCCCAGGTTGGCATTGAACTTGGGAATCTTTCTATGTTGGTCCCCCGAGAAATTGGGGTTCCATGTCCATGCCACCGTGCCTGGCTGCACTCTCTTTCACTTCTGTTTGTATAATTACATGTATAATTTGAGGGGACCTTTTTGAAACTCAGATAATACTGGTCTCCACTCTGGGTTTTCCTGCTCGTATAGTCCTCTTTTTTAGCTAGAAGGATTCAGGAAATCTACTTCCTGAGTTTGCTTTTTTCTGGTCAAGCATCAGTTCAGAATTAGTTGCTTTGCCATCCTTCTGCCTTTCGATTAAGTTTGAATATTGTGATATTTTAAAGTCAATTCTTGGGGTTAGGGATGCAGGTAAAAGTGCTATCCTGACACTACTGATGTTCTGGGTTCAATTCCCAGCACTGTGTGATGGTGCACACATAATCCCAGCACGTGGGAACCTGGGGCCAGGGACCAGAGGTTCAAGGTCTTTTTAGCTACACAGTAACTTTAAAGCCAGCCTGAACTGCATAAAACACCAAGATGGCATTAATTGTTACCTTTAAAACCATCCAGCCAGGCAATGGGACACACGAATTTAATCCCAGCACTCGGGAGGCAGAGGCCGGCCAGATCTACAGACTGAGTTCCAGGATACACAGAAATCTTGTCTCAGAAAAAGCAAAACGAAACAAAACAAGACTATCCGACTTAACTTACTTGAGGCAATAACCTCAACACCACAAACCAGAAAAGAGCTGGGAGGGTGGAGGCAATAACCAACTGGGAATTTAGAACTCAGACACATAGTCTTACACAGTAACTTTAAAGCCAGCCTGAACTGCATAAAACACCAAGATGGCATTAATTGTTACCTTTAAAACCATCCAGCCAGGCAATGGGACACACGAATTTAATCCCAGCACTCGGGAGGCAGAGGCCGGCCAGATCTACAGACTGAGTTCCAGGATACACAGAAATCTTGTCTCAGAAAAAGCAAAACGAAACAAAACAAGACTATCCGACTTAACTTACTTGAGGCAATAACCTCAACACCACAAACCAGAAAAGAGCTGGGAGGGTGGAGGCAATAACCAACTGGGAATTTAGAACTCAGACACATAGTCTTAGCACTGGGGAGGCAGAGGCAGAGGCAGAAGGATCTCTGAGTTTAAGGATAGCCTGAGCTACAGCAAGCTCCAAAGAGACCCTATCTTTCCAAAAAAAAAGAAAAAGAAACAAAAGTTAAAGAACATTGTGTCTCAGTAGTTAATTGATAGAATATTGTGTAGAGGAAAGATACGCTTATTTTTTTTTTTTTTTTGGTTTTTTGAGACAGGGTTTCTCTGTATAGGCCTGGTTGTCCTGGAACTCACTCTGTACACCAGACTGGCCTTGAAATCCGCCTGCCTCTGCCTCCCAAATGCTGGGATTAAAGGCATGCGTCACCACTGCCTGGCAAGATATGCTTATATTAACACAGAAAGTGATAGTGCCAAAAAAGATTTTGGGGTTTATGTGTATGTGTGCGTGTGTGTGTGCGCGCGCACACACCACTTGCATGCCTGGTACCCTTGCAGGCCAGAAGAGGGTGTCCAGTCCCCTGGAATTGGTGTTACAGGAATTGTGAGCTGCTAAGTAGATGATTAGGAACTGAACCCAGGATCTTTGCAAGAGCAGCAAGTGATGGCATCTACGTTAGCTGATCCCTGTCAGTGAGTACAGTATCGTAGGTTCAGAAAAGGTCTCAAAAAACATTGTCAACAGTGATGATTTTGGGAGGGGTCACTGAGTTAGGGATTCTGTCTGAATTGTTTCCACAAGCATGCATTGCTTGAGTTTTTACCAAAAGCAACTAAAGAGAATAATAGAATTTTAAAAAGTGTATTTTTCGCATCATTTGGATGTAGTTTAAATATTTTAACAGGGTATAGGTTCATACTTGAGTGTTTCATTCCATGTATAGCCTGTATTACTGAGGTCCAGCAGGTGTGCCTTAAGAACTGTTGCTGCCAATAAAATTGGCAATTTCTAGTAAGTTTTGAAAGAGATATATTTTAAAGACAAACTATTACCTTGTAATCTTTAACAGTACTACTTAAAATAAGAAGCACTAAGAAATTGTTTCTAAACAATTGGACCAATGGAGTTGTGCCTTGTTACATCACGGAGTAAAAATCTGCTGACCAGGATGTGTTGCAGTTGGTCTACTCTGATCCTTTCTGGTTGAGTATTAGATTAATAATAATTTATTATTTCCTTTGAGAAATAATTAGTTTCAAGTTTTTCTTACGAAATTTGATATAAATCAAAAGAGTCCATATTATGATGTTTCTTTGTTTTTTGAGATTGGGTCTCATTGTGTAGACTGAACTCAACTCTTAAAGATCCTGCCTCTGTCTTTACAGTGCTTGGGGCTGAGGGCGTGCACCACCATGCCTGGCCTTCTGTCTTGTTTGTGAGGAAGTTAGCTGCTCTGTATAGTGAATTTTATCTCTGCAAAGTGACAAGATGAGATGTGTCAGGTTAGAGGTTACGACTACCTAGGATACTTTAGGAACGTGGTGGTGTTAGTTTCAATGGTCTGCAGCTTTCTAAAGTCCATGCATGGCTTTCTCAGAAAGGATTTCTCAAGTTTTGTGTTTTCTATTTAAACATTTATTTTTATTTTCTAAATATATATTTTATTTTACTTTTTCCCTCTTTTTTTTTCGTGCATGCATGCATGTGTGTGCAAGCTCTCTCACAGAAGACACATTTGGGGATTCAGTTCTTTTCTTTGACTGTGTGGGTCCCAGAGACTGAACTTAGTTGGCAGAGTTGGTGACAGGGATCCCACTGAGCTGTGACTGACCTGTATTTCCTAGGCTTTACTTTCCTTATGTTGCAGATACTGACCTGAGCTGCAGGGGGCATTCTCCACCTCTGGGAAAATCTTCTTGATATGGTAGATTAAAAAAGCATTATGGCAGTATTTATTGATGTAGGGGTGGGGATGGAAAGTCTATATTTTGCGATTCTGCTTACTAGCAGGTATATTGTATTCCTAGTACTTTGTTAAAGTAGACTTCTTTAATGGAACATTGATTTTGGGATGCTTTAATAATTCAAAAGTTCTTTTCTCGGCTCTGACTCCTGACTTGTACCTGATGATGATTGTTTACAGATGTAACTGTATGTGTCAGAGGCAGGGTAAAGAGGATAGGATGTAGCTCAGTGGGGGAACGCTTGACTGACATGCATAAAAGCCCTGAGTTCAGTCCCCAGGACCAGGAGGGAGGGAAGAGAGAGGCAGGTAGGAGAGAAGGGAACTTAGCTTTTGCTATATAAGCTATTTTAATATTTCTGATATACTTAAGCATACAGATTTGCTTAGATTTGAGTCACTGCTAAATTCCTAAAGTTAATCATTCTTAACCTGAAATTTATAGAGTGATCTAAACTTTTTGGGTTGATAATCTAGCTTGCCGTCCTTTTCCTGTCCTGATTTAAGTATTTTTCTATTCTTGTGTTTCTCTGTTTCTGTAGGATGTTGGGAAGTCTGGCGTCAATCATCCCTGAGAGGAAGAATGCCCATCACAGTATCCGTCAGAGTTTGGATTCCCATGATAATGTAGAAGTTGAAGCTGCTGTTTTTGCAGCTGCAAACTTCTCTGCACAGTCAAAGTAAGTATAGGCCTTTTAGTAATTTGGCTCCTGAGGCAATTTTTGAAAAAAAATAGCTTAGTATCTATCTATAGTCACTAAGGTATATAGAAAGGTGTAAATAATGAGTTGTGTTTTCCAAGAAGTTTTACAAATGAAGAATATACAAATGTTGATCCCCAAAAGACAAGGATCTCATAGCCTGGTTTGGGGAAGCTGCTTTTGGTAGCTTTGATGTCTACTGAATAGCCTTCCATAAATACATCCATGATTTAAAATTGCTGCTTTCTGATTGTCTTTGGCATAGTTTGGCAAAGATTGTAACTTAAAAACTGACTTTGGCATATTGAGGATCTTAGGTGTTTAAGTGCATGCATGTATGTGTACGTGTGTGGAGACTAGAGGACAACCTCAGGTTTATCATAGTTCTTAGGTGGTGTTCATCTTTTTGTGTTGAGACAGGGTCACTGGCCTGTAACTTACAAAGCAGGCTGGCCAATAAGTTCCACGGTCCATCTGTTTTTGCCTTCCCTGATACTTACTGCTCTAGTTGGTGGAGTGGACCTGGGAGAGAGGACCCTAATAAGGAGGCAGACTAAAGTCTCATGCAATAGCCAGCTCTATTCAGAGCACCAGACAATGTATACTCGGAGGGTTAGGAAGACTCAGATGAGTGAGGAAGGTGTTCAGTCACAAGGACAAGACACATGTGGTAAACACGTTTTTCCACAGAGCTTATGACTAACAACAGCTGAAGTAAACTCACTCCTATCTGCTGCTCTTGGGAGGAACACAAAGCACATTCCAAGGACAAGCACTCAGAATTCCCCTCACATAACTCCATTCTTGGACTGTGTTTGGATGCCCGGCACTGGCATGTAGGCATGCCATAACTGGCTCTTTTTAAGTGTGTGTTTTGGGAATTGAACTCAGGTCCTCAAGCTAGACAGTTACCAATTGAGCTGTCTCACCAGTTCAATAATATTTATTATTTTTATTTATGTATGTGTATATGATATGCACGTAATTCTCTGTGGAGGCAGGAAGAGGGCAGCAGATATCCTGGAGCTGAACTTACAGGCAGTTATGAACTTTGTGAAGTGGATGGCAAGAACTGAACTAGATTCTTCTGTAAGAGTAGTAAGTGCTCTGAACCATTGAGTCATCTCTCTAGCCCTATATTCTATGTTGCTTTCTGAGACAGGGTCTCACTATGCTCTGGCTGTACTGAAATTCACTATGTAGAGCAGACTGACAGAGGTCCTCCTGTATGTGAGTACACTGTTGCTGTCTTCAGATACACTAGAAGAGGACATTGGATTTCATTACAGATGGTTGTGAGCCATCATATAGTTGCTGGGAATTGGACTCAGAACCTCTAGAAGAGTAGTCAGTGCTCTTAACTGCTGAGCCATCTCTCCAGTCCACTTTATGAGTCTTATGTAGTCTTAGGGACAGACTGTTTCAGTTTAGAGGAAATTGCTATACAACATAATTTTTCAGTAATATATGCTTGTATTTGCATTATATAGTACCAGATTAGTTTAATAGGAAAGCCTGAAGCACTCATGTATAAAAGTATATACATACTGTTTATATCAGTTTTTATCTTTCCTTGGCTTGAGATCATGTGTCTCCACCAACATTAGTGGGTTTATGTTATTTTTTTCAGTTCTATGTCTTGCTTAAATCGAAGTAACTGGCCAAATGCAATTTAAGATTTTATTTAGTCAGCATACTGGTACATCTGTTTAATCCCAGCACTCAGGAAATAGGTGGATCTCTGAGAGTTGGAGGCCAGCTAGTGCTACATAGTGAGACCCTATCTCCAAAAAGAAAAAGGGAAAAGAGAAAGAACCTATTTAATCTATTCTGCCTCAGTGCTGCTGTAGCTGCATCTCACTGGCTCTGAAAGGGTTAAGATGGCGTATTGTAGAAGAGCTTGCTCTGGCCAGCTCAGGTGCTTTCAGGGGTGAGGTGAACATAGAGTGAGTCGGCTTCCAGCCACTAACTAAAAAGAGCCCTGCTTCCTTAGAAAGGGGCAGCTGTCCAGTAGCACCAACCCATGGCTGAGATGCAGGAATGTCTGCTCTGGGCTGTCAGGCTTGGTAGGACACAGAGATGGGAGCTGGGGTTGTACAATTGGGATTGTCATCATCAGATGACTTTGTTTAGTCTCAGCAGTTTCAGTAGTGACACCAAGAAGTTATTATTAGACCAAAAAAAAAAAAACCAGAAGACTCCTACTCTGCATTTTTAGACCCAAAGAGCTTAAACTAGATTTTTAAACTTAGGAATTGTTATACAAGGTTTTGATGTAGTTGCTGAATATCCGCTGTCATTGCCCTTGAGGCAGTGGGTCCTGAGAGAATGGCTGATAAATGAGGACTAAAGTCTCAAGCACTAGCCAACTTTATTCAGAGCATCACACAGTTTATACCCTGAGGGTTAAGAAAGGTCACCCGAGTAAAGTTCTTTTGAGTTCAAGCCATACGTGACAAAGCATATTTTTCCAGAGGCATATAAAGGATAGTTAAACATTTAATTGCATAGTATCGACAAGTCATAGTAACTTAAAGTAAAGTAAACTCACACCCGGGAGCAACATGAAAACGTGTCACAAGACACTTGTCTTTTTTTTTTTTTTTTTGGAGCGTTCCTATAAGCACTCAGAATTCTCACAGGACTCCATTCTTGGACCGTGTTCTGACAGTCCACCATGTCTAGGTAACAAAGTCAAAGCTCTGTTAGCACAAATAACATTAACTGGTGCTGTTGAAGTGGCCACAGTGGGCTGCTTGAGCAGGTCTGTTGGGCGACACCTCTCCAAAGAGATGGCTAATGGCCAAAGCTGAGGCCTGAAGAAGAGGCCCCTTGATACTTTTTTTTGTTGTTGTTGAGAAAGTGGGGCTCTGAGACAGTGTAGTTCAGGATGGCTTCAAACTTGAGATCCTCCTGCCTTAGCGCCCAATTACTGGGCATGCAGGTGCATGCTGCCACATCTGGCCTGCCTTTACACTCTTAAATAAAAAAATATGTTGGTAGATACCTACTTTATTAGAAACTAAGGAGCTAATTTTTAAAATGTGTACTCATTTTAAAAATAACAAATTCAAAATATTTTAGTGTAAAATATCTTTATAAAAGTGTTTATTTTCCAAAAACAAATAATTTTGTGAGAAAAATGGCCATAAGCATTTTTTCAAAGATTATTAAGGCCTGGCTAATTTCTTTTTCCTCACTAACATTATTTTGACTAAAGTGTGTGAAGAGAATCCAGTGTCCCACAAGCAGTGGTGGAAAGAGGAGAGGTTTATGAAGCTGTCTTAGGTTCAGGAATGCGAACCTGTGAGTCGGTCTGTTGGGAAGCACTGACTCGCTTGTGTTACAGACCTTGTAAATGTCTGCCAGAGAAGACCTGCATGTGAGAGGGCCACACCAGGTTAGTCAGAATGATTTTAAGTGTTAAACTTTCATGCTCATGGTAAAAAGCATGTTTTCTGTAATTGTAATTTTTGCTGACAGCTAAAGTACTATAATTGTCATAAGAGAGTCAGTAATTTGTCTGTTATCTGACTTTACCTCATCTTCCATGAAAACTCTTTGGCAGGTAGGAAGTCTGAATAGCTGTGCCCCAGGAAAACATGCCGTTTATATCTTACCCAAACATTTGGACTTGGTATTGTGTCTGAAGTATACCTCTATGTGTTTTTTAAATTAATACAATGAGTGATTTCAGTTTTGCTAAGAACATTATATACAACTAGCTTGTGTTCTCTTTTTAATATGAGTTTACAGTAATGAATAACACATGACATGGGACAGTTGCTGGCATTGCCTCGATTTTTGCTATCTCATCCAGATTGTTACTCAGTGTCCTTTCACCAAACGTGACGGACGGACGGACGGATGGACGGACGGACGGATGGATGGATGGATGATGCCCGTGTCATTGTACCTGGATAAACCATGAGATTGAAGCAGATGTTACTTAATACAAAATGTGTTTGTTGTCAAGAGATCATGTAAAAGAAAACATTCTGTAATTAGGTGGTACTGGTTCTGGAAGGTTGCAAACACCTCACCCCAGCTGGAGACTGGCAGTGCTTGATTTCCTCACTAACTGCAGTAGGTGCGGGCACCACGAACTCTCAGCCTCTCATTTCAAATGTGTGCTTAGCTGGGGCACGGTGCCAATTAACCCTTGCTTGAATCTATGTGCACATATGTGCCTGGAGCCCACAGAGGCTAGACGAGATCATTGGATCCCCTGGAATTGGAGATAATAGGTGGTTGTAAGCTTCTGGATGGGTCCTGCGAAGCAGACCTGGGTCTTCTGCAATGCGAGCCAGTGTTTTCAATCACTGTGCCATTGTTCTTAAGGAGCACAGCCGTCTGTTGCTAAAACACTCAGTCCTGCTATTTGAATTCGGGTTAGTAGTCTCAAAATAGTCGTTGAAATGTCATTGGCACCTTAGTTCTTTGGGAAAGAGTTTTGTTGAGTAACACAAGAAGTTAGTGTCTTTACAAGGAAAACAAATTAGCGTTTGTACAGCCAAGGAATTGTGTGGTCACATTCTTTGTTTTTCCTACTTGCAGTTTTGTAATTCTTTAGACTTAAGTCAGGAATTCCATCTTTTCAGAATCTCAGCATCTTACATAACCACTGGCTGAGGAAACAAGTCTTTTTCTTCCAAACCAATGATTTTCCCTTAAGTATAACAAAAATACATTTTCTTAATTCTTTTTACAAGAAGGTATTGCACAAACAAAAGTTTGAGAAAAAGTTTCAGTTGTACTGCAAAGCAAGGCAAGGTATGCTCATGCAGTGAGAAGTTCTCCCTGGTGGGACTAGGTGATACCTGCCGGTATCCTAGGAAGGTCCCAGGACAGCTGACAGACAGCTAAAGTATTGTAAATTTGAGGAGCCATTGAGCTCACTGTGCTTCCTTGCAGTGCCTGGGTGAGTGAGGGCTTGTTGACAGGACTGTGTAGCACCTTTGGGGCTACACTGAAAAGTGTTCAGCATGTATAATGACTTCCCCATACCTGCAGATGAAGTCCCCTTCCCCTAATGTCCCCACATGTACTGCAGCTCCTCCCAAGGCCACATGCAGTTAGGATAGACTTGCGTATAACTGGATACTCAGGTGAGCGTGCCATGGCCCTCCCTGTCCTTCCTTTCTGTGAGGGGACAGTCAACAAATCCAGTTGTCTTTGGAAGCAAGCACAGCTAAACTCATGAAGATGACAGCTCTTACCTTAGCTCAATCGATAGTGCTACACAACTTCTCATGTTCTGCACTACACAGGAAACTTCGTGATACCAAAATCTGGCTGATAGGGAGGGTATGCAGATTAGGATAGGTGGTCTAAGATAATACAAGTATACTAGAGGAACTCCGCACACTGGGTCAGTCATAAACATATTTATATGTCAAACTCGTTGCCTAGGACATTTCTAGGACCAAGATATAGCTTAGTAGTATAAGGCTTGCTCAGTGTGTGCAGAGTCCCAGATTTGATTCCCAGCCCTACAAATAACAAAGAAATTCTAGAAGACAGAAGAAAGCACATTGCTTTAGCTGTCGAGACGTGAAGTCTTCATTGTCTAGTGTGTAGAGAACTCTCATTGACTTGAAATCAGCAGAATCTATCTTAGCAGCAGGGAATACTTTATTTAGACTTGTAATGAGCTACGAATTGTACTTTATGTCCTGCACGTCACGTAGTTCGGCTGTGTAAGCCAAGTTACTTAACATTTTATTCCAAATGTTCATGTTATTAGGTTTTTTTGGTATTAGGTGACGTTTCTTTTAGAATTGGAAAGCTGTGGCTTGGAACAGCTTCTTTTAGGCAGCTTGGAATATGAAGAGTTCGTCTGTGTTTGCTTTGCATCTCAGATACTTCTGTGCTAGGGTCTGTCTATTGTTCATAGCTGTGTTGAGGTGCACTCTCGAGCATGTGGGAGTAGGGACCTTGGTTCTTGCTAAGCCTCAGGCTGAAGCAGCGGGCACACTGCATCTTTCCCTCAGGGCCAGGCTGGAAGACTGCCAGAGCCTGAAAGTCTGGGCTGTAATTTGGAGTATTGATGCTGCTGTAATTGTGTTCTTTTCACTTATAAAACTTCATCACAGCCTAGCAGTGCTGGAACATACCTTTAATTCCATTACTTGGGAAACAGAGGTAGGTGGCTCTCTGTGAGTTTGAAGCCAGGCTCGTCTATAGAGTTAGTTCCAGGACAGTGAAGGCTATACAAAGAAACCCTATCTCAAAAAAAAAAAAAAAAAAAGTAAGAACTAGAACCAAAAAAACAAAAGAAAAACCAACCAAACAAACAACTCAAACCTACCTTAATCACATTCAATTCTTTGATTTTTCAATGTTTTTGCCAATTGTTTTAATTTTCTCTTTCCAAAGGGATTTTGCTGTGGGGATCTGTAACAAAATCAGTGAAATGATTCAAGGTATGTACATTTTATTTGATAATGTGAAGAGGCTTACTAGGAGTCTTGTTAATAATGTTTGCTCCTGATTATTAGGTATATACTGTGTGCTAGTCATTATTTAAAATAATACTAAGTATCTTCTGTATGCCAAAAATGCCTGAGGTGTTTAGGGCATAGAAATAAAGCAAGACCCTTACTGTCGTGTAAGCTAAGTTCTAGCCTAGTGAGCTGTAGACAAATACAGACGGGATGTATCAAGTGCTGCAGAGAGACTGGTAGGGAGAGTCCCAAGCAAGAGTGACATGATGGAGGGCAGGAGGGCTTGTGCTTTACCCAAGCTGGTGACAGAGCCCTAACGAGGTGACGTGGCCTGCAGAGAGGGGAGCAGTACCAGTATGAGCTTTGCAGGTCTGTCTGATAACATCCATCCAGGACTTTCCCCTTGCAGCTAAGATCAGACCCCAGTGGCGTATCCCGACCCCATGTTATCTTCATAGTGTTTGTCAAAGGCAGCTCTGGCTTTAGCCTTGTGCAGTTCTCAGGAACACTGCTGCCTCTGCCCTCTGAGAAGTGGCCTTGCTGTGCTGTGCAGCTTGAGGATGTGCTACGTCTTTCCACACAAGTGAGGTGGAGTGAGATGATGGGTGCCAGCCAGTTGGTCTTGAGACCACAGCTTTTAAGCCCTGTGCTGTCTTGCCTCTCTAGAGTATGGATTTCTTTAGGATATTTTTTTATGTAATTTGAATGTAAAGAGAATTTGCTCATTCAGAACAAGAGACAAATGCGATTTTAGCCTGCTCTCTTTTATTCCGTTGTCTTTCTTTCTTTTTCTTCTACCAAAAATGGTGTTCCTGTGAGGCTAGCTTTGTGACACTATGAAGAGCATCACCCATTCACTGAGCAGGTTTTTGTGTTATTGGTTTTTGTTGGTGGTGGTGGTTTTTAATTTTATTCGAAGTGTGTTTTGCCTGCACGTATGTCTATGCACCACGTGCATGCCTGATGCCCAGGTGTGTCAGAGAGGGCGTGAGATCCTGTGGAGCTGGAAGTAGAGAAGGTTGTGAGCCATGATGTGGATAGTGGGCAGCAAACCCAGGTCATCTAGAAGAGCAACCACTGCTCGAAACAGTTGAGCCATCTTTCCAGCCCCCTGAACAGGTATTTATTAAATGCCTGCTGTGTTACATACGATATCACCTTTTGTTAAGGTAATTCAAGGGGCATTTTATAACGGAACCATTTACAAAAGGATAGGTAACACATGCCATGAGCTAATGTATCCCAAGCCCCCAGTAGCTTTTCTAGCCCTCTGGAAGTAAGTAGTAGAACCATCTTACTGACCCCTACTGTGCCTTTTAAAAGCACTGTATGTACTAGACATGGTGGTGTACGCCTTTGATCCTGGTGCTTGGGAGGCAGAGACTGGCAGAACTCTATGATTTCAAGACCAACCTGGTCTATAGCAAGTTCCAGGCCAGCCAGGGCTACATAGAGAGACCAAAGCAGTTTCTACTACCATACTTTCTGATAAATTTACTGAATTTGTTGGTTAGTTCTGGTATAATTATCTTTAATGTTAGAACCATTATGGTATAATACAAATTGTTTGTAAGTGAAACTTTGCTAATTAAATTACACCTTTCCTGTTTTTACATTAAAAACAATCTGAGCTATCATTAAGAAATGTCCGACACCTGACACTGCTTGCTGTGTTCAGGGTTAGCTACCCCGGTGGACCTGAAGCTGAAGCTGATCCCCATCCTGCAGCACATGCACCACGATGCTATCTTGGCCTCCAGCGCCCGCCAGCTCCTGCAGCAGCTGGTCACATCCTATCCCTCCACCAGGATGGTCATCGTGTCTCTGCACACTTTCACTCTGCTTGCAGCCTCCTCTTTGGTTGACACACCCAAGCAGGTAATTTCCATTTTCTTTACCTGCTTATTCTTTATAAATGTATATATCTAGTTTGTGTTAAAAAATAAGGAACAACCTAAGTCTTAATAATATTAAGGCTTCTTTGATAAGGGTCAGTTGGCTTTCTCTTTTATTCTCATTCATTTTCTCTCTCTCTCTCTCATTCTCTCTCTCTCTCTCTCTCTCTCTCTCTCTCTCTCTCTCTCTCTCTCTCTCTCTCGTGAGCCCCGGAGGACAAAGGCATTAGGAAATATGTAGAAGGATAAGTTCTTGGTAGGAAAGAAAGGATGGGGTATCTTAACTGCCAGGTCCTCTGCTGCTGGAGCCTGACAAGTTACATGTTACATGGTACCGTTTGTGTATAAGGAGAAAAGGTCCAAGCCTGAGTCTGTAGCTGCTAGTGAGAGCTCTGAGCTATCGTTCTGTAATCTTAAGAGTCGCTCTAAGTAGCACTGGCCTCTATTGACAGTTTCAGGGACGATACCTTTCACAGAATGACTTTGCTGTTTCTGTAGATTCAGCTTCTGTTGCAGTATTTGAAGAATGACCCCAGGAAAGCTGTGAAGAGACTTGCTATTCAGGATCTGAAGCTGCTTGCCAGCAAGACACCACACACGTGGAGTAAGGAGAATATTCAGGTACGCATTCCTTAAGAAGAGAAATGCTGATTACCTAAGCCAGGTAATTTAATATGTCACAGTGAGGCAGCTGAACCCCAGAGATGAACTCAGACCAGAGTGACATCCCTGTAAAGCTTTGTCTTGCCGTGGATAGTTTAGTTCCTCTGTCATCAGACAGTTGTCTTGCTTATTTGACGTCTGAATGTGTTCCCACTAGTGCAGATGGCATTCAAGGCCAGGAGGCACCAGACCCTTCTGGAGCTGAACTTAAAGAAAGTTGTGAGCCACTCAGTGTTCAGAACCAAACACGGGTCCTCTGCAAGTTACTCTCAGCTACTGATTCGTCACTGTAACCTACCTCCTCCCATCCCATGAACATGTTTTTTTTAAAAAGAAAAAAATAAAGGCAGCTCTAAGACAGTAGTTCTCAACCTGTGGGTCATGACTCCTTTGGTGGCTCAACACCTTTTCATGGGGGTCACCTAAGACCACTGGAAAATAGAGATTTCTACAGTACGATTCATTGCAATAGCCAAATTAATTATCAAGACAATGAAAATAATTGTATGGTTGGAGGTTACCATAACATGAGGAAATGTATTAAAAGGGTCGAAATGTTAGGAAGGTTGAGAAGCACTGGTCTAAAATTTTTTGCCATTAGAATTCATAAGTGGAGTTGCCACTAGAATTCATAATCTGTAGTCTCGTTTCCTGGAGGAAAGAAGAGGAGTTTGGTCTATTCTGGATATAACATGGCCAGTGTGACCATGAATGCAACAGCCTTGGTTCCTTGCACAAGAGCTGCACAAGTAATAGGATGTGAAAGCGGGAAGGGGACAAGTTAGAGAAGAGGTCGGAGGGATAGGTGGGCACATGAGAGGATGACAGGTGAGCGTGTTCATACGGTACTGTGTACACGAGAGGGTAATGGGAAAGCGTGTTCATACTGTACTATGTATACTAGAGGGTAACAGGTATGTATATTCATACTGTATTGTGTACACAGGAGCGTAACAACTGAGCATGCTCATATTGTGTATACAAGAGAGTAATGGGTGAGTGTGTTCATACTGTATTATGTATATGAGAGTAACAGCTGCATATGTTCATAATGTATTGTGTATATGTATGAAATTATCAAACATTAAAAGAAAAGAAAAAACTCAAGAGAATGCCCAGATGTGGTATATGTCTACAATTCCAGGTAAGAGGCAGGGGCATTAGTGTTGGCTACACAGTTTTCAACCAGGCTGGGCTGCATCCAGAAAACACTGTATGGGAGAAAAGGCATCCACTTGGAGAAATTAAGGACATCTATGTCTAGAGACCAGAGGACTGATGTTACAAATTCGAGTCACCAGTGTGTTCAGGTGTATAAGCCTCAGGCCTGGATGAGTGCTAGGGAGAGAACGTGACAGAACGGTAAAGTAAGATAGACACCAGCTGAAGGACCTGATAGGAGCAGCTCACGGACACTTGAGTGGAGAGAGATTGGGAAGCTAATCTTCCTAGGCTTCTCTCTGTCATGGATCTGTTGGTGGATTACTGCATGAAATTATGTGAAGCTTCTCAGCTTCAGACTGAAGCTAACTGAATGGTCATTGAAATGTATGGACCTTGGATCAGACTACATTTTTATGTGAAAGTTCTTACAATCACCTATGAACTACTGTTGCTTCTGGCCTGTTGACTGAGAGGGAGTGTGTAGAGTCAGCTGCCTTGCGCCAAAGGACAGAGGCAGTTTTGTCTTTACCAGTGTGATATGGTCAGGTGCCTGGAAAAGGAGCCCTGCTTCAGAGTGATGGGATTGGTTGAGAAAGGAAGCAGATTCCAAGGGCAGAATTCTGGGGTAGATGACACCGGAAGGGCTTTTCTGTACAAGTGGTTGGTTCCGCCTGCAGGAAGAAGACAGGGTAATAATGGCCTGACATAGGTGGTGGGTTGGCATGTGGTACCGACTGAAATAACACCTTGTGATTTTACTCAGTTATTTTCACATTTATTTGTCTGTTTGGGTGGATTGGGTTGCGTGTGCACGTGGAGGTCAGAGGATAGTAAGTGACTTATAGAAGTTGGTTCTCTCCATCATGAGGCTGCCAGGGATTGAATTCCACTCATCAGGACTGATGGCGAGTGTCTCTAACCCTCGAGCATCTTCCAGGCTCTGTTTGCTTGTTTTAGTTAGGAAAGAATAGTGACTGTGGATGAGAATGAGAGAAGAGGCTTGCAGAAGCAGGGACACTCAGGGTACACTCAGAAGCAGAGGGCTGCAGGGAGTTGACAGATTTGAGAGCAGCAGTGTGTGGTGTCTGGCAAATGTGTTTTAGGTGGTTTGAAAAGCTACATGATGGGTAAGGTAGCTTTGGGCCTTTCCTTTTCCTGGACTTCAGTAGATTTTAGAGTTGGAGCTATGACGTCATGACAAAATGAACTGGGTGCTTTTTCTCTTCCTGATCTGTAGCACTTGGAAACAGTCACAGAAGTTTCCTGTTACCTGAGGGCACAGCTAGTGTGCTACACTGAGTCTGAGACTTTGTCCAGGAAGTTTTCTGAGAACACTTCCCGTTATTGTGGTCATCACAGTGACATTTTCTGCCTCTTTGTGAGTCAGTTCGATGCTCTTGACGTAAGAGTCATCTTTCTTCAGGCTCATGATGCTTCAGTTTCTAATACATTTGCTATATTCTTAGTGTTGTAGGTCTCTGTGTGCCCTCCGATGCCTGCTTTCTTTCTGGGTGGTTTGTTTTGGCACTGCTGAGGTTGGGTTCAGCATGCACCCCCTGTGCCCTGCGCTGGGATCCTTGCAGTTTGCACTTACTTACTGGAACTTGGGTTTTTTGTGTTTTGTTTTTGTGTGTGTGCTTTTCAGGTGTTTTCTTTCTTGCTTAATAATGGAAAAACTTAAAGCTATTAATTTCCTATTTCATAGATTGGCTAATTATGATGTATAATGTAATCATTATCATTGACTTGGAATGCATTTTTAAAAGACTTATTGTATAGCTTATTTATACAAGTTTTTGGGGTTCAGTTTGATGGCTTTTTACACACTTGTTTCTCTAACCACTTCCACAAACTGAAATACAAGACGTTTTCTTCACCCTAAAACTTCCTCAGTATCTATAACCAGTCCTTCTCCAACTGCTGATAATACCCAACTTAATTTCTGCCCCTCTAATTGAGTTGTATGGGGCTAGAAAGATGACTCTGTGCATAAACGCAGCTGCCGTGCAGGCCTGATGATTTTGTTATTAGACTACTGTTGCACGATATTTGATAACACTGTGAACCCTGAGACTGTGTTACTTACTGGCAAAAGCTGTTTCTAGTTGTGGTGTGGCTCAGCCTTAGGACACACCTTTTATCCCTCTGGCTGGAACCCAGACTCCCAGCCCCACCATGTGCTCACCTGGACTGTCCCTCTCCCACTAACAGCCTCCTGATCCAGCCTCCTGCTCTTGGGCCCATCCTCGCACAACTGCTGCTCTTGATGCAGTTGTTTAAGTGGGTTTTTCTTTTGATTGAAAATAGATCCTTGAGGAGGATAATTTCTCAGAGTTCAAGCTTGGCAGTGAGTGAAGCACACATTTCTTTGTGCTTCCCCCAGGTTTTCTGTGCAGAAGCGACGACTATAAATGTGAAAATGTCTCCATCCACATGTAAGGAGTGTGTGCCTGTCTTTCCCTGTAAAAATGAGAATGTTAAATGTGACTCTAAAGTGTTGGTCACATAACAGTCCACCTTGGAGAACATTCCTGTTAGCAGACAGGGATGTGTTCTTCCTGGCTTTACAGTGTTCCCTTTGTGTTCCAGTCTCGCTGCGAGGAGGAATCATTTCCAGTACCTGTAATAGTTTATCACAATCACTTTGTGAACATGAGTTTCTAAAAGAGGGATTGGGTGGGTCCAGTAATGTGTATTTAATATCTTTAATTTGAAAACTATGGGAGATTTTAAATACCTGAATTTAAATAGGTTCTTAGGAAGTGTGTGTATGCCGACTTTTATTTGATTTTGCTTGTCAGCAGGACCTTGCATGTGCTTCCTGACTGGACACTGATCTAATGTGATACAGTTTTGTCATTGGCATCATATTGAGTCTTTATACTTTTTAGAGTTGTATTTTTTATCAACCATAAGAAAGGAGACAGAGATTTAATCTTATTTTATCCAGTTAGGTTTTTCTTAGTTTATTAAGTGATTCATCCAATTTGAAATGTCATTGGCATGTTTTAAAAGCCTGGTACATAATTGCATCTCATCTATTTCTTGCCTGAACTTTTCTGGATTAAAAAAATAATTCCATGCCAGGTGTGGTGGCCCATGCCTTTAATCCCAGAACTCAGGATGCAGAAGCAGGTAGATCTCTGTGAGTTCAAGGCCAATCTGGTCTACCTAGTGAGATCTAAAATAACCTGGGCTATGTAGAACAACCCTGTATCCA
Source organism: Tokudaia tokunoshimensis (assembly GCA_036184795.1). Lineage (NCBI taxonomy): Eukaryota > Metazoa > Chordata > Mammalia > Rodentia > Muridae > Tokudaia > Tokudaia tokunoshimensis. The sequence goes on along the minus strand of BTHU01000013.1, from coordinate 3,790,954 downwards.
AAAAATAATATAATATTTGTAATTAGATATTTTAAATCACATCTCTCCCCAAATCCTATTAATGGTTTTATTGGGATCTGACTACATTTATGATTTCCCAAAATTTTATTTTTAGTTTTATTTTAAATTTTTCTCTGTTAATAAGTTTAATTCAACAAGACAGTTGTCCTGTGATAGAGGCGCACATTACCCAGAATGAAGTAGAGTCATTGTGCTCTGAGCACATGCCCCTAGTTCACTGCAGTGGAGACAAGACCTACGTCATGTGGAGTGCCTCTGGCTGCTGCTGTCAGTGAGGCAGACCAGACAGCCAGAGGCCAGCAAGTTTCCATGTAACACTCATACCCATCTCTCTGTATTGGTAGTTCACATAAGTTCACCACATTTGTTATGACGGACCAGGATGGGGGGTGGGAGTCAGAACTCAGTACACTTAAGATAGCTGGGAGCTGGAGAGATGGCTCAGCAGTTAAGAACACTGACTGCTCTTCCAGAGGTCCTGAGTTCAATTCCCAGCAACCACATGCTGGCTCACAACCATCTGTAATGGGATGCAATGCCCTCTTGTTGTGTGTCTAAAGACAACTACAGTGTACTCATATAAATAAAATAAATCTTTAAAAAAGAAAGATATGCTGGTCTCTGAGTTTGAGCCTTGACACTGGGAAAATGTGATAAGAAAGTCCTTGCTGCCACACTGTGTGCTCTCTGGGCTGCTTTGGTTTTTTTACCCATGCCCTTTTTTCTGTTCTAGGACACCACGTTACATTTGGTTATGTCTTTATGGACTCTGATAGTGTGACCTGTTTTGTTTTTTATCATGGAAAAAATACCTTAAAGTTTTGGGGTTCCTTTGAAACTAATAAACATAGATAAATTGGATACTATAGAAGTGCATATGTTTTGATATTTGTATGTCTATCTCTCTGCATTTCAGGCACTCTGTGAGTGTGCACTGCATACTCCTTATGACAGCTTGAAACTCGGGATGTTGTCTGTCCTCTCCACGCTGTCAGGGACCATCGCCATTAAACATTACTTCAGTGTAGTTCCAGGTAAGGCAAAGATAAGGTGAGGATTCCTTCGTCTGTGTTCCTGTCTCAGCTTGTTTCCTCTGTAAACCTTTAAGCTGGGCATGTTTCACTCTGGTAACCTGTCATGTGCTGGTGATTTATTTGAGGACTGCATCTTAATTAGTACCTATAATGATAGAAGCCTGTGCCCTTGATAGAAATGCCCTTGTAATTCCTGGGGATGAGCTTGCTTATCCAATAGACTTAAGGCTAAAGTTTTTTTGTTTTTGTTTTTTTAGTGAAAGTTTTGTTGCATTTCTGTTACTTCCTTTCCTATCAGTTAATTTGAATTAAATAACTCTAACATACATTTATTTGTTCTTTTCATGACCACATGGCATGAGTTTATTGGGAAAATTCCTTGTTACATGTCTTGATAGGAACTAGAAAGCATGATGTCTCTGTTGCCCTCTTGATAGTCTGTTTCCCTTGCTGTGAGTGCTATGTGGTCTGGACTAATGGTTGCCACGACAGACTGATTTGGGAGCCACATATAAGGAAAAGTGGGGGATGATGCATTATGGTGATAGAACAATGACTGTGAGACATTCAGTCTCTGGAAGGCACTGCCACGGAGGTTGTCTGTCACAGCTGGTCACTGTGGTATGTGTGCACTGTGACCTAGAACCAGTAATAAGACCACAGTGTGTTTAGTAGATGACTTTGGGAGCTTTGATCTTAGCTTTTCTTTGACCTCTCCTTCCATATTTAGTGTTGCACTCTTTCTAGTAATCCTTGATTACTTGAAAGCTTAATTACTTGAAATCCTTGAGCTACTTGCTATACGTTACCTAATTTTTATAATGAGGTGTGCAACATTTTGTATCTTAAAACAGACTGTTTTCTTTGCTTTTGTCCAGCAGCAGTTTGAATTGCATTCTGATGATAGTTCTGATAGTCCCAGAGGTTACTCATGACTACAGTTCTCTGGAGCCTTGGTCAAAGGTCACCCTTTTCATAGTCTAGAACAGTGGTTCTCAGCCTGTAGGTCACAATCTATTTAGGGGTCAGATACTTACATTGCAATTCCTAACAGTAACAAAGTTACACTTATGAAGTAGCAACAAAGTAACAGCATGGTTGGGGTCAGCACAGCATCAGGAAGACGGAGAACACTGATCTAGAGGGTGAAGGCTGGAGCTGAGCTGCTTGAGCTATCTGTCTCCTTTGTTTGACTCCCAGGATGTTTGGTACTGCCAGATAAAAGCCGTTCTGAGTCATTTATTATTTTACTGCCAAAGCAAGTCATATGGCTAAGTCCAGCTAGGTGTGGAAAAAAAAGTAACCCTTGATAAAAGGAAGGAAACAACAAAAATCTCCTGGGATGGAAGAGACTGTCAGTTTTTTGTACATCATCCATCCAATGTGTTTCCAATATATTATTCTTTATAAATTAGTTACTCCTAGTCTTTTACCCTATGGTTAACATTCTTGCCTCTGGAACCATGTGACTTTGTCTTAGGAAATTATTTCACATGAATTATAATTAAATTTTTAAAAATCACCAATTGTAATGGTATATGCCTTTAACCCCAGCACTTGAGAGGCAGATCTCTGAGTTCCAGGACAGCCAGGGATAAAGAGCCTGTTACGGTGATGATGATGATGTCTTAATAACAACAATAATAATAGTAAAATAAAATTTAAAAATTTTTATGCTTTAAAAGCATAACATCCGCCAGTATCTACATATACTGATGGTGTGTAAAATTTCAGATTATAGTAGTGTACATAAATGAGGATAAAGTTACACAAAGAATATTTCAAAAAGTCAGCAATAAATTTATGCTGGTCTGTGAGATTTGGAGAAATTTCTGTTTCCTGTGGGCTTTTCTGCTCCCTCCCCAACAAGTTTTCTAATAGTAAATCTTTTTTTTTTTTTTTTTTTTTAATTTAATTTAATTTTATTTTTTTAATTTACATTCCAAATCACTTCCCCTTTCCCGTTTCCTCCCTCCCCGAAAGTCCCATAAGCCCCCTTCCCTCCCTCTTTTCTCCGTTCAACCCCCTCTCATTACTCTGTCCTGGCGTTCCCCTACATCCAGTCTTTCCAGGACCAGGGGTCTCTCCTTCCATCTTTTTAGAAATCTATTGATATGCTGATAGTAAATCTTAATAGGGGAAAAATATCAAGTTATAAAACATCACGTGAAGAAGAAAAAGAATGGCTACACCCTAGGAGTTCATTTTCCACAATTCTGAAAAAAAAACTGGCTACATAGTTTCAGCTTTGTAATATTTTATCCATCTTAAAACACAAGAATTTTGCCTCACTGGTATTGTCACGTCTTACCAGGAATCAGTATAGTATATATGGTTATATAGCTTACACTGTCTGGAACTGTCTTGGCTTGTGCCTGAAGTAATTTTCAACCATGCTGACTTCATGCTCAAGAATTAAGGTCCTCCAATATGAGAGACATCTTGGACTGAACAGGAGTCATAAGAGGAATAGAAAAGGCCGAGCTCTGATTCTCCATGAGGCTCACACATTTACAACCAAGAGCTTCTTTCCTATAAACTAAAATATCCACAGCATAGAACTTATGTCACAGACTTGGAAATCTGAGTTTTAAGAGATACTACAGAAGAGTGCTGTATAGTTAATGTTACGGCCATTATGGTGGGCTACTGACTGCCTTTGTACTGTTTCTTCTGTAACTAGTGTATGGCCATGGTGGTGGGCTACTGACTGCCTTTGTACTGTTTATTCTGTAAAAATAGAGTGGATTCACTGAATCGCAGTATCCTTGACAGCTGTGTGGTTGTGGATTCTTATGTGAACCTTCTGGGGTATAACATCAGCAATTTGGAGCAAGAAGAAGCAAGCAAAGTGTTCTTCCTTGACCTTGCTTTATCTGACAGGAAGATGACATTGGCGTCACCATTTGGTTGGGAATCCATCAGCTCCTGAGATGCAGCCTGTAGTTACTTTGGCTTCTATACTGTTTCTCAGTCAATTGCCATTAATGTTTTTATGGGGAAAGTCCTACATTGATTTTAAAATGCAGTCATTGAAAAATGGATGGCACACTCCTCTTATATTACCCCAACCAAGGAAGAAGAAATGGTGATGGTGTAGTAATGGAGCCAAGGTAGAAAACACTGTTAATTTATTAGAAATTTGCTCATAAAACTGAGAAAACTGAACCTCCAGGCTGAATTGCTTTCTTGAACCGTATGAATGAATTGTAATATGAGTTACTCTTCTCTGCTTGTCTAGGAAATGTAGGCTCTTCCCCCAGATCTTCTGATTTAGTCAAATTAGCCCAGGAATGCTGTTACCATAGCAACAGGGGCATCGCAGCTCATGGAGTGAGAGTGCTAACCAATATAACTGTGTCTTGTCAAGAAAAAGGTAAGTACATTCAAGGCGGGTTTGTGTGCGGCTCTGCAGCTTGAACAGAGCTCTGTGGGTTGGGTCATTCAGTCATTAGCTTATGTGCACTGGTCTGCATTTGCATCCATCTGCAGTGTTCTGATGAAGTCAGTGTCTCAGGTCTGTCTACTTTGTGTGGAGCCCTTAGGACTGCGATTGTGGAATTGACATGTCTTCTAGGGCATTGCCTGTTTTCTTCCCTCTGTTTTGTGTGGTGCTGGAGACAGGGACAACCTATATAGGATTCAGCTGTACAACAACTGGAAAATTACTTGGGTTTTCTAGGTACTTAAGTGGCAGGTGCCTTCACTTAGTGGCAGTTGAGCTGGCATGAACATGATTGGGTTTTCATAGAACCCATCTCTAGGTACCTGCAACGCTGAGCTGACTCACACAACAAGGAGGATATATTTTGTTATCTTCCTGACATCTTTTAAGTGTAAGACTGGAGATGATTCATGCCTCCGCTCAAGAATGGGAAGTACATTCTGGACAGTATCCGCCTCAGTGACCATGCTGGCTTTTATGGGGGCCACAAGCTCAGCAGTCCTCCTACCCATAGCACAGTTGTGTTTCTTGTCCTGGTGTTTCTAAACACTGTTTGCCAAGGCCCTACAGTAATTTGGGAAACATTCTCAAAGTGGACATTTGATTGATTTGACTATTTGAGTAAAAAGCATTTCTTGCATGTGATGTAAGAAACTGCTGTATATGGTCTTAGTGACCTAAGTTACCTGTGACATTCACAGCCTCAGGGAACCACAGGTGTTTGGCAGTACAGTGCTACAGCTGCAGGACATACCCAGAGCTTTCTTCTTAGGGCCAGTACTTTGCAAAAGAGGCTGACTTTCATGAGACTCTGAAAGTATTGGACCAACTGAAAATGCACTACATGGTTTATGTCTGATGGGGCACAGCTATGCTGGTAGTGATATTTCAGTTTCTCTTTATAGTTTCATGACCTTACTTGTTGATTTAATATGAATATTTTATATCTTCAATAATGTGGCAGCATTAAGGAAGATATCTGACGATAGCCTTTATATTTCAGAAACAATTTACATGTGCTTTTATAAAGTTATTTTTAAAATTTTTCATTCAAGGGTATTCATGTTTTGCTCTTTCTTTCCCCTTTTCAGGAAACTTGGATTTATGTGTTTGTTTCCTGTATTAGATGTGATGTGTCTTTCTTCTGTGCCTTTGTGTGCTGTCTCCTGACCACCCAGCCTAATGTTTCTTCCAGATCTCTTGTCACTGGAGCAAGATGCTGTCTTCGGCCTGGAATCCCTTTTGGTGCTTTGTAGTCAAGATGACAGTCCAGGTGCCCAGTCCACTGTGAAGGTGAAGATGACACCATTTAATACACTGCCTCTTTCCATAGCCTAAATTGTGGAGTAATCCCTAGGGTGCAGGCAATCTACTCTGCCATAGCTCCTCAGTTATACCATTGTAAGGCAAAAGCAGCCATGCATGAAATGTGGTGGTTGGAGGGGAGGGCATGACTTCGCTAGCCCTGGGTAGTCGGCTAGATTTCCAGTGCCAGGTATGGTTTCTCTCTTATTGAGAAAGACTCATGTTCAAGTCAAGAACTGTTGGTTACCAAAAAAAAAAAGGTGTGCGTGCCACTACTACCCTCTAGGTTTATTGTACCATGTTGTCCATAGGTGTCATAACTAAGGACTGATTGCTTCTGTCCTTTGGAGGCTTGCCTGGTACCTTCTGGTACTGTGAAAGCTAGTCCTCAGGAGGAGGCTCTCAGGTCGGTTCCAGCACAGGAGCCTCTGTGCCCTGTTTCTGTTTCTGAAGACGCCAACAATTACAGATTTTAATAAGATACTGGACTTAGTTTACTGGGCTATACATAGAGGATCAGGAAGGTTCCAGTGTGAGGCTCCTTCATGTGTAGTAAGGAACTGTAAATCCTGTGCTGTAAAAGTAGGTGCAGTACTAATGTGAGCACAGAGTTGAGAGCGATTGCTTTGAGTTAGACCTTGAAAAATGAGTTTCAGTAATTAGGGATTATTTAAGCCTAAGCAAGCAATATTTACAAACAACATATATGTGCCATTCATATTTAAAGGATTGTATCTGAGTGACTAATGAGAGGGAAAGGATGGAGGGTGGAGGCCATCAGATGTGCTAAAGAATGTGGACTTGATTTTATAGGGAGTGTAGAGACATTAGAATTTTAGGATAGTAGAGACAGTCTTGCCCTTGTTGTAGTTCCCTGTTTGTGTAGTATGTGCCCAACTGTTGAAGATGTGTATATACATTTCTTGAAATATGTTCCCTTCTTATACTTACCAGAAAATTAAGGCTCGGAGGCAGAGACTTGTTGAAAGCTACCTAGCTAATGTAGGCAAATGGTCAAACTTGTGTTTGTCGCATGTGCTTCTCGTTACACTGATAGCTTGTGTGATTACAGTATGAAGGAAAGACAGATGGGCCCATCTTTTCCTCAGATTAGAACTAGTGGGACATTTGTGTTATAGAAGATTGGGAGGGAGAATTTTAGAAACATTTAAAAAAAAAAATCAGCTGTGAAAAGTGAGAGGCTTCCTCCCATGTTTTTAGTTTCGTTAGCTAAGATAAGGCATAGGTCATAAACTAGCCCTAACAGAAAATCCACAGCTGTCAGGTCTTAGATTTCAGTTGAGCAATAACTAAGAGAAAATTAGAAGTGCCTCTCCATACTGATGCTCACCAAGTCATCAGTAAACCGAGCATGCGTGTGCTGTGCAGGGCAGTGACCTTGGAAACATTCTGGAGCCCATCACCATCCTGAGGTCGACTGTGGGTAGTCTACGAGCACTCTGCAGAAGCAGGCCCTGGAAGTGCTGTAGCTGTGCCTCCTGGGGGTTAGCCTCATGATTTCCATCTGCCTACTGACATTCTAGACATATTTTAAGTATAGCACACTTCACACTCCTTCCTGGTGTGGGATTCAGAACCTTGTGTTGCTTATGGAGAAAAATGGTGAGCCTACTGAGAATGTGCCCTTGAGTTCCCGTAACTTGTACAAGGTGTTAGTTTCATACTCGACTTTCAAGTGTAAGTACTAGGGACTGAAGCTAGAGCCTCAGTGCAGGCTGGGCAGGCAGGCTTCCACTGTGGGCGGGCGGGCGGGCCTAACCAGGCTGTTCTCTCTGTGCAGAGTGCTCTCAGCTGTATGGTGAAGCTGGCCAAGGGCCGGCCCCATCTGAGCAGGTCGGTGGTTGACACTCTGCTTACTCAGCTGCACAGCTCTCAGGATGCTGCCCGGATCCTCATGTGCCACTGCCTGGCGGCCATTGCCATGCAGCTCCCAGTACTGGGGGACGGAATGCTTGGTGACCTCGTGGAGCTCTACAAGGTGATTGGACGATCAGCTACAGACAAGCAACAGGAACTTCTGGTAAGGAACTGCTTTCTAAGCCTGCTGTAAAGGACTAGGAACTGGTCTGTTGGCAGATACCTAAGAATGTCAGTACTGCTGTTAGACTTTAGTTGACAAGCAGACAGGTTAACGTAATTCTGCAGGACTGGGGATATAGTGCAATGCTCAGTGTTTGCCCAACATGTAGAGGACCCTAGCTTTCATCACAGTATCACAAAAACTATTTAAAACTAAGAAAGTACCAGTAACTTTTGTTGTTTTCTTTTGAGACAGAGTCTGACTGTGTAGCGCAGGTATGCCTTGAACTCACAAGTGCTGGCTGGGATTACAATTGTGAGTCTTTGTACCTGGCTACCAGGAGCTTTTTCTACAAGTTAAACCTCTCCAGTTCAGAATTTAAGATCCTGAGCTGCCCAGAAGCCCAATCTTGTTAGCAGTATTGAGTGAGCAAAGTCTGTGCTAACATTTCCAGTATCTGAACACATTTGTTCACAAGCATTTCAAATAGAGACACTGATCCTTCATTTGGTTTAGAAGCCATGTCACGATTAGGTTTAAAACAACTTTGTTAGCTGGGCATGATTGGAGCGTGTCCACAACCCTGGCGCTTTGGAAGGTGGAGCACTGGAGTGATAGGAGTTGAAGGCTGAGCTTGTTGTAGAGTAATGAAGCAGCAGGTGGGTGTGGAGAGCAGAAGGAAGTGACTTCCTCACAGACGGTCACCCTGAGACTCAATGGCAGTGACCACACAGTGACCACAGCAGGGATCAGTGATGCAGAGAAGCGGTTAGTCAAGTTTGGTTCACTTCCCTTTTGAAAATATTTTTTTTTCTCACATAATAGATTCTGCTTGTTTTCCCCTCCCTCTGTTCTTGCCAGTTCCACACCCACTCCCCCACCATCAAATCTGGACCTACCCCTTTCTGTCTCATTAGAAAATGAACAGGTTTCTAAGGGATTACTATATAATAGAAGGTAAAATGAAAACTAACACCTTGGAGTTAGACAAGACAAACAAAGAAAGGAGCCCAAGAGAAGAAGGCACAGCACTCGGTGTAGCCGAACCTATTTAAGCTTATCCCCGACTAGCTAACCGATAGATGAGACTCAGACTATGGTTATTTTATTTGGCTTTGACAGTTACTGAGGGGTAACCCCTAATCTACTCTTCTAACTGCTGACCTGGCTACCTCCCCAGCGGTGTACCCCAGATACTTGCTGTTTCTCCTGGCCACATGCTCATGGTCCATCTTCCCCCATGACAGCTTCCTCTCTCTTTCCTCTTCTTCCTTCTTCCCCTGGTCTCTCCTCCTCTAATTGGGTCACTTCCAAATTCACCTACTTCTAATCCCTCCAGTAATCAGTCATAGCCAGTTTTATTTAACCAAGTTTTGAATCAAGTAACAAGTTTTGCACAACAAAAGCTTGTGAACAAGAGAAGTCACTTGTAGTCCTAGGCCTGTATAGAATTTAGCATTATGATACATAACAGACAAAACCAAAACAAATCAGACCCACTCCCTCTGATAAAAGCCATAATACACACACAAAGGATCTGGTGCAGAGCCGTGCACGCCCTGTGCGTGCCGCCTCAGACCCTGAATTCATGTGTGCATGTATGTTGGTCTAGAAGGCCTTGTTTCCTTGCTGTCCTCCATCCCTCTGACTCTTACATTCTTCCTGCCTCTTCTTCTGAGGGTTCTCTGAGACCTAGAGGGAGGGATTTGATAGAGACCCTCCATTTAGAGCTGGATGTTTCAAAGTCTTTTGCTCTCTATATAGTGTCTTAGCCAAGTTTGTTTTTTATTGAAATGGCATTTGAGCTAACGATCTCTATCTTTTTTTATTAGCATGGCTATAGGCAATTTTAAAAATAAAACGAGGTTTTTTTGTTTTTAATCTAAGAAGGAATACAGTAGAATGTTTGCATCTGATTTTGCTGAAGGAAGCAGTGCTAGGCTAGGCATTGTGATGCATGCCTTTAATCCAGCATTAGGGATGCAGAACAAAGGCATCCTGGTCAGTATAGTGAGGTTATGATGTCCTAATGAGGCTGATGAAGCGTCATGACCAGAAAGCCAGTTGGGGAGGAAAGGGTTGATTTGGCTTACACTTCCACATTGCTGTTCATCATTGAAGGAATCAGGGTGGGGAGTCAAGCAGGGTAGGAACCTGGAGGCAGGAGCTGGTGCAGAGACCGTGGAGGGCGCTGCTTACTGCCTTGCTCAGCCTGCTTTCCTATAGAAGCCAGGACCACCATCTCAGGGACGACACCACCACAGTGGGCTGGGCCCTCCCTCACTAATCACAGCTTAAGAAAATCCCTACAGATATGCTTACAGCCTGCTCTTACAGAGGCACTGTCTCAAGTGAGGTTCCCTCCTCCCAGATGACTTTAGCCTAACACAACTATCCAGTACACGTGCAAATTTAAATCCAGTCAGATTGACAGTGAAGGTTAACCATCACACCCCGTGTTAACGCCTCCTCCTCTCAGGGGAAACAGCCATCTCTTTCTTCTATCACTGTACTCGGATGACTCAGTGTGAACCCTAAGCATATGTCTTGCTTTCATATTTTAGCTTTGTGGAAATGTCATGCTGCAAGTCAGCTTTTGTGGTTTGCTGTTCTTGCTAGTAATTTATATTGACCTCTGGATTTATTTCACTGATGTATTTTACTGGGTGACTATATCATAATTCATTTTTCCTTAATTGTGAACATTTTTTTCTAGTTACTTTGTAAGTAGTGCTCTGAGTAAAAGGAGTGCATTGCTTAATGACTTGAGCATGATAAATGAAATATCAACAGAAAGTCCATCTTGTTCCTTTATTATACTTATTTACTTTGTGTAGGTGTGCATAAACATGTGAGGAGGTCTGAGGACAACTTTCCTTCCACCATGTAGGGCTCAGGTATTGAACTGAGGTTGTAGGCTTGGCAGCAGCCATGTTTACCTGACAAGCCATCCCAGTGGCCCTAAATTCTCTTCTGTTTTGGTGATCTTTAATTTTTATCTTTGTCTTTGAATAAAATTACATGCCCTTTTTACTTGTTGTCTGTTAGGTGAGTTTGGCTACTGTGATTTTTGTCGCCAGCCAGAAAGCATTGTCTGCGGAAGTGAAGGCCGTGATCAAACAGCAACTTGAGAGCGTCTCCAGCGGGTGGACCGTGTACCGGATTGCCAGGCAGGCTTCCAGAATGGTAGGAGCTTCCCTTTCCAGTGACGGCGCTTGGTGGGATGTTAGAGCATGCGCCTTAAATGAACTCAAAGTACATATGGAAGTTGTCTTAGTCAGTGTTCTGTTGCTGTGAAGAGATGTCATGGGCAAGGCAGCTCTTGTAAAAGAAAAGCATGTAATTGGGGCCGGTTTACAGTTTCAGAGGGTTAGTCCGTTATCATCATGATGGGAGGTGTGGCTATAGACAAGAAGGTACTAGAGAAGTAGCTGAGAGTTTTCTATCCAGATCCACAGGCATCAGGCAAAGAGACACTGAGCCTAGCATGATTTGAAATGTCATAGCCCACCTCCAGCAACACATCCCCTGCAGCAAAGCCACACCCCCTAATCCCTGCAATCTCTGCAAACTGCTCCACTCCCCGAGGACCAAGCTTTTAAAGGACCCCACGGGGCCATTCTCAAGAGTTCCTTGTTCCTTATGGTCTCTGAGGATGGCAAAGGAACCGTCCAAACTTAACTTTCCTCACAAGCCGTAGTCAGTGTAATAAGTAGGTGATGGTGCACACTGTGTCTGGACGTTGTTAGCAACACTTGTATCTTGCTATAGGTTGTGGTATCAGGGCCGCCTCCCACCTGCTGTTTCTGTCATTATTTATCAGCACATATTTTTTTCTCATTCTTTCCCCAACCTGATCATTGAATTTCCTTAAGAAATACAAAGCGTAATTAGTGCAGAGACCAGAGTGTGAGGGGCACGGCTCTGGCGGTTGGAGCAGGTGCTGTTGTGTGTCAGCTCCTCTGGGAGGAGCACAGACTGCGCTGTTGGCGATAAGGGCTGTTGCGGCTCTTGGGTGTCCCCGCCTCCAAGGTCCTGAGTGCCATTCACCTGCCACCTCCTAAAAAGCTCCTGCAAAATGACACACGGTACTCAATACTTTCTGAATTTTAGACTAAAATTCTAGACTTGAGTTACAATTCACTCCACTTATTTTCTCATTGGAACTGTTTTAGTAAAGAACTTGAGGCCTTGTGTTATGAAAAGCAGCTCGGCATATTTTTTCTGAAGAATTATTTAGAAATATTTAGACTGTCTTAAGGAGTTATGTAATATGCGTTTGTCTTTTACTTGTTGAATGTAGAGTCTCACCCTGGCCTCTTTCTTTATTAGGGCAACCATGACATGGCGCGAGAGCTTTACCAGAGTTTGCTGACGCAGGTCGCATCAGAACACTTCTACTTCTGGCTGAACAGTCTGAAGGAGTTCTCACATGCAGAGCAGTGTCTGACGGGGCTGCAGGAGGGGAGCTTCAGCTCAGCACTTTCCTGCATTGCTGAGTCTTTGAAATTCTACCACAAAGGGATTGCCTCCTTGACGGTGAGTGCTCTCCCCAGTCGCGGTGATTGCGACTGACAGGCACTTAAAGGAAGCACACATAAAGATTCATAGCACCTCCTCTCCCCACGCCTGCCCATCCCTCACACCTACCGTAAGCTTCAGACTAATCCCTCAGCAGCCTCTCCTGCCCTCCTCTCCTCTCCGTTTCAAGGGCAGCCCTGACTGCCACTTTGCTCTTGACCATTGTGGGAAAGGGAAGGTTGTTATGCTTAGATCAGGCTAATAAATGCCATAGAAGATGTAAAGTTACTCCTTTGGATTGATAAGATTACCAGGCTTTCTAGTTTATGAAGAATGAGAGGTCATTATCAATCAGTAGGGGGCTCTTCTCTCTGCCTTGAGCCATCCATCCTCTTTTAACAACTTGGGAAACCTGGTGGTAATGTCAGAGATACATATACATGGAAATAAAACTCTTGTTAGTATTCTTAGTTGATGGAAAGGTTTTTTTTTTTTTTTTTGGTTTTTCGAGACAGGGTTTCTCTGTATAGCCCTGGCTGTCCTGGAACTCGCTCTGTAGACCAGGCTGGCCTCGAACTCAGAAATCCGCCTGCCTCTGCCTCCCAAGTGCTGGGATTAAAGGCGTGCGCCACCACCGCCCGGCTGATGGAAAGGTTTTTTATACCACATGTACAGAAAATTGCTGACTTGAGGCAGAAGGGTAAGTGCTGTGGAGAGAGCCTCCTTCTTCCACATTCTTAACTGGGGCGACGCTAGCCTGCTGCCATCCCATCATCAAGCACGCCCCATCCACCTCTCTCCTGTCTGACTGCTCACCAAGTAGAGGTTTGCAGGGTGTTTTGTAATGTCGAGGATTGAGCCTGGAGCCAAGTGCATACTGGGTAGATGCTCTGTCCTATCATCCCCAGCGAGTCTTTTACTGTGTAATGTCCTGATTCTGAGCCCTTAATACAGTTCCTTATGTTGTAGTAACCCCCAATCATAAAATTACAGTCATTGCCACTTCATAGCAGTAATTTTGTAAGTGCTGATTCATAACTGCTATAAATCATAATATAAATGTCTATTTTCCTTTGGTTTTAAGTGACCCCTGGGAAAGACCCAAGGGGGTCATGACACACAGGCTGGAAGCCACTGCTTAGTAATAAGAAAAAAGTTGTTGGAATCCTGGTGTGCCACTGTATAACGTCTGTGGTCTCCAAGTAACAGTCACCTACAGTTCTTAACCTGCCGAGAAAGGGCTGCAAACAGGAGACCCTAAACAATTCTTATTTTTTGAAATTTTCACCAGTTTCTAGAAATGAGCTGCATCCCTAAATAAGCACTTATTCCCTAAAAACAATGCCTTGTGTATTAGTCAAAAATGAAGATGCTCTGTACTCAGCATTAAACATTTTTAAAGCATTGTGACACACCTTAAAGGATTGTATATATTGAGCTGGGGCCTATTTGCATATGTTTATAATGTTTTTTTAAGTATTGTTAAGCCTGGGCCATTCCAAAAGCAATGTTCCAAATGAAACTAAGAATCAGTGTCATAGACTAGCTGTGCAGACAGCTGTGGTACACTGGAAATCCTACGAGAACTGACTGACAGGCACTTAAAGGAAGCACACATAAAGATTCATAGCACCTCCTCTCCCCACGCCTGCCCATCCCTCACACCTACCGTAAGCTTCAGACTAATCCCTCAGCAGCCTCTCCTGCCCTCCTCTCCTCTCCGTTTCAAGGGCAGCCCTGACTGCCACTTTGCTCTTGACCATTGTGGGAAAGGGAAGGTTGTTATGCTTAGATCAGGCTAATAAATGCCATAGAAGATGTAAAGTTACTCCTTTGGATTGATAAGATTACCAGGCTTTCTAGTTTATGAAGAATGAGAGGTCATTATCAATCAGTAGTAAGAGTGCCAGGCAGGAGCTCCCTGCACAGTCCTGGCAGCTCTTCCGGAGGAGCTAGTTTTGGTTCCTAGCATTCACATAGTGGCTTTCAACCCTGTCACTCCAGTTCCAGTGGATCCAATGCCTCCTGGCAAAATATTTGTTCATAGGTAAATGAAAATGATTTTTCAAAAATCTGCCGGGCAGATAGACTCACATAATAGTGAGGCAGCTAGGAATAGTTTTTTGAAAATTCTGTTGAATATTTAGCAGTCTTCTGTTCTTTTGTAATGTCTGTAGTTGATGAGTAAAGCCAGACTCTTTCCATAGGAGGAGAGCAGTTGGCTGACAGTGGACTCCCTCTGCCTGAGACTTGACTCTGCACTGACTCGGTGCCCCTGAGCTAGGTTTGGGCCTCAGTTTTTCTCCTACTGAAATGAAATCACTATATTCAGCATGTTACCAAAACTTGCTCAGTGCCAAACACTACTCTCTAAGGATTAAAACAGGAGCCAAGAAGCTGCCGGTGCTGGCTCATACTTGTACTTCAGCACTGGGGAAGCTGAGGCAAGAAGGCTGACCTAACTGTATGTCTGCCCTGGACTGCCTACTGAGTTGGAAGCCAGCGTGAGCTACAGTGGGAGACCCTCCCTGAAAGGAAAAGAAGAAGCGCATACACTACACCAGAACAAAACAGAGACAGAGACAGAGAGGTTTAGACCCTGTGTTTAGTGTGTCCTGTGTTACATACCAGCAGCAGTGCAGTGTCTTGTTCCCAGTGTAACGCTGTATGATGGAGGGGTCTTGCTTCATAGAAATAAAACTTACACATGTTTAGGAGATGGGTCTGAGACTCACTTGGGGGTGTGGCCTGGCACTGCTCAGTTCTCCCTCCATCCCCTCTTTGTTGTAGGTAGGGGTCATGGTGGGGCACACATGTTCTAGTTCACAGAGATATGAGGTACGATGGCAGTTGCTTGGGGGTTCGAGTTCTGCGGGGTAAGAAAGGGGACTGTACTTAACACAACAAAGCACATACCTAAGATGACAACTTACTATTTTTATACATCGATTTTCATGCTTTTATCAGGTTTCCTCCTATTTTAACCTAATTAAATCTGTAACACAAATATAACTTTAGTTAAAAGAGCCACTGAAGTGAGTTGGGACTGCTCAGCCAGCCATTTATGTAAGCCCAACCTGAAAGGAAGTTTGTTTTTCCTTTTCCTGGAGACTGTAGACGATTTTGACTATTCATGGTGTTTGCTGTATCTGCTAGTCTTAGAATCCAGCATGCTGAAGCTTTAGCTCCAGTGCCCAGAAGAGTAAACAATGTCCCATTGTCTCCTTCCGATGCCTCAAACTCACATAGCCTATGTTGTGTCTCCCAGACGTCCCCCATTTTTAGGCCCTGGAACCTGTTCGCACTCTCTGGCCATGGTGAACACTGCTCTTCGCTGTGTTCTCTTCTGTGTGCTCTGAGCTCACACTGCTTTTCCTTCCGAGTAGCACACAAGCTCCTCACCTCAGAATGTCAGCCAGACCTTCCCAGCTCTGGTTTTAGAATGCATGTTAGGATGTTAATACCTGGGCTTTTTGCTTTTTTATTCTGTATTCAAGTCACATACACTTGGTGTACACATGCTCACATGCTAATTTTAAAAAATTCATTTTTAATTAGGCTTATTTTTATTTTCTATGTTTTGCCTTCATGTATGCCTCTGTATTACATGTGTGCCTACAGAAGCTAAAAGAAGATAACAGATTGTCCTAGAACTGGAGTTACAGGTGACGATGAGCTACCATGTGGGTGCTGGGAATTGAACCTCGGTCCTCTGGAAGAGCAGCCAGTGCTGTTAATCTGTGAGCCATCTCTCCAGCACAGTAATAAATTTTTAAAATTTGCAAGTAACAGCTAAAGAGGCAGATGTAATAAAGTACTTCCTTCCATCTTCCTACAAGAACAAATCAAGCCCAAAATAAAAAACAATTGAAATAGTCTCTTAATATAAGCTATTTTGTAGCTAAAACAAAATATTGAAAGATTTAAAAAGTCAACACAGTTAAATATTGAGGATAGTTATTATTTCTCATCATGCACAGTGCTTCAAGGGTCTCCGCAGTTGGAGGAGGGAGCAGGCAAATGTGTGCTTCTGTACAGGATGCAAAAACCATTATAAGCTCTGTCTGTTATTTACAAGTAGAGCCCTCCACTGAGGACAGCGTGTGCCACTGGATGGGAATGCTGGGACTTCATCCTAGAACCTAACTAACATTCCCTGCTGACAGTAGTGAGTCATGGTAGTAAGAAACCACACCAAAGCTGGAGACATGGCTCAGTGGTTAAGAGCACTGGTTGTTCTTCGAAAGGATATGAGTTCAATTCCCAGCAGCCATATGGCAGCTCACAACTGTATGTAACTCCAAAATCTGATGCCATCACATAGACATACATGTAGGCAAAAACACCAATGCATATAAAATAAAAAGCAAATGTTAAAAGAAATTAAAAAAAAGAAAGCACACCAGTATATTTGAGCCAGCTATCTTATAGAGGACTGTTAATTTTCCATGCCTCTATTTACTGTTAAGTTAGCAGACTTTTAGTGTGTGCTTTTTATTAAAAACATGTTGCTAGCTTCTCCACTAGGATGGTTGCTGAACAGTTGGAGGTTCTATTCCTGTGCTGCTGGGACTTAGCTCACTACCCACTCTGCGTGGCTACTAGTCTGCTCTTGGAGACTTACTCTTGGAACATTTGTGTGTGATAATCCATTCTCTGGTGTCTCTTCCCCTTCCCTCCCTTCCCCTCCCCTCCCTTCTCCTCCCCTCCCTTCCCCTCCCCGCAATGATAATGATGTTAAAGCCTCCTGTGATATCTTACTAATAACATGCTGAATTTAGGCCGTAAGGAACCTTTGAACGTCAACAAGATGTTGAGGTTTTCAGGCAATGCTACCAGTAGTGAGTTTCTCTAATGTTACATCTTTCACATGGTAGCTTAGGTATTTACCTATCGATGTTATTATGACTTGTGCGTAAACTGACAAACGCAGCCCTCCTGTGACTTCCAGGAAGGTGGATTCCAAGACATAGGCACGAATGTCCAAATCCTTGCATGTTCAAGTCCCCATTAAAAAGAAAGGCACAGCCTTACATATACTCCATGAACTTAAAATCCTAGTCCTTTGCAAATGCTGTGTTGTGCTGAAGCATCCTCCTGTGTTTTGTGGGGAAGAGCTAGGAGACAGTCCGCTCAGGTTCCACTCAAGTGCCCTTTTCCTGAGCATTTGTAATTAGGCGTGCTTGAATCTAAAGCGGTAGGTGACTTTGCGTGAAGCTCCTGTCTTTATTCCAGGCCGCCAGCACTCCACTGAATCCTTTGAGCTTTCAGTGTGAGTTTGTAAAGCTCAGGATCGATCTTCTCCAAGCCTTCTCGCAGCTCATCTGCACTTGTAACAGCCTGAAGACAAGCCCTCCCCCTGCCATCGCCACAACCATTGCCATGACCTTAGGAAATGATCTTCAGAGGTGCGGCCGGATCTCCAATCAGGCATGTCTTCATTTCTCTCCATTGTGCATGTTATTTATACTTCAGAGATTTTTGAAGATGAAAGGTTGTACAAATTAAAACCAATGGTATGTGTCAAATATGTACTCATCTGTTTGGCCGAACAGGATGACATGTTCTTTAAACAATCCCAGTGCTGTGTATTGTACAGAAAGAATGGAATGACATTAAAGAGTGGGAATGTCTATAAAAGTATTAGTGATCCTAGTGAAGCTTGAAGAAATGGAAACGCAAGTCTGTGTGTGTGTGTGCGCGCGCGTGTGTGCGTGCATGCGTGTGCGTGTGCGTGTGTGTGTGTGTGTGTGTGTGTGTGTGTGTGTGTGTGTGTGTGTGTGGTTTTTTGAGACAGGGTTTCTCTACATAGCCCTGGCTGTCCTGGAACTCACTCTGTAGACCAGACTGTCCTTGAACTCAGAAATCCGCCTGTTTCTTCCTCCCAAGTGCTGGGATTACAGGCCACTGCCCAGCGAAAATGCAAGTCTTGTCTCTAGATATCATAAGTAAATTATTACACCCTGTGAACATTTATAACTTAATTAGCCATTTTTGTTGATTTTTTGTAACAATTTTTATTTGAACTGTTATCAGGGATGAGTTTTCTGTGCTTTAATTTTTGTTTTTCCCCTTTTTTGTAGATGAAGCAGTCTATGGAAGAATTCCGAAGCCTCGCCTCCCGGTACCGAGATCTCTATCAGGCATCCTTTGATGCGGACTCGGCAACTCTGAGGAATATAGAACTGTATCCTGTAGTTCTTGGGATTCCTTGTTCTTGGGAAGTATTCTCTGAAATGTAGAGTAAATTTGCTCAACTAAAAATATGGATTAGATAATCCTAATATTTAATTGAGTAGGAGCAAAATAACTTTACTCTTAAACTTTTTGTTTTGTTGTGTTGGTTTTTTTTTGTTTGTTTTGTTTTTTAAGTTTTTAAGGGTTTCTCTGTGTAGCCCTGGCTGTCCTGGAACTCACTCTGTAGACCAGGCTGACCTCAAACTCAGAGATCTGCCTGCATCTGCCTCCTGAGTGCTGGGGTCAAAGGTGTTCGCCACCACTGCCCGGCTGACTTTACTCTTAAACTTAAGCCAATCCTTTAAAAAGGCATGTTCCTGGTGGTCTTGTCTTCCTTAGAGAAGAACTGCCACAGCCTGAGTCGTGCCCAGGGCAATGATACAGACCTGTCATCCCCAATACCAAGGAGACTGACACGGGAGCCGGGAGCCGGAAGCCAGGCTCCCTTGAACAGCCACAGCTCAGTGCACTGGTGACTAATGACCCTGGTTCCTCCCCCTTTGTTGTGGTCACTGCTACATCTGTCCCTTAACTCCCCTGAAGCCATCCATATTGTCTTATTAGCAATTTCCGATTTCATTGGAAAGAAGGAAAAATAATTGCTCTGAAGTTGTCAGGCTTATGAGTTAGTTCTTGGAGTTTTCATTGATTTATTTTGATTGATTGATTGGTTGGTTGGTTGAAACTTGTGCTCTGTAGCACAAGTGTGCAGTGGTCTTTATGTTCTGTGTGTGACTTAACCCTGTCCTAGGCAGCAGCAGAGCTGCTTACTGATATCTCATGCCATAGAAGCCCTGGTTTTGGACCCTGAATCAGCAAGGTAAGTTGGATGATGCTTGCTTTATAAAATTCCAAGTGCGTTGTTGCCTGATCATCGCACCCGTATTTTAGAGGAGACAGGAAAGCCGCCAGGGAAGCCTGAGGTTGCGTTGCATGCAAGCCTTGGCTTCCCACTGTGTGTCCGTCCAAGTGTTTGAGATCGCTGCCATGCACCTTAGAATGTCAGTCTCACCAAACAGATATTTTCCTTCCACGTACTGCATCCATTGTAATATTTTTGTCTTAATGACATTTAAGTGTTGGACAGAGCCCTGAAGTCAGGCAGATATGACCACAGATGTCTTTTCACTGCTAGCTCACGGAATGTAAATGCGTTTGCTCTCTCTAAGGCATGGGTGCATACGAGGAGGCACAACCCCTCCCGCCAGGCAGTGGAGTTAGAATGAGCAGGTGACGTGTAGTGCCTCACTGACGTGCCCTGACAGCCACAGTTGCTCTGAGGGCTTAAAGGACTGTTAGTCTGTGCCTGGTGAAATGGCCTGCACTGCACACACTTCCAGATAGCCCTTTTCAAGTTTATTTAGGATTCGAGAGTTTTGTCTTACCTCTGTTAGAAATGTTTTCAGAGAAGGGGGCAGGAAGGAATCTAGGCTGAGCGTTCCTAGCTCTGTCCCAGCAACTGCAACCCCCCCCCCCGCCAACCCGCTCTGCCCCCCCCCACCTGCGCAGTGCAGTGCTTTTCCTTCCGTGCTCTGCTCATAGCATTTCCTCGGCCATCCCCAAGTCTAATGACATGCTGACCAAGTGGTTTGCTAACCTGCTCTCTGCCTGTACTCCATCTGTTATTAGATGATGTCATATCAGTATGTCACCTGCTGGCCCCTTCTCAAGTGTCTTTCCTGAAGGTGAAAGTTAGACACCTTCATGTGAGTAGTTAAGAATTACGTCATTTGTAGTCAGATTAGGGTTTGAATTACAGCATGTCACTTAATAGTTACACAAGTGTAGTCACATTAACCTCACCAAGCCTCAGTTTCCTTATCTGTAATTGTAAATAAATTCATTTTTTAAAAGTTGAGGTGAGAATGTGGACCATGTTTAGCAAATGCATGGAGGTGTTGAAGGAGTTACTGCTTGGGTGGATTAACTGCTGATCTCTTTCAGCTTCCAGGAGTACGGGTCCACGGGCGCCGCCCACGCCGACAGTGAGTATGAGAGGAGGATGATGGCCGTGTACAGTCGCGTCCTAGAGGAGGTGGAGTCACTTAACCGGAAGTATGCCCCAGTTTCCTACATGGCAAGTGGCATTGGTTTGCTAAGTTTTTAGAATTGAGGAAGCGTTGTTTTTAGTCACACACACACACACACACACACACACACACACACCACTTTATTATTAGGACTTCATTGTAAAGAACATACAAATTAGAAATATCACACAAGTGTAGCCAGCCTTTCTCAGCCACCAACACCCAAATGCCGACCCAGGAACCTTTTCTTATTTATAGCTTAGGCTTGTCCTCAACCAGCTCGTGTACATTATTAACTCCATCTTTACTGCTCCACGTTTGCCACGTGGCCTGTTACCTCTGATTCTGGGACTGACTTCCGACTTCCACTGGCTGGCGAGTCTAACCCCTGAGTCTTCCCACAGTTCCTGTCTCTGCCTGGGTGTCCTGAACTTCCTTTCCTGCCTCAGCTATAGACTGTCAGTTCTTAAACCAATCAGAAGGTGATGGAGAAGAATGTTTACAAAATATGATGCACGCGCTGAGCAATTAGAATAACAATACCAAAGTCCAGGCAGGCCCAGCTCTCTGCTGGCACAGAAACCTTCACTTGTGTGACACCAGGACAGCCTTCCCACAGTCATAAGCAGATTAGCCCAGCGCTCAAGGAGACGAGGCGAACCCCACACTCTGTAACACCTGTAGGTGGACTTCTGCTTCCCGCTTTTACATTTTCACCATGCATTTATCCACCAAAATACCCGTGATAAGGATTAAGCAAACCCATCCTGGCAGCCCTTAGCCCATCTCCCGACTGCATGGCCATACTAACATATCAACTCTTACGTCCCCAGGTGCAGACAACTTGTATCAGGTCCACTTGTGTAGGTGCAGACCAACTTCTTCATTTTATGCTTCCTAAACAGTCACACTGAAGCCACAGTAATTCCTTACTCTAACTCCAAACTAGAGTCACTTTGGGAGCTTTTTAAAAAGCCACATCAGTATCCAGTCATCCCTCCCAACCACCCCCAAAGGCAGTGAGACCAGGGGTAAGAGTAGAGGCCGGGCACTCGTACACTGGGTCCAGCATTCGAGCTTTCAGCCACACAGGTACAGACAGCCAAAGTATTGGAGTGTCCAGGGCACTTTTAAGGCAACATTCAGTATATTTAAACATGTTGAGTGCAGTATAGGCTTACACTACGTCTGATTGGTTTTATCACAGCATAATCCTGCCATTAGACAAAGGACGGTGTTTTTTTTTTTTTTAGAAGCATCCATGTGATTCTGTCATGCTGCCAGGGTTAAAAACACGTAGACTATAAAATTAGTAAATCTAATTTTTTTATAAAACAAAAAAATTAAGAAAATAAAATAAAGTAGAAATCTGTGATTACAATTTTTAGGTAGGGGGTGCCGATTTGAGACAGTGTTTCTCTGTATAGCCTTGATTGTCCTGACAGTTGCTTTGTAAACCAGGCTGGGCTTGAACTGCCTGTCTCCTGAGTGCTGGGATTAGAGGTGTGTGCCACCACTGCCAGGCAAATTTGTTTTTTTAATTATTTAACTTTTTATGTATGAGTGCTTTGTTGCATGTACATCATCTGCATGCCAGAAGAGGGCATAAGATGCCTTTATGGATGGTCATGAGCCACTGTGTGGGTGCTGGGAATTGAACCCGGGTCCTCTGGAGAGCAGCCAGCTCCTGAACACTGAGCCAGCTCTTTCTAGCCCATAAATTTTTTTTTAAGTGTGTGTGTTTTGACTGAATGAATTTCTGAATGTGTGTGTGTGTGTGTGTATGTGTGTGTGCGTGTGTGTGCGTGTGTGTGTGTATGTGTGTGTGTATGTGTGTGAAGTGTTTGTGTGTGAGTGTGTGTGTATATGTGTGTGTATGTGTGTGTAAGTGTGAGTGTGTGTATGTGTGTGTGTGTATATGTGTATGTGTTTGTGTGTGTGTGTGAGTGTGTGTATGTGTATATGTGTGTGTGAGTGTGTGTGTGTGTCTGTGTCTGTGTCTGTATTTGTCTTGACCAAATTGTTGTCTGTATAGCACATGTGTACCTAGCATCTGAGGAAGCAGAGAAGGGTGTAGAGGTCTGGTCTGGAGTTACAGGCGGTTGTAAGCTCATGTGCTCAGACTTGAACCCAGGTCCTGTGGAGGAGCAGCCAGTGCTTCACTGCCACGGACGACTGTGCTCTGTGCAGTTGTGGACGTGGCGTGTGCTCTCGGAAGCATTTGTTGGCGGTTTTCTCAGATGACTTCTCTCTCCCACAGCACACAGCATGCCTCTGCAACGCCATCATTGCTCTGCTGAAAGTTCCTCTTTCATTTCAGAGATACTTTTTCCAGAAACTGCAGTCTACGAGCATCAAGGTAAGGTAGAAAAAGCACTTTTAAGATTAATATAGGTTTAAAAACCAGCCAAGTGGGGCTGGAGAGATGGCTTATTGAGTAATGGCACCTGACACAAGTTCAATCCGCAAGATGCATATGGTAGGAGAGAATGATTCCTGCAAGTTGTCGTCTGACCTCTACACATGTGCCATGAGGGTGTGCACGCCGCGCATACACACACACACACACACACACACATATACACACATGCAACTGTAATAAAAACCAGCTAGCTATCATCTGAAGACTAATGAGACATAGCTACGATTTAGTGTCTTTTCTTTAGCATAGATAACAATTTAGTCCTAAGACTGTCGCCCCTTCATCTGATGATTTAAGGAAGTAAGTGGGGTTTGAAAGTTACCATAATAAGACCTGCATTTGGATAATAGCAGACCGTCTACCCCTTCCCTCCAGGATGACTGTTTGTAAGCCTACTGCTGGGGTTGAGTCTGTCCGAGCAGGCCCAGCTTTGATGGAATGGCCTACTACAGCACCACTGGTCCTCTTGCCACTGAAGGACAAGCCTGGGGAACTAACCCACAGGGAGCATTAGTACATTAGTACATCGAAATGCTTAAACCACTCACAATTAAAAGCTGTTTTTAATTCAGACAATAGAATTGTGAAAGGAGATCGTCACCTGAGAGACACCTTGGATTCTGCCTGTCAGAGAATGTGTCCAGTGAACTTTGCATCCATTTAATGCTTTTGGTAGCAACTAAAGTTGCAAAAAGACCTTAATAACCAGTAAAGGTGATTGTAGAATTGAGCAGGCCTGAGGCAGGCTGTCTGCACGTTGCTGACAAGTCATGATTGAGCTCTCTGCAGTTGACATGCATCTGAGAGTTGCAGTGCTTTTTTTTTTTTTAAAGATAAACTAAGTTTAAAAGCAGCCTGGAGGCCACAGTCAACCTAACACCCCCAATCTATTTTGTGTTCATTGTGGAAACTTTTTTAAATACCACAATAACTCCATTATTGTGAGTTATCTTAGAATTTTAAGTTTGTTTGCATTGTAATTGAGTCTAAATTTTTTAAATTACTTAAGAGATTTAAACAAGAAACAATTTCCTAGAAGCAAAGAGTTACCCAGTGGACATAAACATTGACGCACAGCGTCTCAGCTGAGGAAGTGGTCCTTCGTGTCTTCCCTCCCTCGGCAGAAAGCCTCCCAACAAGGCCCCTTCTGGCAGCCAGCGCCTTTGCCTGCCTCCCTCAAACAGCAGGTCTGAGCCAGAGCCCGGAGGTATCATAAGGAAGCTTGCCCCAGCCGGTCCCTCTGCAGGGAGGCGGCAGCACAGGAGGTCATGGGGCAGTGACGAGCTGGGCTTTGGCCGTCAGCACTCACCCCACTGCTGTGTTGCAGCTTGCTCTGTCGCCTTCGCCGCGGAACCCTGCGGAGCCCATTGCCGTACAGAGTAACCAGCAGCTGGCTCTAAAGGTGGAGGGCGTTGTTCAGCATGGGTCTAAGCCGGGACTGTTCCGCAGAATTCAGTCTGTGTGTCTGAATGTTTCTTCCACACTGCAGAGTAAATCCAGCCAAGACTACAAGGTAAACATCAGGGGTCATAACTTAACAGCACAGCTGGGGCCTAGGGAGACTAAATCGCTTTCTTATTTCTTTGCTTGAACCAGTTAGTGGACAAAGCATCCCAGCAGAGATCGAATCATGAATTCTGTGACTCTTTGTGCAGTATGGAACCTATCTGGGGTCCACATAGCAAGAACAATCTGACCTATGCCTCTGATCAGGTTTCCTACCCTATGCAACTAAAGATCCTGGCCCTGCGCTCCTAGAGGGAAGAAAACAAGGGCGCTCACCTCCTCTTGCCTGCTTCCTGCCTTGAAACCTTGTTCTGAAGACCCTACTCCGCTGGAGCCATCTCGGGCTCCACCTCCTCATGGAGGAGAGCTGCCTGCTGTGGTGCATACTGTACAGTGCAGGCCACCCATCCCTCTAGATGTCCTGAGGTAGCTGAAATTAGCATCAGTAAGGTTGATGTCCCTATTCAAAACCAGCATCTTGCATATGTGCCCATGAGATGTCAGTGTCTCTTTGCTTAGACAATTCTTTCCAGTTGTATGGTGATTTAATCCACAGTATGTCCCCAAGTTAGTCTAGTGTGTTTGAACTAAATCTGTGTAAGAAGAGATGGGGTTTAAAAGGGGCATTTCAGGACTGGTAAACTGCATTCTTGCAAGTATGAAGACCTGGGTTTGGATCCCCACAGCCCGAGTGCAGAGCTAACCCTAGAGATGGAGTGAAGACAGCAGATTCCTGACACTCACTGACCAGCCACCCTGGCCAAATAAATCCACGAGAACCAGGTTCTCTGACTCACTGTCTCAAAAGTAAAGGTGGAAAGTGGTTGAGGAAAAACACCCAGCATGGACCTTTGGCCTGCGTGCGCGCGCGCCACACACACACACACTCATTTCATCATCACAGTTTTAGGTAGGAAGCTGAGGGAGGACTGGTGTGGCCTCCGTCTCGCTTTGTTTTCTTCAGTGTTGTCCTCTCAGCCTGCACCGTCTGCTCACTGATAAGGCTCAGTCTCCATTCTTTCCCTTCTTTTTTGATTAATGGAGCCCTTAGCCACTCTATAAAGACTGTGTTGCTGGGAATTGTAATGAGAGTTGGTGTAGCCTGTCTCCGTTTGCAGGTGTCTCCCAGCACCCTAGACAGGGCCTGGCTCCTAGAGGACCTGAGTGAGCAGCTCTTGCTGCCTTAACGATCCTTGTGTTCCAGATTCCCATTGACAGCATGACCAATGAGATGGAGCAGAGGGTTGAGCCACATAACGATTACTTCAGCACCCAGTTTCTGTTGAACTTTGCTGTCCTTGGAACTCACAGCATTACAGTAGAGTCGTCAGTGAGAGATGCCAATGGCGTTGTCTGGAAGACTGGCCCCAGAACTACCATGTTTGTCAAATCCCTGGAGGACCCCTACTCCCAGCAGATCCGCCTACAGCAGCAGCAAGCCCAGCAGCCTTTGCAGCCGCAGCCGCAGCCGCAGCCTCGCAGTGCCTACACCCGGTTTTAGCTGTGCTACGAGCATACTGCTGCCACGCTGCACAGCCATCAGACTACAGGAAGAGTCTTATCCTCGTGGGTTAAGTGTCCGTGTTACAGTGTGAAATCCAGTTCTCACTGGTTTCTGCAATGTAGCATTCTGGTGGTTATTTTTTTCTTAAAATTTTAGTGTAAGAAATAACCCAGCTCTTAGCCAAAATAGGGCAATTTTTTTCATTTCTTAAACCCAGTCTTCTGTCTCACACTTAGCATTTTTGTTGTATTATTCTCTGTGGTTGGTGAGCTTTTCTTCTTCCAAGAATAGTCACAGATCATTGGTAAATTTAACTGTGTCTCTACCAGAATTATTGTGCTGACTGGCCCAGGCCTGGGGGTTTGAGGTAGGCAGGGGAGTACTGTTGAGTCTGTGCAGTGCTCGTCCGGGGCTGGAGAGTCTGCAGCAGCTGCCTGTGGTCCCCAGGCTCTGCGTCCTTCTGCTTTGTTGACACCTCTCACCCTCCTTATGCTCTGGAGCAATGTTAGTTTATTGTGTTGGTCTTTGACCTGAAAACAGCTACTTAGAAAAGTTGGAAGTGAATAGTGTGTTGTTTTTTTCTGGTGTGTGACTAGTGTGGACTAACTACAAATGGAATGTGGTTCACATATGTCTTCCTGTTTGATGTAAAGGGGATAGATCCTTCCCTCCTGGTTTCTACTAGATGGCCTGATGTCTAGACAGCAGTCTCCGTGACGTCACCTCAGCTGGGATGCTCAGGGAACAGACTCTGGCTAGCCAGAGAAGCCCTTTTTCCACTTTAGTCATGGTTGGAAACTACATGACAACACACTTATTCCAGGTCTGATTTAACAGGTGATTCTGGCTGCTTCTCAGTGCTCGTGGACCACACTTGATATGGACGATGCGCTGAGCCGATACCCCAGTGGTCATTGGTGTTGGGTGCAGTGCAGCTGCTAAGGGCCTGAGCCCTGGATTTCCCTGTGTAAATAAATCTCCTAATTTCTTTGCTCGTGTTTTACTGTTTTTCCTCTTCAAAGTCCTACTGATTCATAAGAGGACTTGACTCTTTGAATGGCCTTTGGGGTTTTGTTTTTTTGTGTCACATTACCCCTGGGTTGAGAAGTGATTGACAGTGTGGGTTCCCCTGAGGTCACTTTGCTTTATGAGATGTTAGCTCTGCATAGCCAGTTCTGCAGCCTGTGCAGGTCTGCTGTATCCACTGTGAGTGACTTCCCCCGGCCACCTCAGTGCACATGGTGCACAGTCTGCACTTGGTCAGCGTCTGGGGACTGCTGCCAGAGTGCTTGGGAAGACTGGTGTGGAGCCATGTCCTCTGCGTATGGAAAGAGCTGAGTCCGGGTTCCACCTGGGCTCTGCAGGGAGCTGGGTCTCTGGAGTCAGACTTCAGCCTCTTAGCACATGACTGAATTAGGCTAGGTCTCCACTCTAACTCAGTTTTATCAGGTAAAAGATGAAAAGAATTGGGGAAAACGTCTTCAATGCCAGATATTGAGCCAAGGGGTGAGAACCCAGGTCCCACTCTGTCACTGGCCTGGCTTAGCACCCAGAGGAAGACCTGGCTTTTTTCCTTTTTTTTTTGGAAGGTAGGATGTCTCTGTGTAGCCCTGTCTGTCCTAGCACTCGCTTATAGACCAGACTAGCCTCTAACTCAGACTGCCTCTGCCTCCTGAGTGCTGGGATTAAAGATGTATGCCACCATGCCAGCCTGTCCTTTTTTACTTTAAATAGCTGATATTGTAGAGTGAGTTGCAGGTCTCTAGCACTGTTGCACAGTAGAATTCTCCAGAATATAAATCTAGTAAAACACTAATTTCTTTTGTGGTCCCTACAAATTTTGTGTTATTAAAAGATGTTTTGATAGTTGAGGCTGTAATAAACTCTTGGATTCCATGTACTGTGGTGACCTCCCGGACCCCAATACAAACTCAGAGAACAAATAAAAGCAGGTCCTGATCCTTGGATATAAAAGTAGCTGAAGCAAACTACACTCAGTATGTCCAGTGGACCCAGGAGTGCCATTATTTGGCTATATGGTCAGTGTAGTAGGTTTTTTATCAACCTTTCAGTAGTTAGTTACTCAGGGAGAGGATTGTGCTTATAAATTTGACACTAATGAATGAAAAGGATAATCCAAAAAAAAAAAAAAATAAGCATGATAGGAAATCAGTGTGTTCCCCTTTTTGGTAATTGCCTCTCAAAAGGCAGACCTGCTTTTCTTGAGTACTTACTGAGTACTGTGTAAGTGGATGAGGGCATAGTCTTTGCACCTATACTGCCCCCATTCAAACTTTACCTACGTTTGTGACCTTAGAAAAGCTAAGTACTCTATGTCATAGGGTTGTCAATGCTGTGAAGAAACACCATGATCAAAAGCAACTGGACAGGAAAGGGTTTGGCTTACTTACCCTGAATCGCAGTCTGTTGATGGAAGCCACAGTAGTAAGTCCAACAGGGCTGGAACCGGGAGGCAGGAGCTGATGCAGAGGCCATTGAGGGGTGCTGCTTACTGGCTTGCTTCCCCTGGCTTGCTCAGTGTACTTCCATATAGAACCCAGGACCACCAACCCAGGGATGACTCCACCCATAATGGGCTGGGCCCCCCCTCAATCACTAATTAAGGAAATGCTCTACAGCTGCATCCTATGAAGGCATTTTCTCAACTGAGGCTCCTTCCCCTCTGATGACTGTAGCTTGTGTCAAGTTGCCATAAAACTAGCCAGCACACCGTGCCTCCCTCCCTTCATCCCTAACGTGAAGGCTGCTGTGCTTTATGAGTGGATGGGAGGACTGAGTATTGCTCCAGTAAAGCGCAAGAACACGCCTGCGCATAGCCGCACTGCTCACTCAGCGCTCTGGCTGGTGTTGCTGCCTTCTTCCCCGTTGTTTTCAGGGTTGGCTATGGTGCGCTGCTTTCCGAGACGGTCTCCAGAAGTCCAGACTGTCCTTAAACTTTCTCTGTGGCTGAGGCCGCCTGTGAACCACTAACCCTTCCACATCACCCATAAATGTAGGCATTGCAGACATGAACCTTGCCGACTGGGTCAGTTCTTAAGTTTCCTCCCAATCACACTTCAAGCTACACTGAGTAATAAGATATGTTTAGCCAGGCGGTGGTGGTGCACGCCTTTAATCCCAGCACTCGGGAGGCAGAGGCAGGAGGATTTCTGAGTTCGAGGCCAGTCTGGTCTACAAAGTGAGTTCCAGGACAGCCAGGGCTACACAGAGAAACCCTGTCTCGAAAAACCAAAAAAAAAAAAAAAAATAATAATAATAATAAGATATGTTTACCTCGACAAGCTGGGATTTCTTACCACCGCATATTTTAAATCATTAAAGTATTTAAAAGCAGATATACACAGAAAATTATACAGAGTGCTTCCATTGTGATGTCGAGGGTCCGCTGACTATAGTGTAAATGAGCTCTCCCTTTGTGACCAACGAGATCAGAATAACCTAAGTGGCAGGAAGTGTGCAACTGGAAGTCATGTCCCTCTTTACAGTAACTCATAAGACCCTGGATTCCATCCTCAGTAAAGAACTACAGAGGAGTTGGGGTGGGATAGTCAGGCAGCGAGGGTCCCGGACCTGCCCGGTCCAGTTCTGCTCCTGACTCGCTTGACCCAGGCCCTCCAGCAAGGCCCTTCATCTTTCTATGCCAGTAGCCCCCCCCCCCCCACACACACACACACACACCCCGCAGACTGGAGAATCCGGCGACTCCCTGTTGGTATCTAGAACAGGAGCAGCCCTGGATCACGATGGGACTGTTGTACCACAGCCAGCGGCCACTGGTCACAGAAGCTACTCAGGCCTTAAGTGGCTCCCGGAGGGGAGCTCAAGCTTTCCCTTTCTTGCATTCCAGTTAAATTCAAACAGCCTGCTGTCGCTGTCGCCGTCGCCCCGGGCAGTGGGCCTGAGTGAGATGAGGACACTCTTAAGCTCAGGATGCAAGTGTGTAGATGATGGGAGAATTCAGCAGTCGCCGTCGCCGTAGCCCCGGGCAGTGAGGGCCTGAGTGAGATGAGGACACTCTTAAGCTCAGGATGCAAGTGTGTAGATGATGGGAGAATTCAGCAGTCGCCGTCGCCGTCGCCCCGGGCAGTGGGCCTGAGTGAGATGAGGACACTCTTAAGCTCAGGATGCAAGTGTAGATGATGGGAGAATTCAGCAGTCGCCGTCGCCGTCACCCCGGGCAGTGGGCCTGAGTGAGATGAGGACACTCTTAAGCTCAGGATGCAAGTGTGTAGACGATGGGAGAATTCCGCAGCTGTGTGCCGTGTCCGGCAGCTCAACACCATAACCCCATCTCTCCCACAGCGCTGCAGGTGGAGCCTCTGTCTACCCCACAAACATTCATTAATGTGTGGGGATGTTGTGAGAAGTCTAACGGTGAGGCTTGCTACCAACAGCTCTCTAGCAGTTCACCCTGTCTGTCCCTATCGCCTGTGAACACAGACTTACATCAGAGCTGTGTATTTCACTGTCTTTGTTGGGCCCAGTCCCTCCCGCATCCCGCGGCGGCTCGGTCTACAAACAACCGAGCTTTGTATTGTAATTGGAATGGAAACAGAACAGCTGATGTTTTTCTTTCCAACAGTAAGACCCGTAACCACTGGTTTCCACAGACTAGTCAAAAAACAAAAAAAACAAAAAACGTCCTAAGTATTGTGAATTTACTTTTTAAAAAGCTTTATTACAGCTGGGCTGGAGCGATGACTCGGGTGGAGGGCACACTGGCTGCTCTAGAGGACATGGGTTTAGTTCCCACAAGGGGTCTAGCCCCGACTCGGGGCTCTGGCCTCTGCAGGCATCGATCACGTGGCAGTTCACACAGGCAGAACACTCAGGCAGAAATAAGTCTTTTCAAGACTTTACTACAAAACAGTTTGAAGTCTCTTTCACCCCTCCGTACCTGCACGTGGACCGTATGTCCCTCTACCTAATCAGGCAGCTGGGAGCTGCCCTCCTGGTGCAAGACCTGGCAGGTTGTTTGGTGACACGAGTTCTTCACTGTTGCACTGCAAGAGACTAAGCCCAGGACCCTGTGGGTCTCGGTGTGCACTGCGCCCCTGGGGTGCTCAGGGGTGTACTTAGCCCTGGGTAGGCTTGCCCGCCCCGTCGGAGGAACTCATCTGGGCTCACACTGAGGGCGGCTGGCACGGAAGCCTACCCTCAGCTCCTCCTCCACGTCCGAGTGAGTGGCTGATGGAGAACGGCTGACTGACGTCCCAACTGTGCCGCTTAGGCAGCTAGCTGCCTTAGTCCCAGCAAGTCCGTGAACTCAGCTGGTTCCCACACTGTGCCCAAGGCTTGACTGGCATTGGTGCGGGAATTACAGCAGTGGATGGTTTCCTGTGTTCGGGGCCGTGCCACTTCCTGTTTCTCACTCGGGGTGTGAACCAGGTGCTAATGAGAAGCCTCCTCTGGCCTTGACAGCTGGATAAGCCAGCCTCCTAGAACCTGATTTCTCCACAAATGAGGGGTCTAGATGGGCCTCTCGGAGTAGCTGCTGTATGTACCCTGCTGTGAAGTTTAGCTCGCTGGAAAGGCCTCAGTGTCACCCAGCCTCACACTGCAGGTTTCCTTTCTGTCCATCTTAATGTGCCTTGGATGGGGGGGAGGGATAGGAGATTCCTACAAAGCCTGAGGTCTCTCCTGACTCCCGCTGTCCCACGGTGAACATCTCATTGGCCCGTCGAGACCCCAGAAATAGCCTCAGACAAATTCTCCAGGCAAGTTCCCGCCCAGAAGTGTGTGTAGTTAGCTGCTCTTGAGCGGTTGTCTTGAACATGGAGTCTTGGATGTCACCTACATCCTCTGATGACCTGTGCCCCGCAGCAGCCCCTGGCATGTCTCAGAATCTCCCTTCTGTCACACTTCCCTGACTCCTGGTGCCATCTGTGGAGTGCAGCTAGTAAAACCCTGCTATGGAGCATGGTGAAGCGTCACGTGACAGATGTCATCAGCAGACTTTTCACCTTAAGTCAGCTTCCTCAGACGAAGATGGTGTGGGCCGTGTGGGCTGATGGCCCAGGAGGCATCTGGAAAAGAACATCAGCTGCAGGTCAGCACTGCCTCTGAGAAGAATGTGTGGGGCCTCGAGAGGACCCAAGGTCGAAGAGGAATTTATTCTCTCCACCCCTCAGGCTTTCCTGTGGGCACAGCCCTGGGTGGGGCCAGGTATAATAGGTGCCTTCCCAGCACAGCCAGCAGTTAGCCAGCTAACTCAGGCAGAGGGATTGACGATGTGACCTTGGCCCCATACCTTCAGCAGGCTCACATGGAGGCTTCAGCTCATGGCCCAGGGCCGCCTGGGAAATTGTGGTCTCCCCACCAGGCAACTGCCTTCCAGAGGGCTCTGGCCTCCAGACAGATATAAATAACCGAGAGAAAAAGGACAGAGAGAGATGACAGTGAAAATGCCCCGTGGGGTGGGGGTGGGGCCCTTGGCAGCTGAGTGTGAGGGCAAAGGGGCTGTTCCTCACAAGTGAGAGGTACCCTGACAGGGACTGGCCTACTTGTGAGAGGGGGTGTCCACGGCACTTCTTCCCTCCCGGTCCCAGCACCCTACTTCACAGCCTCACGCCTTCCTGGAGTGCTGATTTCCGCTTGTTTCAGTCTCCTCTAAGCAAAGTACTGTTCCAAATTCATCCCAGTTTGGGAGGAGGGGCGTTCTGCCAGTTAGGTTCCCGATGTCACCCAAAGACCCTGCACACTTAGACACTGGCTGGCACGGCAGCCACATTAGGCTGTTGACACCCTCTGTGTACAACCCAGACTGCAGAAAAGCAGCATCCTGGACATTCTGTGCATGCGCCTTGTGCACACGCTGTGTCATCTACACACAACTCTTCTAGCTCAGGAAAGCGAGGCTGTCTGTCCACGTCACATCTCCGTGCTCCTCCACGGCCTCCATCCCTCACTCTTGTCAGAACTGGTCAGGCTACCTGGCCCATGAGGTCGGCCTCACTGGACAAAGTGATATCTAACATTGCTATCTCCTGTTAGCAGGAGCAGGCTCCTCTGGCCCTCCATTCGTCTCTCATGCTGGCCGCTCTGTCCCGAGTGAGCCGGAGACGCAGTGTAAAGATGAGTGCATGGCCCACAGATGTCAGAGAGGCCAGCATGGTCCTAGTGTACCAAGGCTCTGGTCTGAGTCTGACGTGGGGAGGCAAGTACCAGTTGTGAAGCTAATGCTTACACGAATTTTTTTTCCTTTAAGCCAGATGTGATCATACACACCTGTGCCCAGCACCTCACAGAAGCAGGACTGTGAAACCAACCTAGGTTCCAGAATGAGGCCTTGTTGAGAGGAAGGAGCAGAAGAGGTGGGAAGGGTGGGGCTGGGGAAATGGCTCCATCGATGAAGAGTTTGCCACACAAGCAAGAAGAGCCTGAATTCAGATCCCCAGCATTGACACACACATGCACACGCACGAGCATGCATACGCGAGCCCACACAGACACAGACACACACACACTCACAAAACCACACCCAAGAGAAGCAGCAAGCTCGCGCTGTGATCCACGTCCCTAACCCTCACTGCCTCTTCTCGGCCAGTGGGAAGAACACGGTCTTCATAAGTCCAGCCATGTTCCCATGAGTTGACTGAGGCCGTGTTCCATGCAAGGCCCTCATGGGAACCGGTGTCACATGCAGAGTCTCTGAGGAAACGCCTGACACCAGGGCTTCTCTTGGTCCATGGTGCTCAAGTCTGGGGAGGCGTGAGGACATCAACCAAGAAGGTAAGTCAGTCGTCACTCAGAGGATCCTGTGGACAGAAAGAAAAAAAAAATAGCGGGGACAAGAAAGACAATTAAGGAGAGGAGGTTACACCGTGGTTCTGCCTTGTCACCGTAAGCCTGGACCCTGAGACCTGATGAGAGCCATCAGATCCTTAAGGCTCAAATCTGTCGCTTACTCAATGGCTGCCCTCCTCCTCACACCTCTAACCCACCTACTTTCACCTGAAGCTTCTTCAAAGAATGCGGCTCTCAGGACCTCTCTAGGTCGCTAGCCCAGTGGCAGGGAACCAGTGCTCAAGCTCCTGCTTGCTGCTCTGCAGACAGAAGGCTGCCCAGCGTAGTTCCTGCCCAAGGCTTCCGGGATAGCCTGGGTGTCTTGTACTGACACGAAACGGAGAGATACATGGAAGAAGGGGGTGGGGAGGGGTGGGTAAAGCAAAAAGAAGGGAAAACAGCCGTCGACACTTTAGCTTCCCCGACACTGAGAAATGCCAGGGATGGATGTGGCATGTTCAACAGAACATGGTGCACTGACCGTGGCCACTGACCGTGACACGTTGACTCTCAGCTCATCCCCAGAACCCCAGGACAGTGCACAGCCCTGACCCTTGTGTCACTTGGGTCTCGGTGTGCAGGAACTTTTCCCTCCAGGTCTTCCCAGAACAGTGCAGCAATCTTGTCTCTTCCAGAGGCCAGCCGGGAAAGCCCCCCCCACCCCCCCGAGCTGGTGCGGCCCAGGCCCCAGCCTCCCTTCTCACCTCACGGTGTCCTTCCCTAGCCTGTCCCTCGCAGAGGTGTGTGTGCATCTTCCCACTTTCGGTGTCCACTGTGGTGCGTGGCACGGAGCAGAGCTGTTGATGACATTTCATGACTTGGACGTCAGATCCAAATGGCCTCGATGTTGTTTCCGTTCCTCCATACTAGACTTGACAACAGAACTATCAATGTGAGAGCTGTTATTACCCAGATGTTTTCTGAGTATTGTGCCACTCAGTCCACGCCAGTAGCAGTTGATCCTAAGCCGTACATCCGAACACATCGTCCTCTGCTGTGGACCTGGTGTCTAAGAGGGAGTGCAGGCCACTCCTGAGGAACAGCTGAACTTGGGCTCCTCTCCCTTGTGTCCCTGCCTCCAGGTTTCACTCTCCCCTCTGACCCGAGGTTGTGGGTCCTAATTAGAAAGCACTCAGAGATCCCTGAAAAGACTGGCTTTGTGCTGTGGGACAAAGGGCATTCTGTCAGAGTGGTGGAAGAGCGAGGCAATTAATGTAAACTAGGAAATAAGAGGGCTGATTCCCAGAAGTACATTGATTTAAACCACAAAAGCTCCTTGGAAGGAGGCTTGAGAATCTTAAGAGTCTGAGCAGTCAGCACCCCGAGGGAGGGAGACTTCCCAGGCCCAGTGCTCTGTTCTTGGTGGTGGTGTCCCTCAGGTCTCAGCGGTAAGGTTTAGTGCTGCAGTGCTCACAAAGGACACCTGTGATGTTCACCCTTTTTTACTTTTTTTCCAGAATAGCAAAGAATTGACTGTCCCACAGCTCAGTTCATGTTCCATTTTTTTGCAGGATAAAAACATCTTTGGGTAGAGGAAGCTCTGCCACCACGTTTGTCCCTGAAATCTACAAGCGGACATGAGTTTCCACAGTGCCCAGAAACTGGAGAGCCACTCGGGTGCTCTGTGTCTGCATGAAATAAAATTCACTTAAAAAAAAAATAAGCACCTCACCCCGGACTGCATATGCATTTTCAAGCATGGCTCCAAGGCAAAAGAATAAGGCCTTTAAATGGCAAAACACACCACGACCAACACATAAAATAGTGGGAAATATATTTAGAGTGTTCATATCAAGCTGTATGTGGTAGCACACACCTGTAATCTCAGCACTTGGAGGCTATGACACCCATGAGGTCAAGTTTAGCCTTAACCGTAGTGCTTTCCAGACTAGCATGGGCTACCTAAGGAGCCCCCATCTCAAAAACAAACAAACGAAACAAAACAAAAAACAAGCCATCAAGAAATAGACACACAACCCAACAGAAAAATGGACCAAGGACAAAAACTATCAGTGAAGAACATTCGAGAGCATACATACATGCATACACACACACGTGTACACACACATGCACACACATGTTTATATAATAAAGTGCAAATTTTGACATTTAATTTTTACTCAATTATAATTACAGATGCAAATTTTCTTTTGCAGGGAGTCATACAAAAACACGTAAGTACAGTTCTATTTTTATGAAGAAAAACAGTGCAGCACTCGGTCAAACATTGTTAGATGTATCCAAAGAAAAGAGGGGTTGAGGGAGACCCAGAACAGGAAGGGAGATTCTGAGAAGGGCGGTGGAGTGAGAGAAGCCACAGGGTCTTTCTGTCTCAAAAGCAAACCAACAACTAAGTAAATAATATATTTTAAAAAAAAATGTGACTCTTAGTAATGTATTACTTAAGTAAAGGAAATATTCAAAAGATTTAATTTCTTTTAAGAAACAAACTCACTTGAACTGCTTACTTCCCAGGATATGTCAC
This sequence comes from Tokudaia tokunoshimensis, assembly GCA_036184795.1. Taxonomy (NCBI): domain Eukaryota; kingdom Metazoa; phylum Chordata; class Mammalia; order Rodentia; family Muridae; genus Tokudaia; species Tokudaia tokunoshimensis. Next base: position 3,754,597 of record BTHU01000013.1, on the reverse strand, counting down.
AGGGATAGAAAAAGCACATGTGTGTATTTTCTTATCACCCATACTCAGAAACATAAACGGAGGCCCGCAGTGTGCCGGGCCCTTTACATGTAGATGGGCATTTGGCAGAGTAAACAGGCCCAAACAGGCTTGCAGACCACGCTCAGGATGAGGGGAGTTTCCCCTTCTCCGCGGTCCAGCCTCTTTGTGGGATGGTCAGCAGGGAAGGCATGGGAAGCCCACAGTGCTCAGTCACCACTCTGTCAACACCTCTCAGCTGTCTTCTGGGTCAGGCAGCTGAGGGGATTGACAGGAGAGCTATGCTGGGGACACTGGATGTGGAGACACTGCCTGGCCGCTCTGAGCACCAGACTGTAGTCTTTATAAAGCCCCTTCCGTCCGTCCAAAACCATCACACAGACCTGCATGTTAGGAGAGATCAACGGATTTCCCAAGAAAAAAAACTCATGGATAGAAGCTGCTTAGAGCTAAACAGTCACCAAAGAGCTCCAAGAAAGGCCCGTGGGTCGCACGTCATGGGCAAGCTCACCATTGTGTGTTGGGTTACATGGCCCCCAGTGGTTCCTGATCTTCCGGACTCTCCATATGCCCCGGTGGTCCTTTATAAGGGCTCAGCGTAGCTGCCAGGCCCTGATGGATGTTACGCCATGATGAGGCATCTAAAGACTTGGGCTCCCCTCAGTGCCCTCTCCAAATGGTGTCAGGCTAAGGTGCCCAGTGGCAGGGAGTCCTGGAGAGGGCACTGCTTCAGATGGGCACATGGGGCATGGAGAAAGGGTGGGCAGAGAAAAGTCTCTGAAGTCAAACATGGGAAGGACACAATAAGGAAATGTCCCAGAGGAGTCACCTCTCCATCTTCCCCTTGATCTATTGCGGGGGTAGGAGGTGGGGGGAGGACAGAACCCAGGGCCTCACACAACTAAGCTCTGGTGCTACCACTAAGCTATACATTACTTCTTTCTTCACTAAAAAGAAAAATAAGCTTGAGAGGTGGCTCAGAGGTCAAGAGCATTCGTTTTCTTCTAGAGAACTTGACTTTGGTACCCGGCACCCAGGCAGCACACAACCAGCTATAATCCAGCTCCAAGGGATCCAACTCCCTCTTCTAAGGATGGAGCTCAGTGGGTAGAGTATTTCCTCTCATGCACAAAGGTCTGGCTTTGATCCCCAGGACTTTGTAAACTGGGTGTGAAGTGACAGAGGAGATGGAGACAGGAAGTCGGGAGTCCAGAGTCGTTCTTACAGAGTGTGAGGCCACTGTGGGCTATAAGAGACCCTATCTCCAAGCAAAGCTAGCCAGCTAGCTAAGTAACTAGCTGAGTAACTAGCTAACCAACCAGCTAAATAACTAACAAGCACAGACCTTTGCCTAATGCCTGTTTTCTGGGTACGAAGGCGGCTGAGCCAGACTGGAGTGCCATCTAGTGCCGTTCACCCCAGCAGTCTGACATCTGTCCGTACAGGCAGAGCCTGAGCTGTCATGGGAGGGAGACCAGACATGAGTGAGGCGTCTGACAAATCCAGCAGTGGAGAAGGCCATCACTCAAAGACGCTAATCAGTGACAAATGACCTTGGTGTCCCGGCTATGTGATGGGGCAAACGGAGCCGGAAGGGTGAGATGGAGACACACCAGGATCGGTGTCTCCACAGAAAATCTAGTAGGTTGTTTCCAAGTCTAAGATGCCATGATTTTACACTCTCTAGACTGAGCTCTCATGAAGGGCATAGGTTCCCTTCCCCGATAGTATTTCCTTCCTTCCTTCCTTCCTTCTAGTTTTTTAGTTTGTGTTGTTTTTCAAGGCAGTTTCTCTGAGTAGTCCTGGCTGTCTTGGAACTCACTCTGTAGACCAGGCTGTCCTCGATCGGCCTACAGATCTGCCTGCCTCTGCCTCCTGAGTGCTGGGATTAAAAATGTCCATCACTACTGCCTGGAGCCCTGATCACATTTTCTAATTGGAAATCATGAACAGGAAACTATTCCCAACACTAGTCCTAACTGGGTGCCAGCCTGCGCCACACCTTCAGACCACCTGCCAGACATAGAATGGGAAATAGTCTGAAACTGAGGTAGAGGTCAGAGGAAGGAGGGACATGGACTGCGCACCTTTCCGCCAGCACACACAGAGGGGAGGCAGCTGCTGAGGCATTGAGAAGACTTGGTGCAGGACCCGCCAAATTCTGTCTGCATTAGTCAGTGCTGAACCATGGGAGGAGAACCTGTGCTCCAGCCAATCAGGTGTTACGAATTAAGGGATTTAGCACAAGAATGAGACAGTACACACCAGGGATGCGAAGTTCTTTAAAGGGCAGCGAAAAGTCATGAATATCTTGTGTCATCCTGCCCAGCCTGGCCTTGGTCAACATTTCCCAACAGCAAGGCAGGGCAGGCTGCCCTCATGGGCCTCCTTGGGAGGGATGAGGTCTGCTGCCTCTAAGATGTGCAGAAGCTCATGTATGTCTCTTACCACTTCCCTCCTGGTCACCTGTGCGAGCCATCGATGCCTGGCTTCCCACTGTTTCCCACATCACACGCTCCTTCGTCGTCAGACAGCTGTAACCCACAGCCCCACATTTCAGGAAGTTCCATAAAACGGAGGCCAGTACAACCAAGGGGACGGAGAATGACCCGGTACTCATCAAGGGAAGAGGCCATCTGGGTTGGCAAAACTCTGGGTTGGCAGAAATTCTAGAATGGCCAGTGAGGAGAAAGAGAAACAGATAGACAGACAGACTTGACTAGTCCACTGACAAACAGGACTGTCTCACAGTCCTGACAAACAGGACTGTCCTGGGAGTTTTTTTTCCTACTAACCCTTCATTTTCTGAGCTTCCACTAGTCCAATGACAAACTAATCCTCAGAGGCAGGTTACTTCCTGTTTTTTCTCTTCCCTAGCCGTCTAAACACACAGACATACAGACCTCATGCTGAGGTTTTATTAGATTCCAAGTCAGGTCTTTCATCATTTAACCTCTGAGAAATCTCTCCGGCCCCAGTATGTTCTTTCTGTCCAGAAAAGGCTTGGCCGTGTTTTGGAAACTGAAGAACTTAAAGAATATGTCAAAGGAAGTCAGTGAGACAGGACAATGTCTCACTGCAGCCTAGGCTGACCTCCAGTTGACAGCAGTTCTCCTGCCTCAGCCTGCTGAGTCCTGGGATTCACAGAAGCGAGCCGCCACACCCAGCTCACCAGCTTATTCCTTCTTTTCTCTGGGTGGTGAGCCAGTGCCTTATCCTTCCAGAGTCTCAAGCAGCAGCTCTCCGCGGTCAGATTCATACAGCTACTTGACAAAAGAGGAAAAAAGTGTTTCCACAAACTTTACTGAGAAAAAAATCCTTGATTTTTCGTTCCTTTGGCACTGACCCTTGGCTGAACTCTCGCCGTGTCGGGTGAGTGAGGTGCGGTTATGACTGTCCTGGATGCCCCTGCTACACACCTCGGAAGGAAGTGACCAGGGAACTTTCATCAACAGCCTCTTCAGAACAGTTTGGAAGAGAAAGGAATTTCTCCCAAGGAAGAAAGTGTTGTCCCCAAAGTGGTCACAGCAGTTTTCAGGTGCCACCCAACTGCCAGTGCATAGAACTCTTATGAAAGAAAGAAAACTCCTTGTGGGAGGTGATATGAGAGACCTGGAGAGACTGCGATTCATTCAGCCACTGAGTTATTAACAAGGAAGACCAGAACTCTCCAAGATTACACCCACTGAATAAATTAGTAGTCTGGCTCACAGGAGATTTGAGCTATTATGAATCTGTCTTCCAAAACACGGCCAAGCCTTTTCTGGACAGAAAGAACATACTGGGGCCGGAGAGATTTCTCAGAGGTTAAATGATGAAAGACCTGACTTGGAATCTAATAAAACCTCAGCATGAGGTCTGTATGTCTGTGTGTTTAGACGGCTAGGGAAGAGAAAAAACAGGAAGTAACCTGCCTCTGAGGATTAGTTTGTCATTGGACTAGTGGTGTTTGGGAAACCATTTGCCTCAATCCTTTGTTTCTGCTCTATTTTTTTCTGAATGGTCTGGAGATGTTTCTCTCAAGTTTCCCACCAAGTCCAGAATTCCGTGGCCGCAGGTTCTTAAGTGAATGTCACACTGCTATTGGCCTCGCCAGCCTGGCTACAGAATCTGGAGGCTGAGAACTGAGTGCAAACAGAGACTCAAACTCATAAGAATAGGTCAGAAAAATCTACGCCCCACAGAGGCAGCCCTTCAAAACCGCATCCAGGGCAACATAAGTCCACTGGCTCATGTTCAGACCTGGACGATGCGCTAGTCCCACAGTTGGGGAACAGCATTCTGTGAACAAGTCCCAGACAGAGATCATTCAGCTTTTCAGCTGCAAAGGCCACACCCCCCACCCTTCCCCACCCCCTGCTATTGGAGGCACTGCACGCCCCTCTCAATACTCAGGCTGAGCCCAGCTAGGTGTACAGAATGATTCCCAAAAATAATTTAATAAGTAGGAGGATGGAGAGACTTCTCTTCAAGTTCAAGATGGTGGGAAGGATCCGAGAGGCTGGGATCAATTCAATTCAATCCAATCCAAATCAAAGGTCTTCGAGGTCAGTTCCCTAGAAAACACTCATGGAAATTGAGTATGGGGAGTGTTAGGCATGCTCTTAGAATGCATACAGAGGAGTAGAGGGGCAGGGGAAGGGATTGGGCTTCGGTCAGAACCAACAAGGGTCTCAGGTGAATCTCATAGAACAGTTCTTTAGTTGTCTCACTTGAGATCAGGGGCTGGAGTCCTGATAAATGCTCATCAGGCAGAGACTGCACATACTTTACCTCCTGGAGATGACATAAAGGTATTTTACCAGTGGCCATGAGCAGTCAATACCTCCAAACATGTGCAGGAATGAAGAATTCAGTGTTGAAGAAGGGGGCAGGTCAGTACACCCTGGCACCAGACATCCACAGGAAGACAAATGAGTCTCCTTACCAAACACATAGAATGGGCCCTAAGATAAGACTGTAAGCTTGCTAAATGCCACGGATTCCCAAAAGTCTACTGGAAGATTCTATAGCCTTAGCATAGTTGGAAGTTGGTCCAGGATTTGACAGTGCTGTCAGTTTGGATAAGGAGAAATGGAAATTAGATTTTAGGTAATCCAGTTTATTATCAGAACCACATAGAAGACAGAAGACAGATTCTGGGGCCCTGGTTTAGGGATTTACTACTTGAGGGTCTGAAGCAAAACCCTGAAAATCTGCTCTGGTACAAGGATTTAAGTTATTCCATATGTGAGCAGTTCCCAGCCTATTACATCTAGTGACCAAGATGGTGGACTGCTCTGCAGACTGTCTGACAATCTAATTAAGGAGTGTTGCCACCAGGCATGTAGTACTCAAATGTAATCACAGAACCTAGGCCGAGGCAGGAGGACCCTGAGTTTGATGTTCACTCTTAAGTTACTACTATTCTAACTTTTATCAATAACTGGACATTAAAAATGTTATATATTAGCATTTATATATATAATAATTTTTATATAATTATTATATATAATAAATACATCCCCTGATAGTAGTTCCCACAGTGAAAGGAGTGCTGCTACCTGGGATATTCAATGGTTTCCAGGGACAATTTCAGTATCCTTGGTGCTGTAGAAAGGGTCTCACCATGTAGCCCAGGCTGGCCTCAATCTTGAAATCTACCTACATAGCCCACAGAGTGCTACCATTATACAAATGCACCATTATGCCTGGCTCGCTTAATATTTATTGACAATGAAAGTTGTTTATGGTTTTTAAATTAATTTTTAGAAAATTATTTTATATGTACGGGTATTTTGCCTTCTGAGTATCATCTGCATTCAGTACCTACAGATGCCAGAAGAGAACACTGGATCTCCTGGAATCACAGAAGCTGCGAGCTGCCATGTATGTGTTGGGAACTGAACCTGGGGACCTCTGTAAGAGCAGCCAATGCTCTTAACTGCTGGGCCATCTCTCCAGCCTGTGGATGGTTTCCTAAAAGAGAAATCGGCAGAGAACCACTGGGGTACTGTAGTTTAGAACACAGACTCTAGATTAACCACCCAAGTTAAAAAGTCCTTGCCCATCACTTACCACACACCCCAGAAAAATTACTCAGTTCCCTACATCTCAGTTTCCTCCTCTGTAAACTGAGGGTGCTGGTACACAGTCAAGGTCAAGGATAAGAGTTACTTAAGTTAAAACATACTTTCAAAGTTATAACCATGCCAAACACATATTAAGCCCTGTATACATTCTGTGGTTTGATGTATGATTGCTGTGAAAACTCCCTTCAAACTTAACAGCCTAAAGTGTGATGATCTCTTAGTCCTTGTACTGTTCTACATCACTTTCCAAAGGGTCCTCACGTGCAAGGGTGATGCTTGTGTCTGGTCATTATGTGTACACTCAGCTGAGTGCCCATTTAGCTGAGTCCTCCGTGTGGAGCCCCCTATGTAGCTACAGGCTTCCTCGTGTGGTGACTGGATTTCATTGAGAGTCTCTCAAAATGAAATGGTTCATCCTCACAAGTTACCCTGGACCACTTCCATTATCTTCTATTGAGCCAAACAAGCTTCAGACCCAGCCCAGATAAAACTGGGGTAGAAGTAGGCCTCACCATCTATTGACAGAGATGGTAGAACCTATCTACCTGCCTATCTGCAATCTTTAATGACTTAATATTACTTTTGTAAAAGTGTACATTGGTATGGGTCTACATGAAGAAAATGTTTGAAAGAATCTATACTATTAATTGAATAAATAGTGCGTCTATAACAAGAAAAATAAGTAACTTTTCCTTCCTTTCTTCGTTTGCCTTTTGTTTTATTTGCTTGTTTATTTTGTAGGTTAAGTGCCCTGAGTGGCCCTGGATGTCTTAGAACTCACTACATCGACCAGACTGGTCTTGAACTTGCAGTGATCTTCCTGTCTCTGTCTCTGTCTCTCAAGAGTCCATGCTCAACCTTATTTTTCTCTTATTTTTAAAGATTACTTGAAGATTCAAAAATTAATATGAGTCAATATTGTGATAGCTCTATCCAAAAATAAAATAAAAGCAAGCAAGGAAGGAAATACTGAACTTGGTCAAATTACATATATTAACAAAGTTGTGGGTCTGGAGAGATGGCTTAGTGGTCAAGAGCACTTCCTGTTCTTACAGAAGACTCAGGTTTGGTTCCCAGTACAGCCACATGTAACTCTGACTCCGGGGGCTCTGATGCCTTCTTCTGGGCTCCAGGGTCTCCTGTATGCATGTGGTGCACATAAACTGATACAGGTACACACACACACACATGCATGCAATTGCACATACATGTAAATATAATAAAGATATGAACCTAAGGAGAAAAGATGCTGTAGTCTAGGTCAAGAAGAAAGAAGGAAAAGAACAATGCTAGCCCCACGGCCATGTGTTCACCATGTGCTCACTTCAGACCACACCACATGCCATGCTGGAGTCTGAATGCTGAGAAGCACAAAGGCTGACTGTTGAGGGAAATATTAAAAACATGAAACTGGCACGTTCAGACAGCCTGGCCGGCCACGCACTGGAGATTCGTGGAGATTCACTGGCCCAGAGCTCCCGAAACATCTCCACCCAGCCTTCTAGGTTCCCAGTGGCTGGTCACTACCACGCCCACCCCATGCTTCAAATCCCCCACGGCCTTTTGGTACACATCAGGCAAACCCACACTTTGCTGCCACACCTAAAGAGATTTAACCGAAACAAGCCGCTGGATGAAGGAAAATGCAACACAAACTTAAATCAGAAACAATGGTAACTCAATCTCTGGGCACAACATCTAAAACCTAATTTTGTAAGCCTTATTAAAATCTGATCCCTTAGGTGGCAAATCCTTGAGGATCCGTCATGATACTAGGGAAACTCTAGCAGCTACATCTTACCCCTCTGCTGTCTGGTTCCAAAATGAAGTAACTCTCTCCTGCTTCCTTTCCCCTTCTGCCCAACCCGGAAATCCCGCCCACTCGCCCAGTGATTGGCTCCTTTACTCATTAGGAGATTGGTTCACAATAACAGCACCAGGCCCACCCACAGCAGCTGACAGGATGTATCAAGGCACAAGTCAGGCTAAAAGAGTTTGCAAACTGTTTCCCATGGAGAAGGTTCCAAGGACAACTGAGACAAAGAGGTTTGATACAACACCTATGCTCTTTGCTCCTTCTCAAGAAGGGTTGCCGTGGGATAGAGGCCTAGCTTCCGGTCCTGATAATTCAGGAACACTGAATGGCAGCGACATGGCAGGGGAACATGTCTGTGATTCTTCAATCAAAGAAATTATGAGCTATAATCTAAACTGTAAATCAAAGCATTCTTCCCTGAGAGGTCACAGCTTGCAGGTTACCTGGAGATCCGCATCTCAGAGATCCGGAAGAGCAGGATCCCCACCCTGAGGAGCTCACTGATTCAGATGACATACCGAGTTCCTTCCAAAGTCCCAAGTATATCACGTAGGCTTATGTGGGAGTAAAAATCAAACACATGGTCATGTGCTTCAAGAGCCTTTGCCTTCACCTGATTAGAGGCAATGATCTCACCTAAATAAGTTCTTCATATGCCTTGATGATTGTACACGTGGCTCTTGCCCTTCCCGTGAAGACCTAATGAGTTATAATTATCCTCAGGCGAACTCTAGCTACCCAGTGATATCCTGGGTGTTCACAGCCTTACAGTTTGACAGCACAGATATATATCCTCACCATATGGATGTGTCCTAGTTAATGTTGCCAACTTGCCAGAATCTACAGTCATCTGACAGGAGAGTGTTGGTTGAGGAATTGCTAAAATCAGATTGGCCTGTGGGCCTGTGTGTGTGTAGGGGGATTATATTAATTATTAATCTATGCAGGAGGGCCCAGCCCACTATGGGCAGTACCATCCATAGGCAGGTGGTCTTAAGCTGAATCAGAAAGCCAGTTGAGCATGCGCCTGTGACCAAGCCAGAGAGCAATCCAGCAAATAGCATTCCTTCGTGGTTCCTGACCTGACGTCCCTCAGTGACAGACGACTACCTGGAAATTCAAGCAAATTCTCCCCCTCTTTAAGCTCCTTTTATTTGTAGTGTTTTTATCACAACAATTGGAAGAAAACTAAAACAGGGCATGCTAACCTTCCTAGATCTAGTCATCACCGTAGACGACAGTTACCCGTGGGTGTGGCAAGGCCTCAAAAAGTGAACGGTAGATTCTTGACAGCAAAGAATAGCTTCAGAAGAAAGTGGGAGTTTTAGATTTTAAGCGGTGAGAAATGGAATCTGTTAGTAAGAGATGAGAGGAAGAGGTTGCCCCGTACCTCTGTGCTACTGTGCACAGCTTGGCTGGGTGAAGAAAGCTATATGCCAGTCTTATGGCGAGTTGAGCTTTCCTAAAAATAAATCATATTGTATCTTTATTGATGACTATAATAATCACAATCACCTCTACGCAGCAAGAACTTCCTGTCAGTTTAAACTTACCTATCAGTTTAAGTTCCAACACGGCAGTGATTTCTCTCCAGGGACCAGGGGCCAACGATCGGCGCAGCTGCTCCTGCCGTCTTGTGTACCGTCTCCACTGCACTTTGCCCACAGTGGTAGTTCCCAGCAGCCATCTGCTCAACGCGAACCCTGTTCTCTTGCCCTCAACTGGGTCAGAGGTCACATATGAAGTTGTGTTCATAGGGAGACCCAGGCTTTCCTTGAGGTAGAAGCTGCAATGCGGAAACAGTGGGTGGGTGTAGCCTGCTGTTCTGTGACAGAGGTGTGGAAAGAGGAGGGAAGGAAGCAGATGTCCAGAGAGGAGCTGAGATCGGGACAGGCATCTCTTGGCTGGGACTGGGGAGCCGCCTACTTCTCTGGTTTGTATTGTTTCTGGAATCTGACACTTTCCTATCCTCTGGCATTAAGGAGCAGCATATGCCTGTACCTTCATGGATCTTTGACTTACTGAAGCCTGGGAGACCGTATGGGAACCAAATTTTCATGTTTGACCTCTGTTGAGTAAGAAGACGGATTCTAATATGTTTGCCTGGAAAGACCAATCTCAGGGCCCTTCAGCTCCTTCCTGTCTGTCCTCTGGCAGCTTTGAGGACATTTCCCCAAAGGAGGTGTGGTGGAAGGGCTCTTTGCCTCTTCAGTGCGGCTTCAGGCCCAGCGCTTTCCTGAGCGTGAGCTGGCTTTCACTAGTGGAGTTAAACCGTGCATTATCTCTTCTCCGTAGGAAGGAGGTGGGCGCCCCTAAAGTTGTCTTCACGGGTAGTGACATACCACAGAAGCAGTTCCTTGGACAGCTGGGGCTCAGTCTCTGGCAGTGACCCCAGTACTGCCTTTCTCCACCCTTAGTCCCATTTTTTACCGGGCACAGGCCTGGCAGTCAGAGAGGTCACCTCATTGTCCCTTTCTACACCTCTTGACCTTTGCCCACCAACTCTGCACCTGGCTAGCATCACCAAGAACCTTGTACCGAAGTCTGGGAGGTTCCTCATGCTGCAATCTACTCTCATTTGCTTAAGTGGCTGACTCAGTGTCTATCTGGGAGCCTGGAGGCCTGTGTCCTGCTTGGTTTTGCGTCTCTGGTCTCTACTATGGTGGAGAGCTTAGCTGTGTCTATAAACAATGACTGAGAAAACAAATAAATGATTAAACCAGCTCAAGTCCATTCCATTTACTGCGCTTCCTTTCTGACATTGTGAATATGCTGGTTATCTCTGGTCATGTTTGTGGGGAAGGAGTGTATACATGTGTGTGCCTGTGTGGACACAGGTACACTCAGCTGTGGACATGCATGTGGAAATCAGAGGTTGCTGTCTTTCTTTACTGCTTCTTAGTTTTTGAAACAGAGTCTCTTACTATACCTGGAGCTCACTGTTTTGGTCAGACAGTCTGTCCGGTCCGTCAGCCTGTGGGTTCACCTGCCTGTCCCTTGTTAGCACCAGGTTGTAGGTATGAGCTGCCAAGCTCAGCTTTTACACCAGTGCCAGAGATCTGAACTCAGGTCCCCAAATCTGTGCAGCAAGTACTTTGCCCACTGGGCCGTCTCTCCAGCCCTTGATGTTTCTTTCTGCCTCATTAAAAATTTAAATTGTATTTATTATGTTTTGTAATGTGGGGGTTGGGTACACAGCACACACGGCTTGCTGGTGGAGGTCAGAAGACAACTCTCCTGTTTCTCTCACTCTATCTTTATGTGTGTCCAAAGATCTGACTTGTCTGGCTTTCATGGCAAATGTGATTGTTTGTTGAACTGTCTCCCTGGCTGCCGATGTTTCTGTGAGTTGTATCTTTTTTCTTCCCTATATGAAAGACTATGAAACAAAGGCCTTTCTTTTCAAACCTACTAGCACCAGAATGTACATGTACATACTGGGTGTGTGTGTGTGTGTGTGTGTGTGTGTGTGAGAGAGAGAGAGAGTGAGAGAGAGATATTTGTTTTGGTTTTATAAAGCTTTCAATAGCAACAGTCTTTGCACTCCTCTGTTGGGTAGTTTCGCAAATGGTAATTAATTTCCTGCCCTGTTCTTACCCCTTCCCTCCTGTGGCCTGTGGTCACCACCTCAACTCAAATGACCTTTGGCATAAACAATCAAGAAAAGGTTTTGCTCAAACATCAGAGAGAGGGGCAGCCAATTAGTTGTCCTGGCTGCACACTGGGAAGTCCTCCAGGACACATTCCTGCCCTTTGTCACTTGCTGAGAGGAGCAGACAAGGCTGCTGGTAGCTCACCAGTGTCCTGGCCAGTAAGGCAACAGATGTGCTTGATGCTGTGGTGACCTCCCTGGGGGGACAACACACCCCTGCCTGGAGGCCACAGGCTGCCTTTCCTTCCCACTACAAGGCAGGGAGAGGGGCAGAGTGGTTGGCTCCATCGTAAGGCTGTGGAAGATGGAGGGTGAGGAGAGCCAGACAGGAGAGGCTGCAGAGAGAGTCTCTCTGCAGGGCTGGACCACCTCTCACAGTCCTAGGTCCTTCTCCTGAGGAACACCACGCATCGAGTTGCCAGGCAACCCACACTGCAGTGCTCCCAGGTCCCTGGGCTCTCTGGGCAGCAACAATTCTGCTGTCATCCTGATTCAGGTGGCAGGATGGTTCCCAGAGGGGAGTGAGTATGTACAGAGGGGATTCACAGGGAGGGGAATAACATGCAAGTGCCTGCTAACACTTGTCTTCCATTAACAAAACTATTACATTGTATATGTTCTGAATTAGTAATAATCTTCTCTAAACAACTTCTTTTTCACATGTCTGATTGCTAAGGACTGTTTAATCTCTCAATTTCCCACCCATTAGGCAAGATGTGAAATTGATGGGATATTATTCAGACTTCAAAAAGAAGGAAATTGGCAGGGTGTGGTGATTCACACCTCTAGTCCCAGCACTTGGGAGGGAGAGGCAGGTGGATTTCTGTGTGTTTGAGGCCAGACTGGTCTACATAGTAAATTCCAGGACAGTCAGGGGTATAAAAAGAGACCCTGTCTCAAAAACAAACAAACAAACAAACCAAGTAAAATAAAATTAAAATTAAACATTAAGGGCTGGAAACATGGCTCAGAGGTTAGGAGCACCAGCTGCCTTGCAGGGGTTCAATTCCCAGCACCCACACGATGGCTCACAACTGTCTATAGCTCCAGTTCCAGAGGATCTGACGTCCTCACACAGACATAAATACAGGCAAAGCACCAACGCACATAGCAATAAGTAAATAAATAAATAGGAATAATTTAAAATGAACAAGAAGTAAAGAGGAGGAAAGCCTCTCATCAGGAACAGCGCTAACCGAAGCATGCCAGGTGTGGGAAGACAAACCCTCTGCACGGCTTCTCTCACTCATAGAATCTAAAAATGTGAAAAGCGGAACTCACAGAAACAGGTAGACACTGGTGACCAGGAATCGGAGGAGGGGAGGGCAAGAGGACACTGACTTATTACAAAGCAAGTAAGTTGTAGCTGTGAGGTATCACATGTGATTACAGGGGATGTCAGTCATTCGTGAAATTCTCGAAAGAAGCGGTCCAGTGTTGTTAACTAAGAGACCGAGATAAAGGGATAAAGATAAGATAACAAGAGATGCGGAGGGCGAAGCGAGCTCTGTGTGAGAAGATGGTTGTGTTAAGGATCTGGCTGTGATAACATGTCATCATGGATACACACATGGAGAGCCTCCTGCCCACTGTGCTCCACTGCCGCCTGCCTCCACAGGCCCCTGTGACCGGACCAACCCTGCTCCCAGTGTCCCATGCCTCGCAGAGCGTGCCTTCTAAACCCTAATGCAGATGAAACTACCTCCTGTAAAGCAGACATTTAAAATATATCTAATTCTTATTTCTCAATCACACCTCTAGAAGGCCGTAAAAACAATTACGATGACACGCGCCAGTAATCCCTGCTCTTGAGAAACTGAGGCAGAAGGAACAAGGATTTAAGATCAGCCTCATCTGCACAATGAGTTTGAGGCCAATGTGGGCTGCACGAGACCCTGTCAAAATAATATAAAGTAAAACAAAATTAAAGACTGCTCTGGCCTTTTACATTGACTCTACAAAATAATCACATGAGGAATACAGAAAATACTAAAATAAAAATAATCGCTCTAATCATTAAAAAATATATGAAGTTGCATGTCTTTTTATAGATACATGACAGAAATTCTTATGTTTCTGGCTGTCTCTCTCTAACTTTCTCATGGGAAACTAAGTCTCAACCCTATTCTCAGAGCTGCAAAGTAACTGAAACATAGGTTTGAAAAACTGGACGGAAATAGGACCCAGTGGCCCAGGTCTGTAACCCTGGCTATCAGGCAGCTGAGGCAGGACATTCTGTAATTAGGTGACAAAGCACTTCAGGGCCTGGAGGGCTTACCACGAATGATTCTATAAAACAGGGGTAGACTTCTTAAGAGCTGGGAATATTGATGAGACTCTATCAGATCAAGCTGATTACTCTTATGAATATGGAAAACGGCCTAGAAATGCTATTGCTTTTGAAATACCTGCAATACATGACATTGTCTCGACAGCTGGGAAACAAGAAAATTGGTGTTGTTTACTGAAAAGCTGGTGTTGTTTTTTACTGTGACAAAAAGCATTTGGCAAGGAAGTCACTCGCAAATGTATGAAGGACAATCCGCTTGACTGTTAAACTCTTAGCACTAGAGGAAGTAGTTACCTAAAAACCACACTGTTAATGTGTGCTTGCTGCTTCTGCCAACATTTTTTTTTTTTGGCCAAGGTATTATAGAAAGAGTGCAGGTGAAAACTGACTGATTGCATTGTCCGTAGACAATGCATTCAGAAGGCAGGTCTCTACAGTTAGAAAAGCTTGTATACCCAAAACAAGAAGCCAACCAGACTTGCTCAGAACATTTCCCAAAGGCCACTGAAGCTTCCCAGCCAAACTAAGAGCTAAGCATAGGGAAAATGAGAATAAGGTCTAAGCGTTTCCTCGGAAGTCTGAGTTCCAGACGGAGCGACCTGCTCTTAAGTTCTTAATGCTGGGTTGCTTCAGAGAAGCAAATGGCATAAGAACCCTGTCTGTGAAAGGCCTGGGGAGCTGACCTGTTCCTGGAGCCCGAGTGAAGACTCTCAAGGAAATTATATTGTCAGTGTAATTATAAGGCTCATCAGTTTGAAGAAGTGTGTACATGTTTAAGTCTAAAAGTATCTGGGGGGGGGTCTTCACATCTGTACTGTCAGAAAACATGGTGTGACATTGTCACAGCTCCCTAGGGGGGATCTTGGCCCAAAGCTGACTTTATATGATGCAGGAGAGTTCAGTGGCACGGACTCTCCCAGAAGGCAAAGGATCGGCCATGAAGGACACGGCCACGCCTCTTCCGGAGTCCCACACTTACAGTCCCACGTCCACTTCAGCTGGCCGCGCCGTGACATGTCATTGCTACTCATTCATGAAATTCACTGAGAGAAATGTCCCAGCGCTCTGACTATTGGACTTTCTGGTGCACACATTTCCCTGCGTCCGTTGTCGGTAGGACACTGAGTCCCGAGGGTACTTCACTCAGGACGTCAGCCTCTCTCTGTGTCCCAGCTCCTCTTCCCACCCTGCGTCTGTGAACCTTTGTTTCCGTTTTGTCCTTGTTTATCTCTGGATGATTTGATTTCTACAGTCTGTGGCTGTCTCCTGGCACACAGCTGGAACTGAATTTACATCACATTGCCAATTGAGCCAAACATCTTTTTCATATTGTTTATTGGTCACTTGAATTTTCTCTTTTATGCCTTTGAAAGTTTGTGGAGAGAGTTGTTGTCATGTTACTTCTTCATGCTAATTTCTTCCCTGCGTCTCCTCTTTTCTGGTCTTTGGGAAGAGTGACTAGACCTACGGATAGTTCTATCAAAACCCTTGGTCTTAAACCTCTCCTATCTGTAGTTCACATCTAGCCTATAAAAACTGATCCCGTGGATTGACCAGATACAATATACTGACAATGTAGTTGGGTAATAGAGAGTTTTCGGGATCAGGGCCACCTACAGGTGTCTGTAGCAGGGTATATGCCAGTCATGGTCTATTGACTATGACTAAGTCATAAATGAACAAATCGGGGCAAGAGAATTCAGGCAAAGCAGATGGTATCCAAGCCAGAAGGCAGTGCTCTTGGATAAAGACAGTATGGCGTGTACACAAAGTGGGATGCTATTAAGACTTTAGAGGAAGAAAAACACACCATTTGTGACAGCACAAATAAATCTGGAAGACATTTAAGTGACATCAGGAGGTGTAGAAAGAAGACTGGTGCGTGACCTCATTTAGATGTGGGATCTAAACAAGTTAGATTCAGAGAGGTAGGAGGAGATGCTGGCTGTCGGAGCTGCGGCAGGATTGGGGTAAGGCTGCTCAAACAAAGCAGGTCAGAGGGCAGTGCATCCCAGGAGCCTCCTGGCAGAGGAGGAGCACGAAAACATGTGTTCACTGACAGTAGAGTTCTTAATCCACATTCAGGGAAGAATGTAATCAGTAGATACATCATGTCTCCTCTGTCATTCCATTCAGGAACTTGACATTTTCACCCCAAGTGTTTGGAGTCTAAATACTTCATCAAGGTTAAAACTGTTAATCACAGTTTATTGAGTCAATTAAGGTGATTACGAAGTTCTCTCCAGGAAGCAATAAACTTCAAAGTCCATCTATGTTGGTATCATTCCAATTGCCACCTGGAAGGTGGCAGTTCAAAGTCTGGAGAAAGGAGTATAAGATGTACCAATGTTCACCGAGCGTCAGCACGAACTGGACTGGCAGATGTGTGCATTCCTGTTATGGCAGAAAGCTGTTTCCAGCTAGACACAAGAACCTCCATCCACTCCCACTAGAGGCCTGGAACTGTAGTGAACAGGGAGCAGATGGGGCCTGTGTCGAGATTTGCTAGCAAAGAAATCTGCAAGGAAATAAAAATCAGAGAACCAGGAAAGAACTGTCCCAGCCCATGGGCTCATCAACCCAGGCATTTCTGAAGGCCACTGCGTGGCAGATCCCTGTGGTGGAGGCAGGATTGAAGATGTTAGTGAGAAAACTGGGCTCTAAGGTCTTTTGGCCCCTGTCAGTTGGGAGGGTCCTGGGCTGCCTTGTCTCTCTTCTGTGTGTTATTCTTCAGGCTGGCTTCTGTCATTGTGCCTTAACAGTTCCTCTGGATACCAATATTTACAAAAGAGAATAGACATCTTTTATCCAAAAAATACCTGGCTAGTTCTGCCTTGTGTATTCCTGTTCCAAACGGGATGCTATAGTTTAGAGGTGTTTTGTTCCCCAAGAGTTCAGATCCAGGAAGTGGTGGTAGAACCTAGTGGTTAGAGCCTAGTGCAAGATGATCAGGGTCCTTGGGGACATCACCTTGGGAAGGGATTGTTAGTTACTGAGGACTCTGATTATTAGGGAGAAGGAAAGAGTGGTGAGGCGCATATACCTATTATCCTAGCACTTGCGGGGAAGAGGCAGGAGGGTCAGGAGTTCAAGGCTAGACCGGGTCACATGAGCCCTTGTCTCAAAACCAAACCAAACCAAAAGGGTCTGTGAGGATATGGCTCGGGGGATAAAGCGCTTGATGAGCAAGCATAAGGACATGAGTTCAGATCCCTGGCATCCATAAAAAGCTGGCATAGCTGGGCCCCTTTACAGCACCTAAGGGACCAAGTCACTGGGCCATGATACATGGATTTGGGTTGTTTGTTGGTTGATTTTTTTTTTGTTGTTGTTGTTTTTTTTTTTTTTAAGATAGGGTTTCTCCGTGTAGCCCTGGCTGTCCTGGAACTCAATCTGTAGACCAAGCTGGCCTCAAACTCAGAAATAGGCCTGCCGCTACCTTCCAAGTGCTGGGAATAAAGGCAAGAGCCACCACACCCAGCCAAGAGTTGGAGTTTTGAAGTGCATTCTAGGTTAAGGGACCAGTGTGAGCCTTCACTGAGACCCAGAGTACAGCACTGCCCAGAGAGGACAGTGAAGACAGAGGCAGTCTCAGAGAGGAAAGAATTGGATTTCAGCAATTACTCAATCGGATTTTAGCAATGCCACGCCATCCAAGTGAAATACATGGAGAAAGACTGGGGACAGACAGGCCTGGGAAGGTGCTAAGAGCTGTCAGCATAAGAGAAACAGATGGCCATTTGTTAAACGCAGCACACGGGCTGATTCCAAGCACTTTCCTTGTGATGCTCATTTAGATCCTTAGACTCTTCCAGAGATCTTCCTTTTGTTTTGTGTGGAGACAGTCAGGGTTCTCTTCGAGAGGATAAAGCCTGCAGCGGAGTGGGAGCGGCATTGTGAAAGATGAGAGGGTTGGGGTCCCAGGCCATCAGTATACAGGCTGCTCTTGCTGTGTTCTCTGGGGCCCCGTCAGCCTCCCAGGGGGCAAAAAACTGGAGGGTAGGGGAGGATTTTACTTCCTGTACATTTTTGGTGGTTTGAATAAGAATGGCTCCTACGAGCTCATATATTTGAATGCTTGGTCACCAAGGAGTGGCCCTATTTGGAAGGATTAGGAAGTGTAGCCTTATTGGTGGAAGTGTGTCACTGGGAGGGGGCTCTGAGGTTTCAAAAGTCCAGGCCAGGCCCAGTGTCTCTCTCTCTCAGCCTGTGGCTCAGGATGCAGCTATAGGCTACTGACTACTTCAGTGCCTTGCATGCTCCCCACCACGATGATAATGAACTAAAATTTCAATTCTCCACAACTATAAGCCAGCCCCAGTTAAATGCCTTCTTTTATAGGAGTTGCCTTGGTCATTGTGCCTCTCTTAACAGCAACAGATAGTAGCTAAGACAATGCGCAAAACATGATAGGTATAGAATCTGTGAACGAAATTGTAGTTTATCTGTAGTGTTAAAATTCCATAGGACAGTGTCTGGGGAGCAATGTCTAAATAAGATCCCTGGGGTTAGAAGTGCTAATGAAAATACAGTTAAGCAACTCTGACACACACCCACACCCTTCTCCTGGGTAGTGGGGGCACCTGGCAAACATGACCTGCTCTGCAGAGAGCTGTGCTGTACCCAGGGCAGCATTTTAAGAACATACACAAATCATCTCTAGCTACATGTCTATTCTGTCTCGTACGGCTCCAAACAGAGTAGCCCATGTTCATTCAGTGCTCTGTCCGTGACATTCACCCTGCTGAGTGCTTGACAGGCAATAACTGGCTGTCTTTGTCAGATAACAGGAAGGTCATATAATTCGTGTAGGAAGGTGGGTGCATGGAACTTAGGGGAAAAACAAGACTAGTATTGGGAATTTCAATGATGAGAGTCTTCACTTTCCACAAGAGAACAAGATTGTAAAAATGTCTGGACCAGCCAGCCATGCTGAAATCAAGAACTGCAGTCATAATCCATGAGAACATTGATTTTTTTTTTGTTTTGTTTTGTTTGTTTTTTTCAAGACAGGGTTTCTCTGTGTAGCCCTGGCTGTCCTGGAACTCACTCTGTAGACCAGGCTGGCCTTGAACTCAGAAATCCACCTGCCTCTGCCTCCCAAGTGCTGGGATTAAAGGCATGCGCCACCACTGCCCAGCAGAACATTGATTTTTAACTCCATATATATATATATATATATATTTCCTAAATAGTAGGCATTCTTTTAGTACTGGTTGTAAATGTACAGGGAAACAAAGATAACAGTTCAAAAGCTAGTATTAACTTAATTCACTATAGTATAAAGTGTTTAAACACTGAGAGGAAACAGCTTTGTTTGTCAAAAAATAAAAAAATAAATGAATAAAAATAAACAAATAAATGAATAAAAAAAGCATTTTGAGCATTGCAGCCCTGTTTGGTGACATGGAGTGAGTGTTTTCTCCAGGCTCACACTCCTGAGTCTGGATGCCTCTCCTCCTTGTACTTGGGGCACCCTGAATCTTCACCAGGACTGGATGTAACGTGAAGCTTCACTTCGTCTGGGAACGGCATCCTGCTCGCCAAAGTTGCTTTCCCTCCTTAAGTCAGGGTATTGCCCCCAACCCCCACCCCCGCTCCCCCACACCTACTCCCACTCCCCCAGCTCCTGGGGCTGCACAGAGGCATCTCAGCCAGTGGCAAGGTCTGCAGTCCCATAGTCCCTCAGGCTTGGCTACAATTTCACTTCTAACAATTACTCTTTTCATTGCTTTGGTGCGCTGTCATTTTTGGAAGACTGACTCCTCCTTTTGGATTGCCTGTATCTGTCGAATGTCATGTGGACTCCTCATGAGGAGACAAGGGAATCAACAGAGCCGGTTTCCTGTGTGTGCAAACTAACAGATGGATGGAGATCGGCTATCAGCTGGCAGACCTTGCAAGAGCTGCTGTGACTGGTGGCTGATGTTGGTGCGCGTCTGCTGTTTATGCAGTGATCTGTATATGTGAAAGGGCCATTTGTACCTGGTGCAGTAAATGTTGCTCAGAGTTAAAGTGCCACAGAGGCTGAAATGGGAGCAGTGTCATCAGGTGGCTGTTATTATTAACTAAACCATGGTAACTGAAATCCCTGCATTCTAAGACCATGCAAATTGAGATTTGCTTGCTTAGAAGCAGGCAGATCAGAGACTCTCAGATGAAGCAACTGGGGCATGAGTAGCGCCAAGTGATTTAGTTATGATCACACAACAGGCAAATGATCGCTTGAGACATCTAATTCAGACCTCCAGATTTCAGATCCAGCTCTCTTTTGTGAAGGTCACTACACCAAGGAGCTGCTTGCTCATGGCTGACTGTAATGGCTGGTTTTGTGTGTCAACTTGACACAGGCTGGAGTTATCACAGAGAAAGGAGCTTCAGTTGGGGAAGTCCCTCCATGAGATCCAGCTGTGGGCATTTTCTCAATTAGTGATCAAGGAGGGAGGGCCCATTGTGGGTGCTGCCATCCCTGGGCTGGTAGTCTTGGGTTCTATAAGAGAGCAGACTGAGCAAGCCAGGGGAAGCAAGCCAGTAAGTAACATCCCTCCATGCCCTCTGCATCAGCTCCTGCTTCCTGACTTGCTTGAGTTCCAGTCCTGACTTCCTTTGGTGATGAACAGCAATGTGGAAGTGTAACCTGAATAAACCCTTCCTCCCCAACTTGCTTCTTGGTCATGATGTTTGTGCAGGAGTAGAAACTCTAAGGCAGTTGACTTTCTCTTATGCCTGCCCTCTGCCACCAGCCAGCCAGGGGTCCAGCCTTCTCTTCCCCTTCTGTCTTACTAGATGGAATATGCTTAAAAGAAAGGGAAACAAACACACAAACAGACTCAGTGCAAATCCTTGCCCAGGTCTTACCTTCTCCTTTATCATGGAGTATTACGGTTCCCACTGCAGAGTCTTTCCAGGACAGTGCATGCAACACGCTGAGGGGGTGCCGAAGAGTATACTCTGTTACAAATGCTTTCTCTGTGTCACTGGTTCAAAGGAAAGCTCTATGGATCAGATCACTGCCTTGAAATCTGCAAGGCCTCCAGCTTGGCTGAGGGTGGTCCCTGCAGGTCTTATATAGGGAAGTATTTTAGTTAGGGACTTACTGCTGTGAACAGACATTATGGCCAAGGCAACTCTTATAAGGACAACATTTAACTGGGGCTGGCTGACAGGTTCAGAGGTTCAGTCCATTATCAAGGCAGGAACATGGCAGCATCCAGGCAGACATGGTGCAGGAGGAGCTGAGAGTCCTACATCTTCATTTAAAGGCTGCTAGCAGAATACTGGCTTCCAGGCAGCTAGGATGAGGGTCTTAAAGCCCATGCCTACCATGACACACCTACTCCAACAGGGCCAGGGCACTTCTCATAGTGCCGCTCCCTGGGCTGAGTATATACAAACCATCACAGGACACTAACCTAGCCAAGACATAGGAATGAAAATCTGGTGCAGATCGACTTCATCAACCTGGATTAGACTTTGAGGAGTATAATATCAGGTGGTTTATTTCCAATATATTTAAGCCCAGTGTAATTTAAAAAAAGAGTTTTCTGGTATAATCCCAGGTGCACAAAGAAGCATAATTACATTGAAATTCAAATCAGGTTAGTGTCCTCTCTTCCAAGAAGATGGGTTCTAGAGATAGACTAACTGTACTTAAGGGCCTAAGGATCTGACCTCAGTCATACAGACAACATAGTCATTTGGGGCACTAGCCACCTCTAGTCCTGGTTGTGAGAGTTTAGGGTAGCCTCTGGCTGTAAGGGTATTTAGATTTCTAAACCATCTCCGGTCCTGGTTATAGGAGCTTGCCTTGGCCTGGTGCAACAGATAACACAGATCACCAAGCTATTAGTTACTCCCAATTCCCAACTTTCTGGATGGAAGGACAAGCTTTTCATCTTTTCCATTGGAAAGTTGTGCCACAGAGGCTGGAATGGGAACAGTGTCATCAGGTGGCTGCTATTATTAAGTATTTCACGTAATTGTGTGTTTAACATTCCTGGTTTCTCTGGAGATCTGTGGGTGCAAGGACCTTCCTGCTCTGCTCCCAACGTTTGGCCCTAGCTGCACCTAGGCTAAATGATTTTGCTTCTGCTCAAGCCCCTCCTCTCTGGACTCCAGTCTCCAGGGATGGAACATCTGGCTTGGGAAGGAAAGTTGCCTGCAGAGACTGGATACCATGAAAATAGCAGAAGAGACGGGGGGGGGGGGGGGGGGGGGGGGAGGAGAGCCAGCCAGTGCTGGCAGGAAGCCCTCTGGAGGGAACTCTTCCAGCACTGGTGGGGAAGGGAGAGTCAGCCTGTGCTCTCCCTCTGGAGGGAACTCTTCCAGCACTGTAGGGAGGGTCTAATGAGGACTTCTCCAGGTTCCCTTTCTGTCTTTTCTACTGTAGCTCTCTGACTTCCTTGTGAGTCCATTTCAGAACCAAAATGTATCATTTCTCCTTTCCCTAAGGGAGTCACCAAGTGGGGTCCTTCCATCCCCTGGGGTTAGAGTTTCCCAACAGTCTCTTTAAGTGACTCTGGGTATGCCTGGGGCAGGCACTCAAGGGAGGAGGTTGAAGGCCCTGACAACAGTGCGACTGGAAGGGAGGAAAGGTGACCCAGTCTGCTGTTGACCTGGGTCCCAAACATGCAGCCTTGCACTGATATCTCACGCACTGAAAGACAGCAGTGTTCTGTGTGCCGAGCTTACCCCCACGCTCACATATCTATGTCTGTGACAGCATTTACACAGTCTTTCCTTTGAGAGATTTTCCTCCCCCCACCCCATCTAAATTACATCAGGGCAACAGCCAATCATGAAACCTTCTCACCTCACAGTGGTGGCCATGCAATCCAGAAACAGCCAGTCAGATCCTTCTCCTTGGCTTTGTTTATGTGGATACTGGGGGGAGGGGGGGAAACCTTTCCCTCGAGGTGGCTAGATAGAAACTAAGCTATTGGCAAGCATCGCCACCCTTGCATAGAAGAGTCTGTCTATCCATCCGTCCGTCTGTCTGTCTGTCTGTACCTTTACTTATCTTTTAGATTTTCATAATGTTTACATATGGCCAGAAATACTGCTGTGAACCAGTTTGTGTGTGGAACGTGTGAGAAAGCGTGTTTAAGTTGGCATTGTCCCCCTGGCAATCCTGTGGGACAGTTGAGGCACAGACTGGTGGTACAGGCAGCACAGGGGAGCAAGGGTTCATAGCAGACTCGTCTGATCCTCAAGTTCTACAGCAAGTCTGTCTTCCAACCTGCCTCTCAACGACGGGTAACCCAGATCCTGTCCACAGAAGCACAGCTTGTAAGGAATGCTGGAGCTTTGTGGTATAAAGGCGACTCAGTGCTGCCACAGGTACAAGTGAATTCACCAGGCTCCTCTAGGGGGAAATGTTTTATACCTAATTGTACCTTAGTCACCCCAGTCCAGCCAATTTGTGGGATTCCTGTTTCCTTGGATGTCAAAGGAAACCTCATAGTGACTAGTCCCCCAAAGGTACTTCAGGCTCTTAGGGACGGACACTGGCCATTGTATAACAAGCAACTTTCACAACGTTCAGCACAATAGTTGCATTCTGTAGCCCCCTCCTGCAGAGCCTGACATGAACCAGATGGAACTTTTGATTGCTGGACTTCAATACTTCGATACCTGGACCTTGGTAGTCGGTCTCAGGAGGAGGAAGAGGCCAAATAAAGGAATAGACCTTGCTGGCGAGCTGTAGGAATGCAGTCTAACGGTTTTTAGCAAGGCAGAGGGAATCGGGGAGAAGGTCAAAGCCTGCCAGAGCCATGTTTGCCAGGCCCAGGCTGGCTCGAGTCCCTTAGCCTTTTCTCCCAAGAATAACTAACTGGCCTTAATTCTCCAACTCTACTCTCCTTGTTCATTGGATCTCACTGCTTCCAGCTACAGCCGCGGTGAGCCCGCAGCTGAGAAAGAGCTGGAAAAAAAAGCTAAATATGTATTTTTATTACCCAAACATCTGCTGAGAGAAATTAATTTGCACATGTCACTGGCAAGCCATTTGCAAGGTGCATGACACAGCCTGTTGTTTAAGGTTGGTTTTCGACCTTTTCTTTTCCTTACTCTTAACAGTACTTTCAAGTTGGGCAAGGATTAGGCGTATGTGTGCCTTAGCCGTCAAGGCATACATGACCACGATCCCACCGTAATGCATTCTTGTCTAGAGGTCCAATGACAAGAAAATAACAAAGCTGGGTGTGATGGCTCACGCCTTTAATCCCAGCCCTCGAAAGCAGGGGAGGCTGACCAGCCTGGTCTAAAGAGCTAGCTCGGGGTCAGCCAGGGCTACATAGAGAAGCTCTGTCTGGAAAACCCAAAACAGTACATAAATCAAAACAAGAAAGTTTCATGTCAGTAACGGAGCAGTCGAACACACATCACTCGTCACAGAGCTCAACTGCCTCGCAACAGCAGAACAGCTGCCCAGACGACCCGGGCGGAGCAGGGCGGAGCGGGGCGGAGCGGATTGGGCAGGGCCCAGCAGGGCCGCTGTCAGCCTTCCTGGAGGAGTGCTCAAACCAGAATCCTCAAAATTTGGTTTCACCTTAGCTTTGCTTAAGAACTTCACCTAGCAAGTTGTCATTAAGTAGGTTTTAGCGGTGCATAAAAGGGAAGCTGCTACAGTCACTCTCTTCCGTTCACAGCCTCTTGTGTCCACTCTCTCCCAAAGGCTCACGTGTTTATTCCCCAGTGGCGAGGCTTTGGGAGGTGACTGGACCAGGGGAGTTCTGACCTCGCTCATGGATTAATCTAGTGATGGGTTCATAGTGTGGTGGGCTCTTAGAAGGCGGGACCTAGTTTAAGGAAGTCAGATTTGGGGGTGGGTGGGTTCCTATCCTGTCATCTACACTTACTACAGACCTAGAACCAATGGAGCCACACAGCCACAGGCTGTAACTTGTGAAAATGTGAGCCAAAACAAATCTTTCCTCCATGAAGCCGGTTTGCTCTTGGGTCTTTTGTCATAGAGCTGACATGCTGATTGGCATATAGGGCATACCACTTACAAATAGTTTAGCTCCAAGATTACAGGAAAGACTTGCTTTTTCCTGACTCCGTTTCTAAGTCAAATGGGCCTGAGGTAGAAGGTGCCGGAACATTGCTAAATCATTCTCAGGAAATTTAGACGAGATACTACACCTGAGAGGCAGAGATGGTTGTCACCTGCTTTCCCCTCTAGGGGTTATCCCAGGACCTCGGGTACTAAGTAAACGTTCCAGCCTGATAGGTTACTGCACAGGTTAATGTGTCTTGGAAGGTTTTCGTACTTGCTGATTTTAAAGAAATCAAGCATCCAAGAGTCATGAAGACTGAGATTGGCAACTCGCAAAAGATTTGAGCTATTTTAGTTGTGGCTTAAAAATTAACAACACCGAAAAAAAAATTAGGGAGTAGCTTGGCAGAAAACCTGCAATGCTGGCCTCCAAAGGCCGCTGTGCCTGGATATTTCTACCTTAAAAAACAACACTTCAACTTGAGAAACACATTTGCATGTATTACCAAGTTGCCAGAGAGCAGGTGTAATTTCTGAGTGACCTGAGGTAATTCACAACACTGTGGCCTCTTTTGCTTCTTCCTCTAACCCACTCCTCCCATCTCCTTGGGTCTGTATTCCTCCTAATGTTTTTTTCTTTCTCTCCTGTTCACTTTGCTGTTTCTTAGTTTCTGCTATAATAGTTCTCTTAGCTTCTGTTCAGCCTCTGAACAGGCCATAGATCTATCTGGGGTTAATCAGAGTTCAGATCCTGTTCTAATCCAATCAGGACTTTCAGAGTCTGTTCTATAATATCAAAATATTTATCTTTCCAAATGAGTTAGGCAGACCTTCCCTGGAAGGCCTTTGTTTCTAGATGGATTCTCAAGTAGTGAGTGGGTTGTGTGGTGAAAGCCATGGTGCGTGGGGGAGGCCATCTACCTGTCTAGCCTTGATGAGCCAGCCAACACAAGCAATGATATTCAAAGTTCAAGGTAGCTGGAGGTGTCTTATGGGCTTCATTGTGTTCCACCTCTCCAGATTTACATCGGAAGTTCTGACTACCTTAGAATAGGACCTCATTTGGAACATGACCTTAGACAAACAGTTACACAATATTAACATGAAATTAAACACGAAGTCATACAAGTCAGCCCCAATGGAAATGATAGGTATCTTACTATTATTTTTTTTTTATTTGGTTTTTCGAGACAGGGTTTCTCTGTGTAGCCCTGGCTGTCCTGGAACTCACTCTGTAGACCAAGCTGGCCTCAAACTCAGAAATCTGCCTGCCTCTGACTCCCAAGTGCTGGGATTAAAGGCATGCGCCACCACTGCCCAGCGATAGGTATCTATCTATAAAGGGGAGATTAAGGACACAACCACACACAGAGAGAGGACTGAGCACGTGAGAATACAGCAGGAGAATGGCTACCTAACAGCCAAGGAGGGAGGCATGGAGCAGACCATTACCTCACAGGCCTCAGAAGGATTCTGCCTGCATTCTGATCTCTGAGTCCTGTAAACCAGTGAGAAAATTAAGAAACAGTGAGAAGACTACTCTTCTGCTGCCCAGTTCATGGTACAGTATACTTCCCTGGACAGCAGGAAGGAGCAGGTGCAGAGGCTCAGCTCCCCACACCTCGTCACAGGATTGTTTTAAGTCTGAAACAGTCTGAGGGAAACGACAAGCTTTAGAAATGAAGCCATAATGAAGGTGAAAGAGATTGGATTGTTTTGGAAAAGCTTGTTGTATGGTGTATAGTGAGAGCCACCTGAAGGGGAAGTGGAGGTGCCAGGACTCTAAAGAAAGGCAGACAAGCCCAAAGCTGCAGAGAATACACCCAGCTAAGACTTATACATGGAAGTACAGACAGCATAGCATGAAATACTGGGTTGTCAGTGACTGTGCTCATCCTACAGGGTTTGGAATACGCGCCAGGGACACCTGGTGCCAAAAAATGGTGACAATGGCTGGCAAGATGATTTGGTGGGTGAAGGCATTTGCCATCAAACCTGACAACACATCAGTGTGAAAGGAATGATAAATTCTAGCCTGTATAAAAGACGCGTAATCCAGGTTTTTTATTCACAAGCTGTCAGCCGAGACTGGGCAGGTTTGGAGCCATTCTAACTCATTTCCCAGCCCCATGTCCCCTGTTTCCTGCTGGTTTTCCTGGCCATGTGCTCATAGTCGGTCTCCTCCCAAGCCGGCCTCCTCCACTCACCATGTCCTTGTGTACTTTCTTGTCTCTCTCTCGTCTCTCCAGAGAACCTTCGCTTGGTTACCCAGTCGCACCTTTCTCCCTCTTCTGCCCACGGGCTCTAGCCTTTTACTGACTAGTTAAATTGGAGAGCAAGGTTTACAAAGCATCACTTGGTGTATGTGAGGATCTGCTC
This sequence comes from Tokudaia tokunoshimensis, assembly GCA_036184795.1. NCBI lineage: Eukaryota > Metazoa > Chordata > Mammalia > Rodentia > Muridae > Tokudaia > Tokudaia tokunoshimensis. The sequence goes on along the minus strand of BTHU01000013.1, from coordinate 3,727,372 downwards.
ACCAGATCTTGGGAGCATTTAAGTACAAGCAACACCGGACCAACCCCTACACATCACCACATAAAGTAAAAGTGTAACTTTGAAACGGCAGTCATAACCAGGAGCCTATGGTTGGCCTCAAGCTGGGTCCCTACTGTGCTAACATAGAGTGCTCTTTGCTGCCAAATCAAAGTTCCTGTCTTTAACATGAGTTCTCGCCGGGCGGTGGTGGCGCACGCCTTTAATCCCAGCACTTGGGAGGCAGAGGCAGGCGTATTTCTCCTGAATCCCTTTCCATGATTGGTCTCTTTCTGTTCATAGTACTTATAATCCTCTAATAGTCTCCATGTTTGCTACTTGTCTCTTTCTGCTGGAAAGGACGTTCAGTGAGGTCCAGGACCGGGCTTGTTCACCAAAGGTCTCCTCTCGTCACCACCTACCCCGCCCATCCCGGGTCTTCGCTGGTTGGTCAGTGCTGAGTCCACATTTACATCCTCTCAGCTTCCTCGGACCACGCCTACTGATCCTCTTAGACAGGTTGCATCCATCTTCTCTGGGCCCCGCCCCTTTACAAGGCGGTTTCCATCACTCTACTGAGCACACTGAGCACACATTTCCACAAAGCCTGCTTTCCCTCTGGCTTGTTTTTGTTCTCACTCTCACCCCTCCCCTTCCTCCTCTCCTTCCTTCCCGCCCCGCCCTCCTTTTTCTTTGTGTTGTTGGAGTCTGAACTCAGGGCCTTATGCACGCTAGATTACTGATCTACATTCCCAGCTCCTGTTTTTCTTCACTATAACAAAATACCCGAGGCTGGGTAATTGAATAAAGAAAAAAGATTCGTGTTTATCCCAGAGTACTGGAGGCTCAAGAACATGGTGCACCGGAGCACCAGTTCGCTCTGGTGGGGCCCTTGGCAGGAATGTGGCAAACAGTGAGTGGGTGGTGGGAATACAGATCAAAGATAAGGCAGGACGCCAGAGACTGTTCCAGGGTCGGGTTTGGACTTTCGTAAGAACTCATGCTGGCAAGAAAGCTACTAACTACAGGGGCCCCACAAAAATATTAATCCATCCGGGAAGCTTAACCCCAAAGACTTCAGGATTTCCCACTAGGTTTCACCTCTTGAAGGCCCCACTACTTATTACATTGTTAACAAGGGCACCAAGCTTTAAACACACACACACACACACACACACACACACACACACCCTTGGTGGACAAATCACAGCAATCAGTGATCAACAGCGATCAACAGGGAGCAAGTGAAGGGCATGGATCAGACAGACACGGCTCACTGTGGGGTATGAACCTCATTATGTAGGCCAAGCCCAAGAGCTGAAATAGCCGAATATGAATATGCGAAAGGAGGCTTACGGCCAGTCCTTAGAACAGGACGGAGGGCTAAGTTGGATGATGTGAAATCAAGATTGCAAAGCCTCCTTACAGATGAAACGAAGGTCTCCTTGATAAGTCGAGTGGAGTCACCTGGTGCATTTGTGAACACCTCGGACCCTGGTGTGGTGGTGACTGTCATTTCAGAAACCTTGCTAGAAAAGGGAGGGCTGAGACCCTCAGAGTGCAAAGTAGCTGGACTTGGACCACAGGTATCAGGCCATCCTGGGAACAGGCTGATGGGAACTATACCCCAAAGGTGGGGGAAGGGCCCATCGGGTAATGGAAGTGCTGTGAGGCAGGTAGTGTGGAGGTGGAGTTCAGTACATTCTCTCCTCCCTGAATCATGATGTGGTTTACATTTTAAAGAGAAGAAAATACAAGCTGTGAACATCTCTATTCTGAGGGAAGGAGTAAGGCTCTCCGTTTGATGCTTCCCATGTGGAAAGAATGGAGCTCTGCTTGTCTGCCAAAGAGGCAACCTGTGGCGTTTCATAACCCTGGGGTGGGGGAGGGGACCACAGCCGTCACCCCGCCTGTTCACTCACTCATTCACTGAAATGGTTCCAAGCCAAACACTAAATTTTGAGGACACAAAAGTAAATGTTCACAGCCAGTCCAACTAAAAACCATAACCTCCAGGATCTGTGTCATCCATGATGTCCCCTGGCAGCCTTCCTGGGAGCCCACCTCACACAGCAAGGCTGAACAAGCTCCAGTCCGCAGGGACAGGCTGGAGCTACAGTAACACGGGTTCTCGCTGGGAATGTTGACAGGGACTGCTGGAGCAGAAAGATGGCTCCAATTAGGCTGCAGGCACAGCCACGATAGTCACTCAGCTGCAGTGGTCAGGGAGCTAAACGGGGGCTGGGGGAGTGGGGGGGTGGGGGGAGGGGGGAGGGGGAAGGCTTCGTTACTCAGAACTCCTGAGAACCCTGCAGACACATGAGAAGTTGGTGCCTGGGTGCCTATACCACAGCCCCTGACTAGATCACTGCCTTCCAGAAGCTGAAAGATGAACCCAGCCTGAGACACAGCACCTGGCTCTAAAACTACAAAGTATATCTCTCTAGGAAACACTGTGCAGGGTAATTCCCTAGATTTTATGCATTTTGTGTGTTCTTCGCTTATCTTGCGGGTGTTTTGCATGAGAGGTGAGAAAGTGCTCCATACGTACAGATGTAAAGAAAGCTCATCCTTGAGAAGGGAAATTGTGACACATTTGAATCTGTTTATTCTCTAAATAACAACAACAACAACAACTTACCAAGTGATAGCTGGCCACTGGCAAGTACTTTTATCCCAATCTTAACTACTAGCTCTCAGAGGACATGTTACACACCAAACCATAATTCTCTGTTTACATATGCATTTCAGAATGGCTACAAAAGGCTTAAAGGAGCTACAGTCGAGTTCAAGTTCCAGGAGGCCTTCCTGGCAGAACAGAAAACTAATACAGATACTGAGCTGTGCAGTGCTGAGGTAAGAGAGTAAGAAGCTGCCTTAGGGTCTCGGGACTGAGCTGAGCTGCAAGCTCTGGACCTGTAGAGGTCGGTAAGGTACAGGACCAGGTGTGGACAGCAAACAGATGGTCATTTGAGTCCATCAAATCTTTGTCTGCAACGATGGGGTCTTCTAAGCTGAGTGAAAGCCTAGGGAAGGAAGAGAGATCCTCTGTTCATTCTTACACACACACACACACACACTCCAGGTGGTCAGATCTCTCTCTCTCTCTCTCTCTCTCTCTCTCTCACACACACACACACACACACACCCATGCAATGCATACTCACAAGCACACACTCAAGCACACACATACTCATGTACACTCACACACACTTGCACACACTCACTCACAATCACATACTCAAGAAAACACACATACTCATGCATACACACTTGCACATACTCACATGAATGCACTCTCACTCACAATCTCACACTTAAGCACAAACATACTCATGCACACTCACACACACTTGCACACACTCACAATCACACATTCAAGCACACACACATTCTCATGTACACTCACACACACACACACACACACACACACACACACACACACACACACACTCACATACATACCTGTACACACACACCAGGTGGTCAGATGACACATCAGCAGAACCATTACTACCACAGTGTTAGATGTCTCCCTTCCCATGGGACGCAGAGGAGGGTATTGTGCACCTCATGGGTCCCTCTGTCTGGCACTGTGCTGTTTCAGGAAGATGGAGCAAAATAAAAAACAAAGGCAGGTAACAGAGAACACTGCAGCCAGCCCTGTCTAGGCTTTCTGTCTGGTAGGACTGCTGAAGGTTGGAATCCCTGATCCGAGAAGATAGATGGGAGCAAGACATTTATGAGGGTTCTCTCTCTTCCTTTTTTTGTTTTGTTTCTTTTAAGACAGAGTTTCTCAGCCTTGGCTGTCCGAGACCTAGTTCTGTAGACCAGGCTATCCTCAAACTCACAGAGATCTGCCTGCCTCTGCCTCCTAAATGCTGGAATTAAGAGCTTCCATTACCTGGTCCCAATTATATTGTAAATGAGTCATAAGTTAATAGGTTTCAGTGGGGCAGGGGGGTACTGCCTTCAATCCCAGCACTTGGGAGGCAGAGGAAGGATCTCTGTGTGTTCAAAGTCAATCTAGTCAATACAGTGAGTTCTGGGACAGCCAGAGCTACACAGTGAGACTCGTCTCAAAAAAGAAAAAGTTTCCACATGGCTTTTCTTACACCTTCTATTGTTGTTAACCATACTGTGGTGGACTGAATAAAATTGACAACATAGGCTCATATATTTGAATGCTTAGTCATCAGAAAGTCACACTACTTGAAAAGGATTAGGGGGTGTTGCCTTGTTGGAGGAAGTGTGTCACTGTGAGGGCAGATTTTGTGATCTCTTAGGCTCAAGCTATGCCCAGTTTGACAGTCTCCTTCTGCTGCCTTCAGATCAAAGTGTAGAACTCTCAGGTCCTTCTCCAGGTACCATGCCTGCCTATACTCTGCCATGTTTCCTGCCATGATGATAATGGACTAAACCTCTGAAACTGTAAGCCAGCCCCAATTAAATGTTTTCTTTCATAAGAGTTGTCATGGTCATGGTGTCTCTTCACAGCAAAGGAGACATTTTCCTTACCCATCCCTCATGGGCATCAAGGCTTTTTTGTACCTATTAGGAATAGGGCAGCAAGAACATGGCTGAGCAGGTGTCTGTAGAACATCTTCCTAATGCTGTATGACTCTTCTTGCTATATGTAAATATCTGTGTTTTCCAATGGTCTTAGGTGACCCTAAGGTATATGAGCAGGAGTTATGGTGAGAAGATTCCACCAGGACTGGGATAACTGTGTCATAGCATAGTTCCATGTCTAGCTTTTTGAGGATTCTCCAGACTGGTTTCCAAAGCAGTTACACTGGTTTGGAATTCCCCTGATAGTGCATACACTTCTTCTCCCCTCGTATCCACAATGACATTTGTTGCCATTTGTGTTCTTGGTAAATATCCTGAGTGAGATGAGAAAGACTCTTAATGTGGTTTTAATCGACATTTCTCTGATAGCTAAGGATGTTGAATACCTTTTTAACAAGTTTACTAGCCATTTGCAATTCTTCCTTTGAGAACTTTCTCTTCAGTTCCATAACCCTTTCTTTCTTTCTTTTTCTTTCTTTCTTTCTTTCTTGTTTCTTTTTCTTTGTTTCTTCCTTTGTTTCTTTCTTTTTGTGTGTTTTTTGTTGTTGTTGTTTTTAAAAATAGGGTCTCTCTATGTAGCCCTGGATATCCTGGAACTCACTGTGTAAACCAGGATGGTCTTGAAGACACACTTGATTCAGAGCCCATTTTAAAATGGGTGGTTTGGTTTTTGAACCCTTTATCGTATTCTGGACACTAATCCTCTGTTGGATGTATGGCTGGTAAAAGTTTTCCTCTATTCTGTGCGTTGCCTCTTTGATTAATAGCATCAGATCCTACCTGCCAATTGTTCCTCTTATGGAAAGTGCACTTGTGCCTGTAAGCTGACGCACACTCCTTACTTTTTCCTCTGGCAGTTTCAGGGTATCAGGTCTTTGGTTGAGGTCCATTGATTAATGATTGAGTTGTGTTGATGAGAAATAAAGATCTAGTCTCATTTTTCTGCATGCTGAAATCCTCGTTTCCTGGGACGATTTGTTGAAGATGATTTTTCTTCAATGTGTGTGTGTGTGTGTGTGTGTGTGTGTGTGTGTGTGTGTGTGTGTGTGTTGGTGTCTGTTAAAAAAAAACCAGAGAGTTGTAGTCTCATGGTTATGAAGTAGCAATGAAAATAATTTTATGGTTGGGAGTCACCACAACATGCGGGACTGCATTAAAGCATTAAAGGGTTGATGTGTTAGGAAGATTGAAAACAACTCTCTCAAAGAGAGAGAGGAGAGAGGAGAGAGGAGAGAGGAGAGAGAGAGAGAGAGAGAGAGAGAGAGAGAGAGAGAGAGAGAGTGAGTTATGTCTGTGAAGAATTGCATTCAAGTTTTGATGAGGATTGCATTAAATCTGCACATTTCTTTTAGTAGGGTGGCCATTTTCACAAGATTATTCATATCCATGAACATGGGGGTTCATTCTTTTTCATCTTCTGGTGTCTCCAGTAGTGTCTCAATGTTTTCATTGTAGAAGCCCTTATTTCCTTGGCTAAATAAGTTTCCACATATTTGTGTGTACTCATGTGTGTGTACTGAGAATGGAATTGTTTCCTTGATTTCTTTTGCTGTCTGTCTGTCATTGGCATATAGGCTTCCGTACATTTGTGTTTTAATTTATATCATGCCACTTTGCTGAAATGTTTATCATTTCTAAGAGATTTTTGCTGGAGTCCTTAGGGTCTCCTATGCATAGAATAATGTCATCTACAAACATATGTGCTTGGACTCCTTTTCTTACTTTGTCCTTCCCCTTCCCTTGGTTGTCTCTAGCTAGGACTCAGACTCAAGCATGTATTGAATAGAAGTGAAGAACGTGAACACCACATCTTGTTCCCGCTCTTAGTGGACATGCTTTAAGTTTCTCTCCATTTGGCGCGATGTTGCTATGGGTTTATTGTATATTATGTTGAGGTTTCCTTTGCCTTCAGCCTTTCCATAACTTTTTATCATGAAGGGCTTCTGGACTTTGTTCAAAGACGTTTCCTGCATCTATTGAGATGATTGTGTTATTTCTATCTTCGAGTCTATTCATGTGATCAATACATGTAGTGATTACGTATATATTCCCTGCATCTCTGGAATGAAGCTAATTTGGTTACAACAGATGATCTTTTTCATGTGCTCCTGAATTAGTTTTGCTGAGAATTTTTGTATCTGTGCTGATTAGGGAAACTGGTTTGTAATTTCCTTCTTTCTGTGGTATCTTTATCTGGTCTTGTTATTATGGTGATACTGGCTTCACAAAAAAAAAGCCTCTGGAGGCCTTTCTCCTTTCTCTTTTTACAGGATAATTTGGGCAGTGTTGGTACTAGTTCTTCTGTGGAGTTCTGGTAGGATTCTGCTGTCAGTCCTGGAGCTGGGGTTTTTGTTAGTTGGGAGACTTTTACCTATTGCTTCAACCTCACTGCTGGTTATAGGTGTCTCGATTATTATTTCACTTGGTTTGACTTGTATACCCCATATTGTATGTGACAGGGTCAATGGTGACAAGACTTGATCACTGTTTGTGTGGCTCAGCCTCTGAGTAATGATCCCATCTCTTGTCACCATTCCACTCCAGTCCTTTACCATACACTCTGTTAGGTTCTCTGCCCCTAGAAGATGGTCAGACACATGGAGGCACTGACCCGGCACAAAAAACCAAAACTTCAGTAGATGGCCCTGCTTTGCTACTCAAAATGGCAAATATTCTCTTGGAGACAGAATGAATTAAGAGAGAAGCTCCTGGTGTGGTAGCTGCCCAATGTACTCAAGATATAGTACCTGTCCTCTCCCAGGAGGCTGGCTTGCTGCAAAGGATCAGGAATCAATGCCCAAGAGGTGGAGGTCCAGCTCAGCGGTAAAGTGCTCGCTGCACACGCACAGGGCCCTAGGTTCAATCCCTAGTATCCACCCACATACACACACAGCATGCTGTGCCTTCCCAGGGTGCTCATGTTCCTGTCCCCTCATGCTGGTGGCAGCAGCCAACTCCGGAAAAGCCCATTCCATCAGCTTCTGCTCCCGTCCTGCATTGGAACCACAGATCCAGACAAGACATTCCCCTTCCCTTACTAAGTGAGCACCGTTTCCCCAGGAAAGGAGACATCGAGTCATCGACCTTCCATTCCAGAGCTCACAGCAGGCTCCAACCAGTTTCTTAGAGTTCAGGGCCTCTTTGGATAGCCATGTCCCGCCTTAGATATCTCTAGCTGATAGTTTCCCAAAGGTGATAGAATATGAGCCCAGACTTGTTACAGTAGGGTCTAAAGATAATGTGTATGAGTCCATGGCACATCAATGATATTTATGAAACAGTAATTATTATTGAGGCCCTGAGTGTGCAGACTAAGTAACTCGGGTAAATGACACGCCTTTAGTCTCATAAACAAATGGTAGGAGAGAGGTCCAACCTCACATTGCTGTGAGGACCAGCTGTGATAATACTGAGAGTTATCACTTAGCACTGTGCTCATCATAGCATACGATGAGTAGGCTTTAGTATCAAAATGACTGTTGTTCTGGGGCCCTTACCATTATGCTGGGCCTCGATGTCTCAGACTGTGTCCTTGCTAAGGTTCTATGCATCCCTTTTGAGTTATGTACATTTTTGAAATTAGGAAATCTATTTGAGAGAATTCTACTGTATTCTTTCCCTCTGGTCCTCGGCACATCTCCTTTGATGGCTTTTTGTTTCCCTTAAGTTCTCTAGGTCACGATCTTTGCCATTATTCTAATTCAGGACATTCTTGCTGCAAGCCTGTTAGGCAGCTATAGCACGTTCCTCTTCAGTACCAGCCCTTGATTATTCAATAGTGCCCTTGACACTGGTCACGATGCTTGACTCATGCCTTGGTGGTTTTTCTCCAGGCATCTGCTTGCTCATTCCTGAGCCACCATTCGGTGTCATTGTTGATAACAACCCTCCGCCTTTTACGTTCTCTCAGTAGCACCTTTCAGGTCACATGGTCTCCTCTCACCTGTATCCTGCTTGTCCCTATCTTTTACACATAGGTCCTTTCTTCTGCTGGGTTTCTTCCTTTTATTTGTAGTCTCCCCACTTTTTGAAGCTGTAATAATATGTTTTACATTTTGTGTTACTTCTCACACTCCCATTTCTAAAATAAGACTATGCTAAATGGCTTAGCTAGCAGAAATATCTAAGTGTATTAGTTACATGTAAATATACAATGATTATGATTTTGTAGACTACAGATGATGCTTTTGTCCTGCTCCCCATTTTATTTTGGTTTTGTTGTTGCCTTAAGGACTCAATTTGTGGGTCAGGCTGACCTTGAACTTGTGATTCTTTGTCTCAGCCTTCTGCATCCTGTGATCTTTGGTATGTACAACTAAGCCCAATTTAGTTGAGTTTTCAGAAGTTATATTTTACTTTAAACATGCCAGGAGAGTTAGCTATTTCTATAGTAAATTCTTTTGTGAAACAAATACTTGCTTACTAGTTTATGCAGATACATAGACTCATAAGAATGCATATGTATCTGATTTATAAACCACTTGGGATTCTCTTGCTAGGAGGGGTTGGTGAAGATCAGAACAGTCTCAAAAGTAGAAAGAAATGAGAGAATGTCCAGATTTTTGCCCCACTGGTCTTAGGTTTTTAATGTTATGTAGGGCTATGGGGGAGCTTCAGGAGTAGACCGCTTGCCTGGCGTATGTGAGAGCCTAGGTTTGATCCCCGGGGCCACACACCACACAATATTCTGCAAAATGCAAAGGTGGAAACACAGGAGAAAATATAGTTGATCTTGGGTTTGGTAAAGAATTTCTAGGCACAACATCAGAGACATAATTCATGAAATAAATATTTGACAAGATGAGCCTTATTCAAATTAAAAATGTCTGCTTTCACATAGATATAAAATGAGAAGACATTTGCAGAAAATATCTGTAGAAGACACTTCTGACATATATTTTTTCTACATAGTTGTTCAAAGCATAAAAATAACCTTCCAATTAGAAAGCAACAGCCTAAGATAGAGTGGTGCATGCCTTTTATCCCAGTGCACAGAAGGCAGAGGCAAGCCAACCTCAGAGTTTGAGGACACTGCTCTACAAAATGAGTTCTAGGTCATCTAGAACAGTTACACAGAGAAACCCTCTCTCAACTCCTCCATGCCATGCCTCCTACCCACCCCACAAATTAAAGAAGCAAGTTTTTTTTTTACAAAAAAGAAAAGAAAGCATCAACCTGATAAGCAAAGGAGCCGAAGACGAGGTCTGTAGAGGTGAACATCATGACCCTTACTTTTGCCATTTTAAAACCTTCATAAACCCCTCATAGTGGGAGAAGCCCAAGTGGTTTATAAATCAAATCCAAGTACAAGTGTTCTAGATTTATTAGTCATTACGATGGAAACAACATTTACTTTAGTGAGTTTTAGTTAATGCCTCCCTCCAAGTTTTTCTTTGAAAACTATTGATAGTAAGGATAAAAGATTATGCCTTCATTTTGTTGGTTATTTATACATAGTATCATCTTGTGAGAAACAATGCTTTTAAATAATAATTACCAAATAAAAAATTTAAATGATAAAAAGAAAAAAGCAGAAGAGCTGGTACCAACCTCATCTAAGAGGGTGTACATCTAGAGAGCATGCAAACAGAGTGATGTTCAACACTATAATTATTAGGCAACTAGAAATCCATATGCTGTCATTCTAATTTCAGAATGTCCCTTATCCCAACCACTGATAACACCAAATGCATAGGAACGTGGAGAGAAAGGGACTCCTTGCTGGAGGGCATCCAAAGAAAATATCCACATTCAAAGACTGTCTGGTCATTTCTTATGACAATACCATAAAATCTAGGAAATAAGCTTCTTGGTATTAATGAAAGTAATTTAAAGCTTATACCTTCACAAAACGCCACACATACACATTAATAATATTCATAATATTATTCATTCATAATAACAAAACTTGGAAGGGGAGGTTAGTTCTCAAATAATGACCTGGAGACCTTTCATTAACTATGAGTGCTTAAGGCCTTTGTTTAGGCTTGTTCCCGACTAGCTCGTACATCTTAAATCACCCCATTTATATTACTTTATGTTCTGTCGTGTGGCTCCTGAGTACCAGCATCTACTTCATTCCTCTGCATCTGACTGGAGAATCTCTCTCCTCCATGTCTGACTGACAAGTCTCCTGTGCCTTGTTCTTTCTCAGAGTTCTTATCTCATATTCTGAAGATTCCTGAAATATTTGAAGATCATCCATAGTATTTCTGAATAGGCAACTCTTGCTTGTGTCTACCTATTTACTATCTTTTTAAGTTTGAAAACATCTATAGGAGGAAAAAAAAAAGCTTATTTCTGTAAATAACTAAACTCAAACCATTATGACCACAAGTTTGATTGACTGACTACTACCTTATATTTCTTAATTATCCTAAACAGTTTGTAACAGTAGCTTGCGAGGACCAGAACGTTAGATTACATTTTAAATGAGTTGCATAGGCACAATGCCTTAAACAAGAGCTGAAATATAAGTACAGTATGTTGTGGAAAAATAACTATAAAATTGTATAAATATACAAAAATCGTACCAATGTAAAAATATTTGACTCGTTTTTAGTCTAAAAGTAGGTTCAATAATCTGCCCTTTTATTCTATTATTCTCATATACCCCTTTTTTTCTTTTCATTCCCTCTCGCCCCCTTTCCCCTAGACAGGAGAGAAAAGAACGATAAAAGGAAAGAAAAAGGGAGAGAGAGATCCCTGAATCTAACATCCTTTATTTTGTTTCCTCCCTGACCAAGACCATCAACGATTTGTGACCACCACCACCCCCCTTAAGTGATGACAAACACCCATAAACCACCTACCCCATCTCTTGGGAATGGGGCATTGTTCTCTTAAAAACTCCCTGCTTTCCTGTTGTCTCTGGGTGAAGGGATCTTTGGGGGGCCCTAAGAAAAACAAGATATTGGCTAAGCCCTAGGAAAGCTACTGAGTCATTTGCTGTCTTGTCTCTGTGGGATGGGAAAGCACAGGGCTTAATTGAAGCTGGAGCGGTCTGTGAGGCTGGACCACTTGAATTAGCATTTTAAAGTTGTCCTGGGTGCAGATTTTTGAGCAAACAGCGACTAAGGCATTCTGTCAGGCTGGATCACCTGGGCTATTCGTCTTGTCTTCATTGATTTGTCTGGTCCTTTTGCTGTGAAAACATAAACTTTTAAAGGTATATACATCTTTGTATTAACACATTGTACTGGCTGGTTTTGTGTGTCAACTTGACACAAGCTGGAGTTATCACAGAGAAAGGAGCTTCAGTTGGGGAAGTGCCTCCATGAGATCCAGCTGTGGGCATTGTCTCAATTGGTGATCAAGGGGGGAGGGCCCCTTGTGGGTGGTGCCATCCCTAGGCTGGTAGTCTTGGGTTCTACAAGAGAGCAGGCTGAGCAAGTCAGGGGAAGCAAGCCAGTAAGGAACATCCCTCCATGGCCTCTGCATCAGCTCCTGCTTCCTGACCTGCTTGAGTTCCAGTCCTGATTTCCTTTGGTGATAAACAGCAATGTGGAACTGTAAGCTGAATAAACCCTTTCCTCCCCAACTTGCTTCTTGGTCATGATGTTTGTGCAGGAATAGAAACCCTGACTAAGACACACATGTATACAATGTGTGGTATGCATAAATCAGTTAATATGATTCTCTGTTCTTTGTCTGAACAGGAAAGGCATCCAACTTTGTATGTTCATTGGGAATATATAACCAAGCCGTAATATAAATTTCCATCCATGGCATTGGAAAGGATGTGATATAATAACGAGTCCTGTGGGACTCTGTAGCCAACAAGATTTATTGGTTACACATAGACCGTCATGTCTCAGCCAGTCTCAGAGCTGTTCTCATGTTGGAGGGATCAGTAGTCACGTCACCTGTCTTGTTCTTCTAGGTCTCTCCCTTCATGTTTGTAGCCAAGATTTTCAGGAGGTCTCCCCTAGTCAAATCTGATTGTTACTCATGTTGAAGGAATCCACAGCTTTTCATTTCCTGTTGAAACAAGGGCAAAACCTCTCCCCCAAGGTAAAATATTTCTTGACTTCCATCCTGAGTTTAAGACAACCTTGAAATAGATAAACTGGTTTAATTCAGCAGTTTTTTTTCATAAACCAACGTCTCTCAGCAGTTGTTGTTTTGTTCATTAGCATTAAAGAGTTTAAAGTTAATAAAACACAACATCTTTGGGGTCTTTTGTTAAACTTTTCCATTTATTAAGAATCTCTTTTAAAGTATGATTAGATCTTTCCATGATTGTTTGTCCTGTAGAATTGTATGGTATCTTTGTAATATGTATATGTTGGTATGTATGCATATTATATATAATATGCTTTATGTACATAATGTGTAATATATTGTAATATGCAAAAACTATTTTATTAGATACATATGCCGCAGTATTCTTAGTTTAATTTTAACAGGTATCCCCATAATAGCCATAATTTCTCATAAATGTGTAATTATATAATCAGTCTTTTAAGAATTTCAAGCAGTAGTCAATTGAAATCCTAAATATCTATCTATCTAAAAATCCTAAATATTTATCTATGGCATGGTGCATATACTTTAATTTTCCAAGCTCTACAAAATGAAACATATCTATTTGCCCAATTTCATTTCTTTTGGTACCTTTAGTGTTACTTACTGCAGGTAATGAAGTTTGGGTATACAAAAAACAAGCAAGACATTTCCTTATAATTTTCTTGGCTTGTTTTCAAATGATAGAAAAATCTTTCTTCAAACCTTTGCTGTTAACATACTGTTTCCTATGAATTTCTGAGGCTTCTAGTATATTTCCTATTAACAGCTGATCAGTTTCATCATTAACTTGTGCTGGATGGCTTGGTAAACCTATATGGGATCTGAGGTATTTTATATAAAATGAATAATTTCTATTTTGGATTACTTGTTGTAGTTGAGTAAATATCAAAGTTTAATTGTGAATCATCTGTAATAAGCTCAGCAGTTTCAATATGTAAAACAACTCTTTCTGCATACTGAGAGTCAGTTACTATATTAAGAGATTCAGGGAAGTCTAATAATACCATAAGAATGGCATATAACTCTGATTTTTTAAATTGAATCATAAGGGCTCTGAGTCATTTTGTTTGTTTGTTTGTTTGTTTACTTATAACCCGCTTTTTTGATTTATTTGCATTAGTATAAAATGTAGGGGCTCCAGAAATTGGTGTCCCTTTCACTATATGAGGGAGAAACCAATTAGTTTTTTTTATATATTGAAGCCTCTTGTTTTAGGGATATTTGTTATTAATTTCTCCTAAAAAATTACTGCAAACTCTTTGTCAAAGTTCATTTTCTGCCCATTCTGAGGCAATTTCAGTATTAGTAACAGGTACCACTATTTTTGCTGGGTCTATTCCTGCTTATTAACAGTCTTATTTTTTCCTTTCAGAATCAATTCAGAAATCTTTTTTACATAGGCTCTTTTTAATTCTGTTTATATGCTAAAAATATCCAGTTAAATACATTATCTTCTCTCTGTATAAAAATTCCTGTGGTAGACTGAGTAGAAGGCAAAATAACTAAAATACAATCCAGTTTCGGATCTAAGCCATCCACGTGGCTATCCTGTAATTTCTTTTCTACCAGAGACAATTATTCTTCTGCTTCAGCTGAAATTTTCTGGATTAATTAAGTCCTTATTACCATGTAAGACTTGAAATAAATTACTTAGGTATTGAGTAGTTAATCCAATAGTGGGCATTAGTTAATTAATGTCTCCCTCAAAAAAGTTTTTGGTTTTTCGAGACAGGGTTTCTCTGTGTAGCCCTGGCTGTCCTGGAACTCACTCTGTAGACCAGGCTGGCCTCGAACTTAGAAATCCGCCTGCTTCTGCCTCCCAAGTGCTGGAATTAAAGGCATGCACCACTCCTGCCCGGAAAATTTTTTTGAAAATCATTGAGTTCATAATGAATCTCTCCTGATTTGTACTTTCTGTGGTCAAATTTTCTGTAGATCTATCTTATATCATAGATAATTAATAAAATCTACTCTTTGTATTTTTTCAGGAGCAATTTATAATCCCCAACAAGGTAAAAATTCTTTTTATTTCATCAAGCATTTTTTCTAAGGTATCTGCATTTGAATCAGTCAGCAAATATTATCCATATAATGGTAAATGGTAAATTTTAGACAGAGGAAACTGATTATGAATTATTTCTAATGGCTATTGCACAAAATATTGACACAAGGTAGGACTGTTTAACAGTCCATGTGGACTTTCCAATGATATGTCTTTATTGGATAACTATGATTATAAGTAGGTACTGAGAATGCAAACCTTTCCCTATCATGCTGATAGAGAGGGATTGTGAAAAAGCAATCTCTTAAATCAATTCCTATAATAGGTCATGCCTAGGTAACATATATTATAGTATTCCATGCCTATGAAATAAAGAAGTTAAAGAGAGTCCGGGCTATAAAGAACCCATTGACTGAATCATCTTTTTTATGGCTTTTAAATCTGTTAAAATCCTCCATTTTCCAGATTTTTCTTTTTAATATATGTTGAGCTTCCAGTTGCTCTCGGACTAGCTGTTCTAGTGCTTATAACTTTCTTTATTTAAGGACCATTGTTCTACCCAGACAGTTCTATCGTCAACCACCTTAGTGGTAGGACAACTGGTGTTGTATCAGCAGTGGCTCCCCACATACATTTGAAGAGCAAACCTCTGCTGAGTCCTGTTTATGGACAACCTGGCTGTTCTTGATAACACCTTTCAATATCTTTCTCAAAAGCGTATTTTGTTTTATGGTTGATTTCCTAAGTTTGAAGGAATGTTAATCTATGTCTTCCATCTTTGCAACCAATCATGTCCCCATAAATTCAAATACAGCTTTACTGTTTCTATTTGACCTTCTGGCCCTATACATTGGAGCCATCTCACATTTTGTTTTACCAACCCATAGAAATAGAATATTTACCTCATGAAGAGACCAATTTGGAGGCCAAGATTTAGGTAAAACTATTGTTACATTTCCTCCTATGTCTACCGTACCTACAATTTCAATATCATTCATCAATACTTTTTAGTTTTGGTCTTTGATCGTCTATAGCAAATGCTTGTTTTTGGTCTCTTGGAGGTTTTCGAGGTATCTTCTCAAGACTGACGATTTCTCAGCTCTTCCCACTGTTTCCATGTGTCTCTATCTGGTGTCTGCTCACTGCTCTCCTAGGGTGTAGGTTCCTTCTGCTGCTCAGTTAGCGTATGGTGCATGTTCAAGATGCTGTGCTCGCCAGTTTTCCTGTTGGGTCACAGTGTGAGTTGTGCCTCCTGTCTAGGGCTTCTCGGAGCAGCATGTGGCTTTGGAAAGTGCTCACCTGTGGGGCCGTGCCCTAAGGCTCTGGTGCCCTGCTCTATTTGCCTGCTCACAGGCCCTCCACTCAAGTGCCCAGCGGCCAGCCAGGCTGTACGTCCATGAATGAATGCTCACATTGTTCCTTAGTTTAAAACTATTGGTTAGATAAAAATGGCTACTGCCAATTACTGGAAGGATCAGAGGTAGGTGGGTTTTTAAGTTACCTGATTGAGCTGGGTGGAAAAGAAAGCATGAGGGAGAGAGAGGAGAAAGTGCCATGAGAGGAGAGGTACACCACTGGGGAAGTGGCCAGCCCAGCAGTTAGAAAAGTGGATTAGGGATTCCCCCAGTAAGTGTCAGAGCCAAATAAAATAACCATAGTCTGAATCTCATTTATCTATAACCTAATCAAGGATGTGCATAAATTGGTTATACTACAAATCAGCTAACCAGCTTGAAGCAAGAACTTTTTATAACCCAAGTTTAGATCACAGGTATACTGGCAGCTACTGTGTTTTATAAAAACAGCAGCCTTGGCGGGCTCTGCTAAGGTGTCCCCCTGAATAATCAAGCCACGCTACAGGCCTAATACAAAAGGGAGTTTATTTGTGATGTGGAGGAGGCGGTAGAGGCAGGGGGTGGGGGGGACAGAGAAGGATAGAAAGAGAGAAGAGAGTGGAAGAAAGAAAGAGGGGAAGAGACAGGCGTCTTATAGTGAGCAAGGCTTGTACCTGGCTCTTGCTAGGTAACTGCTGGGCAGAGTCTAGTCCAGTAGAGTCACGACTCCCCAGCGGCTAGGAGAGATTAAGGCAGTGCTTTGAAGCTAGGGCTGCTCTGGACCAGTTGTCTCAAAGCCCTGGGAAGGTTTTGCACTTCCGTGGCTGCTGAGAGAGACAGGCTTAGTTCTCCCAAGAGCTGCATGATGTTCTGGAAAGCCACCCCTCTGCTTGGTGGAAAGCACACATACACATACTGTTGAGGCCCATGGAGAAAAACAGCAGCCTAGTCTAGGTCCACGGAGTCCCCAGCCCAGTGCCTGGTGAGAGGCGCTGGCCCAACTAATCATGGCAGGGCACATGGGCCAGAGACTACTGGCCAATGCCAGGGGATGGAGGCCTCATTCTGTGCAGAACCACAGCTGTTGGAGAGGCCTGGCCAGGCCGGGGGAGGTCAAGCCAGGAACCCCGAGCTAGCTGAACGACTGGGGCGGGGCTAACACAGCATAAGGTACAAACTAAAACGTTCAAGAGTCTAAACTGATAAGGTATTGAGTTTAAAGAACAATAAGAGAGAAGGGAAACTAAGTATTAAAAATCATAGAAAGAAATATTTAATTTAAATATAAGAAAGTCCTTAGGGGGAAGTTTTGAAAGGAAAAATGTTTTCTATATTTGGGATTGAGGGAAACACAATGACACACTGCATCTGGATTCAAGATGATCTTACGTTGCTTATCAGCATACAGATGGCTAATTTTTAAAATGATAATTTTGTATGTCCTCTTTGGGAAAAACCAGAGTAAGACAAGCTTGAAGAAAAAAGAGACTGACAAATTAGATACTAGATTAGAGACCATAAAGGAGAGGTTGAAAGAATCTTTAAATAAAAATAGAAAACCCTCAGAAGACTCCAATCTTGAACTTACAATAACATCAAAAAACGTAGTTCCAGACAGTTTCCATGGGGGCTTAAGAAATTAGAATAGCAGCCCATAGAGATAGAAAATATTGAATTAAGAATTATCCAGATTCTGCTTGTGGATGTTAACTTAAAGCATGCGAAATTAAAGCAATGCCATACAATGTGTGTTTCATTTTATAGAGGTTGGAGAATTGAGATCTGTATATGTGTAGATACATGATATAACTGATTCATTCTCAGAGTTCCAATGGGCTTCTGCCTTGACTTCTGAGGGGATGATTCTGAGACTGCACATTTGTTAGAGATGATGACTATCTTGGAGATGTCTTTACAGATTAAATCTGATGATCCTCAGAGTATATGTCCATTAAAATACAACAGTGTTATGGACATCGTGGCATGAGCCTATTGTGGAGACAGTTTACAGCCTACAGTCAAGTCATTATAGAAAGACCTAACAGGACCTTGAAAGAAAGGTGCATAGAACAGAAGGTGGATATGATATCTCCCAAAGATGGTTTAAAATGTGCTTTGCTGACTTTAAATTTTTAAAAAGTCAATGAGACAAATAGCACAACTGCTAAGGTACACTGGATTTCAGAAAGGACTGCTGAATTTGATCAGCCTATAAAAGTTCTAATTTCAAAATGGAAGAAAGGGGATATGTTTTTTGGGGGAAGAGATTTTACATTTGTTCCAACAGGAAAAGAAAAGCCATATCTTCCATCCAAATTAATGAAAGTAAGATTTGACCAAGGAAGACCCACTGAAAATCTTGGCTACAAAGAAGGAGATTGGCAAGATCAACAAGACAGGTAATGTATACACTGATCCTGCTACTTGAGAACAGCTGAGACTAGCTGAGACGGTTTTTTAAAAAAAGTCTTTGCATAGCCAATAGATTTTGACTACAGAGTCTTGAAGACTTTTCATACCATTTTTAAATGGTATAGATAAAAATTAATATTATAATCTGATATATAATCCAAACAAACTTGTAAATAAAGACAGATGTGTTCTATCTGCTCAACAAAAGAGCAAAAAATTGTCCTTAAGTGAACTTTGCATCCGGCACATTCCATACAAATGCCTTTACAGAACTATATACTGCGTGTAATATATGTAGGTTACAGATTGGAAGACCCGGAGGGCAGCCCTGACAGAATCCACCTTCCAGGATGCTGAGATGCTTGATCCTGCCTCAACTGATGCTGTTCCCAGAGATTTGTTCCGAGAACAGCTTCAGGGAGGGCTGCTGATCCCAGATGACCTTGGTTCTTCCAGCCATTAGACTGATCCGGTCAAGACTTCACTTAATCAACACTCAGAGACTGGACAACAAATGCCCCAGCTAGCTTTCTTAAGGCCAACCATTTTTCTAATTGTCTTGGGCTCTAAAAAAGGAATTATTTGCCCCAATTCAGCAGGATTCGATTATAAGTAGACCTTCATCCCAGTTCCTTAAGTTGAGGGTGGATGGTTTTGGTCATTTTTTGAGTTATAGATATGTTGTAATTTTAAAGGATGATTATAAATAATTGCGACCTTGGATAGGAAAGAAACGAGAAAAAAAGAGGGATTTCTTTTCTTTTTCCATTCCTTTCCTCTTTCTTTCTTCCTTAGGTAAGGGAAAGAGGATTGAAAAGAAAAAGGGGGGATATAGAAATATAAGAAATTAGACAAGTATGGGTAGATTATTGTATATACTATAAAACAAAAAAATTTAATCTTTTTTAAAGATTGATTTATTCATTTAATGTATAAGTACACTGTTGCTGTCTTCAGACATCATTGGAGAGCATCAGATCCCATTATAGATGGTTGTGAGCCACCATGTGGTTGCTGGGAATTGAACTCAGGTCCTCTGGAAGAACTGTCAGTGCTCTTAACCACTGAGCCATCTCTCCAGCCCCCCAAAAAACATTTTATAGTCATAATCTTACATTGGTAGAGAGATTTATATTTTGACACAGAATTGAGGTTATATTTTGTTACACTGGTACAGAATTTTGTATATTCATACAGGTTTAAAGTTTTCATTGGCATAAATCTTTTTGTATATTGATACAAAATTTAAGATTAATTTTGTTACAACCCAATATATGTACGTTTCTGGTGCTTTACCCCCTGGACCGCCCAACTGTACTCGCCCTTGGCGGTTGGAGATGAGGTGGTGTGGAATTGAGGGCTCTGAGTCTGGGAGCAGGTGAGAGAACTGAAGCAAGCTCCTGAAAACACAGAACTACTCACGTATTAGTCCTCAGGGCTGCCCTCTATACCCTCCACCCACATCCCATTGGTCCCAAGCAAGCATGCCTTCCAAGTGTCAGCTCCCGATTGGCTGGCTTTGTCTGAATCACCAATTTGTAAGCTCTTAGGCAATCTTCAATTAGGTCCTCTGTGGAAGTCGCCTCCTCAGCTGAGCAGCCACATTTATGTGGAGGCAGCCACTGATTCATCAGTGAGGCCTGCCATTCCTCCTACATTTCTACCCTTTGGTTTTCATACTTTGACAGCCTAGTGGGAGCCAAGGTGCCATTGCCTGGACATTGTTGGCCCAACCTTGGAGGATTCCCAGTATATTGAACTGTACCTGTCTTAGGTTGTCCTGTCTTCCAGAATCTTACCCATCATTGACTATCAGCCCTCAAAGAGACATCACTCTGTAGGTACGTCTTGCAAGGGGGGGGATGAGGAACAGTCTACATGGTGGTCTCGTGGATCTCTGCCATCCAGGCTTTGATCACTTCCTTAGAGATGCCACGATCAGATTCTCAAGAGCCAACATTGCCTTATATATGGAGTGCTGCCTGGAAATGTGCTGTGCAAGTCATGTAAACAAAATAATTATTATAATGACAATTTCTCCAATCATAGCATGGCTATCCATGAGGGATCAAACAGTCTCTTAATATTATCTCACACTTTCCCCAAGAAACCAGTATCTAGAGAGAGCACAGATACCTTGGTCGCATTGAGGGTGGCTATGGTCTCCTTTAACAGCACAGAATAGTTAAGGAATTTGTCTGACCAGATCTTTAAGATATTGAGCCAACTGTTTTCAGGCTTCAGTGGTGTTTTGTACCTGATAAGGGGTTAGGCAGACTGAGTGAAACCAGAGGTTGCATGCCAATAGAGACGTGTCCCTAACAAGGACTAACTCTTCCACCAGTAAGTCAATCTATTGTTGCAAAATGTGAATGGCTTGATAAAGATGTTGATTTAGTACCTCCTGTGCCTGCAGCACCTCAGCTGACATAGAGACAGCATTGACATTGCCATTGTGGCTGTCTGGGTCAAGGCATCAGCAGCTGTTGTCGCCCTGGCAATGCCTGCAATGATGGCAGCTGTAATACTAAAATCCCCATTTCCCCAGTGTAGGGATTGTAAGTGAGTCTGGGCCATCAGAGTGAAGGCATGAAAGTGAATGGTATTTACCACAGGCATCCAAATGGTGCTGGTTCCCTCATCAGGAAGGCTGTTGTTGAATACCCCATCCAGCAGGTGGTTAGGAGAAATTTTTCATTAGAGACGTTAAGGCTGCCTCTGATAATGGAAGTATTGGTGATCAGAAAGAAAAAGGAAGGTCGGACACAGACTAGGGTAGCTTTCCAGCCAATCTGGCTGCCAGTGGTCATATTTCTGATGACTGGTTTATATGCAAATATGTCCCATTACGGAGGCAGTCACCCTTTAAGAGAGTAAGGAGGGCATAGATCAAGACGATTGGAGGGGCCACATAAATTCAAGTTGCTAATAATAGTGTCATATAGGCATATAATGGGATTCCTGTTAACATAGGGAGTAATATTGGAAGCATCATGTGAGGTAAACCTCCACATGCCAATCATGAGGTTAGATGACAATATCAGGTAGTGCCTGGCAAATCTGCACCTAGTGCAGGCTGACAGTGCTCCCAAGGGATAGGAAGTCCCATGAAAGTGGGTACTTGAGGGACCCTTGGACAGAGAGGCAGGGGTGGACATGATATGTTTGGGGGATCCTTTGGGCATTTGTAATCAGTAAGGGGAACGTGGAGTTCTATGGCTAACACGATGCCATAAGTTAGAATACCATGGTCATATTGTGTAGCTGGATACAGGGCTGAAAGAGGAGACATTGGTGGTAAAGAAGATAATTCCTCCATGGGCTAGGTGCCTTCTAATTGTCATGTAGTAGTGACTAAGTCTATGAAGGGCAAACCCAAACTCACATTGGAAGAGAAAAGAACAGGGTAGGCTGGGGAGTTAACTGCCACAGGCAAGAAAATGGAGGCCAGGGCACCAAAGCTCAGAGCTCATCAGCCCTCCCAGGCTGAAGAAAAATTCATAAAAACAGTATGTATATTACCTCTCCTGACTCTATCATCCCCTGATCCGTGGCTGGGCAAACATCTCTCGAGGGCACCCACATTGGTACAGTTGCATCCTGGGAGAAAACACAAGCATAACCTTGCCCTTTGTTAGAAGCAGAGTGAGCAGTTACCATTGAGAGCTTATTAGGTCCCTCTTGTCCAATGGGAGGGGAGTGTCCCTCGGCAAAAATGCCAGTGTTTGTAAGCAGGGATCAGCCATTTTCCATTGAAGGAGAGAAAGTTCACATGGAAAAAGACCTCCACCAAGGCTAGATGTGGATCTCTTTTGAATTCTGGAGAGGTGACTTGAGCAAGTGCTCCCTTCAAGGAGTGATTTGCTCTTTCTATGACTGCTTGGCCTTGAGGATTATAGGGTATTCCAAAGGAGGGACTGATCCTCCATGAGGATAGGAAGGTTCTGACCTGCTGAGATGAGTAGGCAGGGCCATTGTCAGTCTTGAGTGGCCAGGGCACTGCCATTATCAGCATTGTTGATTTTAT